>JAJJWW010012529.1:0-386466 GCA_023531295.1 Papaver armeniacum
GTTGAATTTATTATTGTTTTGTTAGATTGCTTGAAATTTTCAAAACTATATGTGAGATGTTTAGATTATAATATGATTATATATTTGATTATTAGAAAGTTTTAATCATAATTATCAATCACATTGATAGTAATTCTATAATATGTTATAAGAACTCTACTGGACGGGGAAAGTGGGCTGAGCCCCTGCCCCCAAAGGGACATGACCAATGTTGTAAGAAATTCCAAAGATTCCTGCGTAGTACTCCAGTTTCAAACTAGTGATATGAAAAGAAATTAAAACCGAAAAATAAATAATTTTTCCACAATAATCCATGAAACTCTTATGGTTTGGGCTGAGATTGATATGAGATAATAACACACATATTTTGACTAGAAATATCCATAAGAATCCATATATATCTTGACCCTTGACTATCTTAAGAAATCTTAAATGAATTGGAATACCTAGGGAATTTGTGGAATCTAAATAAACTTATTTAAATACTCATGTATATTTTACGATTCCTTACATCCTAATTGAATACCTAGAGTTTTTAGGATTGTTAACTATCCATGTAAATCTTAATCGAATACAACCATGTTAATCCGTGAGGTTGGACTTAAGCCCGTGACCGAACGGTGCCGTATGACCACAGGAAAGTGATTAAGGGGGGCTACAATAACAATGTAGGCATGTAGCCACATAAAATATTTTGGTGGCTAGTGTTGTTGATCTCAAACCACGGTCAAATTATGTGTCTATTACCATCCTACATATTCGACACATACATAATTGCTTAATGTGGCTATATACGATTTATGGTTACATGATAGGTTTAGACTGAACCCGTGATCAAACGCGCCTCTATGGCTACAAATTGGATGGGTTTAGGTTTAAACCCATGACCAAATGGTGCATTATGGCCGCAGGGTAACACAAAACGCGACTATAGTTACACCTACCACCAATTGCCACACAAATAACCCGAATGTGGCTAGGTCAGAAAAACCAAAAAATGGGCCTATGTGAAGGTTTTTACTAGTGAACTATGTATGTGTTCGCTGCATTTTCCATTTTTTGAGAGCTTACTCTTTCCTTATACTTCCTAGGAGAGTCAATGTTTTTATGACAAGCTTGTAGTGTAAATGTTCAAGGATATTGCATTACTTAATTGCATAATTTAGAAAACTAAAGTAAAGTGTAGAGGAAAAAAATTAAAATTTCTAAAGTAAAAACCTCTGATCGATTAATGTTATTATTGATTATCTAAGTGCAAGATACTAAACTAATTTAAAGTCTCATATTAACTAGTTTAAACCAACATTTTCCTCGTTTCTTTTATTTTCCACCCAAATTTCAAAGGTTTTCGCTCGATTTCTGTGGTCCATCAAAATTAAATGTCCAAAACTACTAAAAGCCACTTGACTACTAAGAGCCATGTGATTAACTACCAAGATCCCGCGACTTAACTATTGATTTATCTGGGCTTTTGGGTGCATCAAAATTGAAAATCAAAACTACTAAGAGCCCAACACTTAACTATTGACGATACTAAGCCTTCCAGATAATTCACTTTGAAAAAGTTAATGACTTATGAGGCACACTTGGAAGTTACTTTTTAACTTCTAAAAATAAAAAGAATTAACTTTTTAGAAACAAAATCAAAAGCAGATTTATATCCAAACGCCATATTAATGTCCACCGTGAATACTCCATAGTCCAACAAACCAAACCAAAACCAGAGCCCTTTCCAAGAATAAGACGGTCAAGCGAGAGAATAACACGTGAACGATCTTCTCTCCGTAGAGACATTGGAAGTTTGGGACCGGCTGCTCATGTTTTTCCAGACGCAACTTACCCATTGGTAAGAGTAATCCTTACCACATTCTCAGGTCGTGTTTGTGTTGAACGTGAGTGACACACCACTCTAGTTTCCAGTTTACGTATCTCGTCAATCGTTAAAGCAAAGATATCCACTTTATCCCTGTCTAGAGGGACGAGCAAGGGACACTTGCCGACCGCCGGGGATGGTTTTACACGTTCGCATGTTGAACGATAGCCACCGAAAGAGCGTGACTTCGAACGGGCGCGAGTATACACCGCACCGAAATCCGCATATCTTAAGCCATCCCGAAGGGCAAGACGATGCATCGATAACGACGGCCTTAACGTGCCAACGTGTTGGGTAATGCTACTCTCGACAATCATACGTTAGGTTTAGACAACCCTACTAAGAAAAGAAGAGATTCAAAAAGTAATAGGACAACCTTACGTACGTGTACATACCTCTTTCACATGGATCGCCGCTTTCCACGTTAGCTCGTCAAGCGCCACCCTTCCTCCAAGCTTCGTCATCAAATCAGGATAATCAGCCTTTTCATCCTGTGTCGTCCTCTACGCTTTAATCTACCTTCCGCCTCAGGATGCGCCCTAAGTGAACCTGTGGCATCATGGTCTTCTGGCTCTGAGATGCCCGAACCAACGTAACTCTGTGGGACGAGTATATCCTCATTGGTGCTACCCCAAGTTTATACTTCGCGGACAAACTCATTTCCGATTTTATCATGTCTTGTATGCCCACATGCCCACCTTAGCATATGCCCATATACTAAATGGTCCATCCTCATTCCAAAATATTGTTCAACTAACGAGCTCCACCGGTACGACCAACATGCCCAACAAAAATTATACGCGTAGAAGTTTGTTTTTAAGGAAACACACGCGTGAGTTGCGCCGACCTACCAAAAACGAGTTGTTCTAGAAAAAGGAAACCTTCTATTTACCGTAAGATCTCCATAGAACCGCCTAATCTTAACCATTAGATCATAGAAAAACTGCTATATAAACGAGCCCTAGTCTGCTTTCCAAATTATTTTTAATTTTTTCACTTTTTAGTTTCCATCTTCCTCGGAAGGAGGCGGAGGTCAAGTCAAATACGATCTACGGATCTAGGAGTTTTCTTGAAGTTCTATGTTTGTCTTTGAGTCAGGGATGACAAAGAAGGGGAGGTGATGATTTCTGTGAAGTGGCTACGTTTCAAGCGGATTCAGGTTTTGGATCTGTTATTATGAATTTGTTTATCTGTTTATGTTTCCTTTTCTCCTGTAACTGTGATTCTTCGATGATCCAGATTCTCTGTAACTGAATCGAGAGAGGTCTCTTACGATCTAGGGTTTCCTGTTGAAGTTTTGTGTATGATTTCTTTACCAGGATTCCATAAGGGATTACTAAAAGATGTGAGTTGGTTTATCTTTTGTCTTCTGGTTTAGATGGAAGATTGTTGTTGGACTTTTAGACAAAAAGATTTTATGTCTTTAATAGGTAGGAGGAGGTGATGATTGTGGATCGAAGTTTGTGGCGGAATCTGGTTTCTTCTTTCACGGTTGTAAATATGTATGTTGGAGTATGTAATTGTGGTTCTTCTATGATCTTAATTTAGTGATCTAAATTCTAAGTGGATCTGAATTTAATGATCTGATTGTTACTAGATCGAGATCAAAGGATAAGATGGATGTGTGAAGTTAAGGTTGGTGGAGGATTCAGGTTTTTGGTCAAAGATAGTTATCTTTTATGTTTCATTGCTGTACATATGCTATTGTTTAGCTGCAGATTTTGATGATGAAAATTTCTTTGGTAGTAGATCTAAGGGAAGATTTCTATAGGGAAGATTTGTATGTGAAGGGATTTATTTAAGCAGTTTCATACCTTCTGGAGGAGAGGTTTGGTGAAGATACTAATTTGCTGTACATTTTTTTTTTTGGGGGAAGATTCAAGTAATTTGAAGAACTCATATGTTTTTTTGACTCAATGGGATTATCATTCTTCAATTCAATTTTTGTGTAGACACAATTAAACAGTGGAGGACCTTAGCGGACTACACCAGCTGCATTCGAAGAATAAGTTCCTTATTTTGCTCTCTTAAGTTGATGTTGTACATGCTAATTTAATCAACTTTATTATGTCTATGTCTTACATTGTTTAATTTGTTGTTCAATAGGTTTGTGTTTGACGACAATTGTTGAACAGGGGAAATATTTATGAATTTCCCTTGAGTTCCTGTAATTTGTAAATGTAAGCTTTCATGCTAAGCTGGTAATTCAATGGGATTCATTTTTTTGTGTTGTTTAATTTGTTCTGGTTTCTCTTAACTATTTTTTTTTCTTGCTTCTGTTGTTGTTTATGGATTCTTCTTTGCAGGACAATGCTGATTTCTTATGTTACTTTGTGTGGGTAAAGGTTATCGAGTTTTGGCTTATTTTTTTGCAGTTGTCTATATTTTTGGGTTCATGTCTGCTCTTGTGAATGCAAGTTCTTCTATTATTTTACTGATAAGGGTGTTTCATTGTGACTGTTAAATTGACTGGTTTTTATAAGCATCATCTTTGATTCTCGAACACCACATCTGCCTTGTGTGTTTAGGTGAAGGCGATGTGGGTCAAAATTTGGAGTGGATTCTAGTATATACGTTGTGGGTAAATAACTGCGATTCTGCAAATAATTTAATTCCATGATCCTATTTGTATGATTGTTATTAGATTGACTTTATTGAAGGATAAGATGTTTCCTAAGCCATGGATTGTAAAGATAAGGTGGTGGTTCAGGAATTGGTGTGTGGATTCAGGTTTTAGGGCAAAGGTTGTTATCTTTTAATGTTTCATTCCCTCGTACTCTAGTGCTATCTTTGATATGAAATTGCCCTGTTCTTATTTATTTGGTAGTATTTCGGAAGGAAGATCTCTCAATGTGAAGGGATTTATGTAAAGAGTCTTTTCTTAGCCTGCTGGAGGTGGTAGGGTTTGGTGAGGATACTTACTGCTCTACTTTGTTTTTGTATGAAGATCTAATATGAAAAATTGAAGCTTTATATGGTTCAGTTGGGTTATTTCTTATTATCCTCCACTTCCAATTTTGTCTGCTAAGTAGGGTTGTTGATGAGATAGTCTGATGATCCCAGCCGCCCTTCAAGGATTGATGCAAATTCAGGTTTTTAGCTCTAGGATCTATAGCTCTAGTTAATTTATTCTGTGTTGTGCATACCTGAAGAAGAAATTATTCCTAAGAGTTGAAGTCTTTTAATGTTTGGGTGTAAATTGAGAGGTGAAGGATACTTTTGGGCAATATGGTTGCTTCAAAGAATAGTTTGACTCAACCCTCAATGCTGGCGCTGGCTTCCTATTGTGATGTGTTGAGTATTTGGTTACTGAATAGATTTCCTTGACCAAAGCTTATCTGGTTTATAGTTCAACAGGGTTAAAACTTTATTTCTCTGTTGATGGATTGCGTTGATTTCAGGAGAGCCTGAGGATTTGGAAAGGCAGCTGTTCGTTGTCATAGTTGGATAGATTGGTTTCCTTGCTGGGATGTGAAACATGACTGTACTTGTATCTTTGCATTTTAGTTGTTTATATAAGATTTTAATTTTTTGCTTGGGAAGAATTTTGGTTGCCATCTGTCTTTTGACTCTTTATATGTTTCCTCCCGACTAATACGTGATTGTTCCTGTGTTCTATTTGCAGTCAGGGTGCTTGCTTCCGTGTACTGCGGTAATTTCGTGTGCATGGTATTGTGACATGTCTCCATATTTGAGTCCGATGCATGTACTTTCCATACCTCTACTTGGAGGAGCGTTTTTTTCTCCTATGTTGAGGCTTTCTTTTATTTTAGGTCTGTTGGCATTCGGTTATTGGTCAAGGAATGTGTCTGAATTGATTGGCATGCTGAGCTTGTTTTAGCTGTGGCTGAGGCCCAATGGGTGGTTTTGTATCTTATTTAACTTCTTCAATTATTTTCTTCGATATACACCACGGCTTTGTGGTTTTCAGTTATTCAAATTGAAATACGTGATCGATGTTGTGCTTTGGGTTTCAGAGAGCCTGAGGATTTTGAAAGGGAGCTTGTACTTTGTCATAGTTGGATGGATCGGTTTCTTTTACTGCAATGTGAAACGTTGACTGTACTTTCTACCTTTGCTTTCAGGGATTATATCAGATTTTAGTTTCTTTGCTTGAAAAATAACTTTTGGATGCAATCTGTCTTTTATCTCTTCTCATGTTCCCCCTTGAGTAAGAAGTGATTGATCCTGTGATTTATTTGCTTTCAGGGTGCTTGCTTCCATCTATTGCGGCATCTAAAAGTGTGGTTTAATCTTAAAAGAAGTTGGACAAACTTCTCCTGAATTGCACGAGCATTGTTTTGTGTCGTCTTTTATTACTTTACTCTCTGCCTGCTCTACTTGGGTGGAACATCTTTTTTCTTATATTGTGGTTTTCTCTTGTTCAAGCTTCATTGGAATTCATTGATACATCGAGAATGTATCTGATCTGATTGGCTGCTGAGCTTGTTTTAGTTGTGGCAGAAGCTCAATGGGTGGTTTTGTATCTTAGATATATCAATATTTTCTTGATACAATAAGGAGAGCCAGCGGATTTCGTAAGGGGGTTTTCATTTACATGTCTGAGGCCCAATGGGTGGTTTTTTCTTCCCTTGAATTATGTTTTTTGATATCCTCCAGCTTTGTTCAGTTATTTAAATTGAAATGCATGTTCGATGTTCTGCTTTGGGTTTCAGAGAGCCTGAGGATTTTGAAAGGAGCTTGTTCTTTGTCATAGTTGGATGGATTGGTTTCTTTACTGCGATGTGAAACGTCGACTGTACTTCTACCTTTGCTTTCAGGGGATTATATCAGATTTTGGTTTCTTTATTTGAAAAGTAACTTTTGGATGCGATCTGTCTTTTAAGTTTCCCCCCCTTGAATAAGAAGTGATTGATCCTGTGATTTATTTGCTTTCAGGGTGCTTGCTTCCATCTATTGCTGCGTCTAAAGTGCGGTTCAATCTTTTAAAAAAGTTGGACAAACTATTCCTGAAGTGCACTGACATGGTTTTGTGTCGTCTTTTATTACTTTAGTCTCTCTCTGCCTGCTGCTTGGTGGAACACCTTTTTTCTTATATTGTGGTTTTCTCTTGTTCAAGATTCATTTGGAATTCATTGATTCATCGAGGAATGTATCTGATCTGATTGGCTGCTGAGCTTGTTTTAGATGTGGCAGAAGCTCAATGGGTGGTTTTTTCAACTATCTTAGATATATTCTTCAATTATTTTCTTTGATACAATACAGCTGTTCTTTGTCCTTTTTTAAATTGAAATGTTTGTTCTGTTTTGGGTTTCAGGAGAGCCTGAGGATTTTGAAAGGAGCTTGTTCTTTGTCATAGTTGGATGGATCTGGTTTCCTTACTGGGATGTGAAACGATATGGCTGTTTTAGTTATCTTACCTTTGTTTTTATATAAGGGATGTTTCTTTACTTTGAAAAATAATTTTTCGAAAAATAACTTTTGGATGCAATCTGTCTTTTATCTCCTCATGTTTCCCCCTTGAGTAAGAAGTGATTGATCCTGTGATTTTATTTGCTTTCAGGGTGCTTGCTTCCATCTATTGCGGCGTCTAAAAGTGCGGTTCTATCTTAAATAAAGTTGGACAAACTATTTTGAAGTGCTGAGCATGGTTTTGTGTCGTCTTTTATTACTTTACTCTCTCTGCCCGCTGCTTGGTGGAACGTCTTTTTTCTTATATTGTGGTTTTCTCTTGTTCAAGCTTCATTGGAATTCATTGATTCGTCTAGGAATGTATCTGATCTGATTGGCTGCTGCGCTTGTTTTAGTTGTGGCAGAAGCTCAATGGGTGGTTTTGTATCTTAGATATATTCTTCAACTATTTTCTTCCAATACAATACAGCTCTGTCGTTTCATTTAAACGTGTCTGATGTTGTGCTTTGATTTCAGGAGAGCCTGTGGATTTCCCAAGGGGGCTTGTTCTTTGTCAATAGTTGGATGGATATGTTTCTTTACTGTGATGTGAAACATCACTGTACTTTTATCTTTGCTTTTAGATGTTTATATAAGATTTTAGTTTCTTTGAAAAAGAATTTTTGGTTGTAATCTGTCTTTTGACTCTTCTCATGTTTCCCCCTTGACTAATAAATGTGATTATTCCTGTGATTTGCAGTCAGGGTGCTTGCTTCCATCTACTGAGGTAAAAGTGCGGTTTCAATCTTTAAATAAAGTTGGACTTGCCCCCACTATTTGAGTCTGTGCATGTTTTTCCATACCTCTAGTTCACTCTCTCTGCCTGCTACTTGGAGGAACGTTTTTTTCTTATGTTGAGGTTTTCTTTTTTTAGGTTCATTGGCATTCAGTTATTGGTGGAGGAATGTGTCTGATCTGATTGCTGCTGAGCTTGTTTTAGCTGTGGCAGAGGCTCCAATGGGTGGTTTTGTATCTTATTTAACTTCTTGAATTATTTTCTTGATATCCATACGGTTTTGTGGTTTTCAGTTATCTAAATTGAAATGCATGTTCGATGTTGTGCTTTGGGTTTCAGGAGAGCCTGAGGATTTTGAAAGGGAGCTTGTTCTTTGTCATAGTTGGATGGATCGGTTTCTTTACTGGGATGTGAAACATCGACTGTACTTTTATCTTTGCTTTTAGGGATTATATCAGAATTTAGTTTCTTTTGAAAAATAACATTTGGATGCTATCTGTCTTTATCTCTTCTCATGTTTTCCTGCGTAAGAAGTGATTGATCCTGTGATTTATTTGCTTTCAGGGTGCTTGCTTCCATCATCTCTTGCAGTTCAATCTTAAGTAAAGTTGGAGAAACTATGCTCCTGAATTGCACGCACATGGTTTTGTGTCCTTCATTTTTATTACTTTACTCTCTCTGCCCCTACTATTTTCTTGGAACGCTCTGTTTTTTCTTATATTGTGGTTTTCTCTTGTTCAAGCTTCATTGGAATTCATTGATTCATCGAGGAATGTATCTGACCTGATTGGCTGCTGAGCTTGTTTTAGTTGTGGCAGAAGCTCAATGGGTGGTTTTGTATATGTTAGATATATTCTTCAATTATTTTCTTTTGATACAATACAGCTCTTATGTTGAGGTTTTCAGTTATTTAAATTGAAATGCATGTTCGATTTTGTGCTTTTGGGTTTCAGGAGAGCCTGAGGATTTTGAAAGGGAGCTTGTTCTTTGTCATAGTTGGATGGATCGGTTTCTTTACTGCTATGTGAAACGTTGACTGTACTTCTACCTTTGCTTTCAGGGGATGCTTGAAAAATGACTTTTGGATGCAATCTGTCTTTTATCTCTTCTCATGTTCCCCCCTTGAGTAAGAAGTGATTGATCCTGTGATTTATTTGCTTTCAGGGTGCTTGCTTCCATCTATTGCTGCGTCTAAAGTGCGGTTCAATCTTAAATAAAGTTGGACAAACTATTCCTGAAGTGCACGAGCATGGTTTTGTGTCGTCTTTTATTACTTTACTCTCTCTGCCCGCTGCTTGGTGGAACGCCTTTTTCTTATATTGTGGTTTTCTCTTGTTCAAGCTTCATTGGAATTCATTGATTCGTCGAGGAATGTATCTGATCTGATTGGCTGCTGCAGCTTGTTTTAGTTGTGGCAGAAGCTCAATGGGTGGTTTTGTATCTTAGATATATTCTTCAACTATTTTCTTTGAACAATACAGCTCTGTCGTTTTTTCATTTACGTGTCTGATGTTGTGCTTTGGATTTCAGGAGAGCCAGTGGATTTCCCAAGGGGCTTGTTCTTTGTCAATAGTTGGATAGATAGGTTTTTTCTTGAAACATCACTGTACTTTTATCTTTGCTTTTAGATGTTTATATAAGATTTTCGTTTCTTTGCTCGGGAAAGAATTTTTGGTTTCCTCTTTAAGGACTGATGCACATGCTTGAATTTTTACTCATCCAACAATACTAAATTTGAAAGCCATGAAATTTTTTTCCTAAAACAAAAATTTACTATTCCTTTAGATAATTGAAAGAGCTTTTCAAATATATAAATTTTAAAAAAATTTAAAAAAATCCAACGTATATTTTGAAAGATATAAAGTTTTTAAATTTTTTGATCTATTTTTGAAACAATGGTATTTACGTAAATATGTAAAAAATGGGGACAACAAAGTAATTTAAGGGGTCTCCTACCAAAAAAAGCTCTTTTCTTTATATTAGTAAGATGTTTCCCACCTGACTAATAAATGAATGATTATTCCTGTGATTTGCAGTCAGGGTGCTTGATTCCGTTTACTGAGGTAACTTCTCATGCATGGTATCGTGACTTGCCCCCATATTTGAGTCTGGTGCATGTACTTTCCATACCTCTAGTTCACTCTCTCTGCCTGCTACTTGGAGGAATGTTTTATTCTCCTATGTTGAGGTTTTCTTTTATTTTAGGTTTGTTGGCATTCAGTTATTGGTCAAGGAATGTGTCTGAATTGATTGGCATTGTGTTAGCTGTGGCAGAGGCCCAATGGGTGGTTTTGTATCTTATTTAACTTCTTGAATTATTTTCTTCGATATCCACCACGGTTTTGTGGTTTCAGTTATCTAAATTGAAATGCATGTTCGATGTTGTGCTTTGGGTTTCAGAGAGCCTGAGGATTTTGAAAGGGACCTTGTACTTTGTTATAGTTGGATGGAGCGGTTTCTTTACTGCGATGTGAAACGTCGACTGTACCCTTACCTTTGCTTTCAGGGATTATATCAGAATTTAGTTTCTTTGCTTGAAAAATAACATTTGGATGCAATCTGTCTTTTATCTCTTCTCATGTTTCCCTGAGTAAGAAGTGATTGATCCTGTGATTTATTTGCTTTTCAGGGTGCTTGCTTCCATCTATTGCTTACATCTGTTTAATCGGTTGGAGAAACTATTCCTGAAGTGCACGCTCATGGTTTTGTGTCGTTTTTATTACTTTACTCTTTCTGCCCGCTACTTTGGTGGAACGTATTTTTCTTATATTGTGGTTTTCTCTTGTTCAAGCTTCATTGGAATTCATTGATTCGTCGAGGAATGTATCTGATCTGATTGGCTGCTGAGCTTGTTTTAGTTGTGGCAGAAGCTCAATGGGTGGTTTTGTATCTTAGATATATTCTTCAATTATTTTCTTTAATACAATACAGCTCTGTCGTTTTCAGTTATTTAAATTGAAATGCATGTTCGATGTTGTGCTTTGGGTTTCAGGAGAGCCTGAGGATTTTGAAAGGGAGCTTGTTCTTCTTTATCATAGTTGGATGGATCGGTTTCTTTACTGCGATGTGAAACGTTGACTGTACTTCTACCTTTGCTTTCAGGGGATGCTTGAAAATTAACTTTCGGATGCAATCTGTCTTTTATCTCCTCATGTTTCCCCCCTTGAGTAAGAAGTGATTGATCCTGTGATTTATTTGCTTTCAGGGTGATTCCATCTATTGCGGCGTCTAAAATAATCTTAAATAAAGTTGGACAAACTATCCTGTCGAGCATGGTTTTGTGTCGTCTTTTTTACTTTCTCTCTTGGTTTCTCGTTGACTGTACTTCTACCTTTGCTTTCAGGGGATGCTTGAAAATTAACTTCGGATGCAATCTGTCTTTTATCTCCTCATGTTTCCCCCCCTTGAGTAAGAAGTGATTGATCCTGTGATTTATTTGCTTTCTGGGTGCTTGCGTCCATCTATTGCGGCGTCTATAAGTGCGGTTCTATCTTAAATAAAGTTGGACAAACTATTCCTGAAGTGTACGAGCTGAAGTGCACGAGCATGGTTTTGTGTCGTGTTTTTTTAATTCACTCTCTCTGCCCGCTGCTTGGTGGATCGTCTTTTTTCTTATATTGTGGTTTTCTCTTGTTCAAGATTCATTGGAATTCATTGATTCGTCGAGGAATGTATCTGATCTGATTGGCTGCTGAGCTTGTTTTAGATGTGGCAGAAGCTCAATGGGTGGTTTTGTATCTTAGATATATTCTTCAACTATTTTCTTTGATACAATACAGCTCTGTCGTTTTCATTGACGTGTCTGATGTTGAGCTTTGGATTTCAGGAGAGCCAGTGGATTTCCCAAGGGGGCTTGTTCTTTGTCAATAGTTGGATAGATTGGTTTCCCTGCTGGGATGTGAAACATGACTGTACTTTTCTTTGCTTTTAGATGTTTATATAAGATTTTAGTTTCTTTGCTCGGGAAAGAATTTTGTTTGCAATCTGTCTTTTGACTCTTCTTATGTTCCCCACCTGACTAATAAAGTGATTGTTCCTGTGATTTGCAGTCAGGGTGCTTCCTTCCGTCTACTGCGGTAAATTTTTCGTGCATGGTATCGTGACTTGTCCCCATATTTGAGTCTGATGCATGTACTTTCCATACCTCTAGTTCACTCTCTCTGCCTGCTACTTGGAGGAACTTTTTTTTCTCCTATGTTGAGGTTTTCTTTTATTTTAGGTTTGTTGGCATTCAGTTATTGGTCAAGGAATGTGTCTGAATTGATTGGCATGCTGAGCTTGTCTTAGCTGTGGCAGAGGCCCAATGGGTGGTTTTATATCATATTTAACTTCTTCAATTATTTTCTTCGATATACACCACGGCTTTGTGGTTTTCAGTTATTTTAATTGAAATGCATGTTTGATTTTGTGCTTTGGGTTTCAGAGAACTTGAGGATTTTGAAAGGGAGCTTGTAATTTGTCATAGTTGGATGGATCAGTTTCTTTACTGCGATGTGAAACGTCGACTGTACCCTTACCTTTGCTTTCAGGGGATTATATCAGAATTTAGTTTCTTTGCTTGAAAAATAACTTTTGGATGCAATCTGTCTTTTATCTCTTCTCATGTTCCCCCCTTGAGTAAGAAGTGATTGATCCTGTGATTTATTTGCTTTCAGGGTGCTTGCTTCCATCTATTGCCGCGTCTAAAAGTGCGGTTTAATCTTGAATAAAGTTGGAGAAACTATTCCTGAAGTGCACGCCCGTGGTTTTGTGTCGTCTTTTATTACTTTACTCTCTCTTCCCGCTACTTGGTGGAACTTTTTTTTCTTATATTGTGGTTTTCTCTTGTTCAAGCTTCATTGGAATTCATTGATTTTTTGAGGAATGTATCTTATCTGATTGGCTGCTGAGCTTGTTTTGTTTTAGTTGTGGCAGAAGCTCAATGGGTGGTTTTGTATCTTAGATATATTCTTCAACTATTTTCTTTGATACAATACAGCTCTGTCGTTTTCAGTTATTTAAATTGAAATGCATGTTCGATGTTGTGCTTTGGGTTTCAGGAGAGCCTGAGGATTTTGAAAGGGAGCTTGTTCTTTGTCATAGTTGGATGGATCGGTTTCTTTACTGCGATGTGAAACGTCGACTGTACTTCTACCTTTGCTTTCAGGGGATGCTTGAAAAATAACTTTTGGATGCAATCTGTCTTTTATCTCTTCTCATGTTTCCCCCCTTGAGTAAGAAGTGATTGATCCTGTGATTTATTTGCTTTCAGGGTGCTTGCTTCCATCTATTGCGGCGTCTAAAAGTGCGGTTTAATCTTAAAAAAAGTTGGACAAACTATTCCTGAAGTGCACGAGCATGGTTTTGTGTCGTCTTTTATTACTTTACTCTCTCTGCCCGCTACTTGGTGGAACTTCTTTCTTCTTATATTGTGGTTTTCTCTTGTTCAAGCTTCATTGGAATTCATTGATTCGGCGAGGATTGTATTTGATCTGATTGGCTGGCAGAATCTCAATGGGTGGATTTGTATCTTAGATATATTCTGTAACTATTTTCTTTGATACAATAAAGCTCTGTGGTTTTCATTTACATGTCTGATGTTGTGCTTTGGATTTCATTTACAGGAGAGCCAGTGGATTTGGTAAGGGCTTGTTCTTTGTCAATAGTTTGATAGATTGGTTCCTTTACTGGGATGTGAAACATGACTGTACTTTTATCTTTGCTTTTAGATGTTTAGATTTTAGTTTCTTTGCTCGGGAAAGAATTTTTGGTTGCAATCTGTCTTTTGACTCTTCTTATGTTTCCCACCTGACTAATAAGTGATTGTTCCTGTGATTTGCAGTCAGGGTGCTTGATTCCGTCTACTGCTGTAATTTCTTGTGCATGGTATCATGACTTGTCCCCGTATTTGAGTCTGATGCATGTACTTTCCATACCTCCAGTTCATTCTCCCTGCCTGCTGCTTGGAGGCATGTCTTTTTCTCCTATGTTGAGGTTTTATTTTAGGTTCAAAGGATAATATAGATGTGGTGGTGGATTCAGGGTTTTGGACAAATATTGTTATCCTTTTATGTTCGGTTGCTGTACATATGCTATTGTTTAGCTGCAGATGTTAACGGTGAAAATTTATCTTGGAGAAGATTTAAGTAATTTGAAGTATGACTCATGGAACTATCATTCTTCAAGTGTAGACTAATAAACAGTGATGGGCCTTGGTGACTACGAGAGCTGCGTTGGAGAATAAGTTCCTTAGTTTTGCTCTTTTAAGTTGATGTCATACATGCTAATTTAATCAACTTTATGATGTCTTCTGTATTTTAATTAGTTGATGTCTTGTCTAGGTTTGTGTATTGACAGCAATTGGGGATTTGTATGAAATTCCATTGAGTTCCTGTAATTTGTAATGTGAGCTTTCATGTTAAGCTGGTAGTTCAATAAAGGGATTATTTTTTTGTGTAATCATGTCTCTTTGTTGTTTATTCTGTGTTCTCTAAACTATTGTTTTTTTGCTTATGTTGATATGGATTATTCTTTTGCAGGACAGATGCTGATTTCTTATGTTACTGTGTGTGGATGAAGGTTTTGTTGAGTTTTGGCTTATTTTTCTATAGTTGTTTATTGTTTTGGTTAATTAAGGCAAAGATCATTATCTTTTTTTATGTTTCATTGCCTTGTACGTCCATTGTATACTAGGTGCAAACTTTGAGGATGAAATTGCCCTGTTCTTAATTATTTGGTAGTAGATCGGAAGGAAGATCTCTCAATGTCAAAGGATGGAAGGATTTATTTAAGGAGGCTTTTCTTAGCCTTCTGAATCAGAGTTTGCTGAAGATACTCATTGCTACTACTTTATTTCATATGGTGTTGTATAAGTAGTAGGAAGATCTGAATAATATGAAAAATTGAAGGTTGTTCGATTTTGTCTGTTTAGTAGGGTTGTTGATAAGATGGTAATGTGATGATTCAGCCACCATGGAAGGTGTTGGTTCAAGGATTGTTGCGAATTCAGGTTTTTAGGGTTCTACTGCTCTTGTTAATTTCTTTTTGTTTCTTTACCATCTTCATTGTTGAGCATATCTGAAGAAGAAATTATTTAGCTGAAGTTGTTCTGGTTGATTTTATGTGATCATTATTCGGTAATGTTTGTGTGTAGACACAATTGAGCGGCAAAGGATAGGCGATATGGTAGCTTACGAAGAATAGTTCTGTCTTCACTCTTAATGCTGGCTTCATACTGTGATGTGTTGAGTAGTTCTTTGGTTATTGAATATAGATTTCTTTGACCAAATCTTATCTGGATTTTAGTTCAACAGGGGTAGAAGTTCGTTTGTCTGTTTAGCAGGGGTTCAATTAATGAACTGGTTGTGGATCTATAGAGATTTTTCACGATGATAAGTAGGTGATGATAAGAATTAAAGCAGATTCGGGTTCAAAAATCTATTTGAAGAACTGAAGTTTTATATCCTATGAGAGCTTCATTTGAAGAATGTTTCTCATTTCACTCTATTATGTTGAACTTGTTAATTTGATCAACTTCATCATATCTGGGGTGGTTTATTTAGTTTTTCGGTAGATTTATGTATCGAATATGGTTGAACAGGGGAATTTACTTACGAAATTCCGATTCCCTTGTGTTTTTGTAGTTAGTGGCTGAGCTTTTATGTTAAGCCTGGTATTTTAATGGGAAGAGCCGCTTATCAATTTTGAGTGCAGGTATATGGATTTTCTTTTGGTTTTGCTTAATCATTGTTTTTTCTTGCTTATGTTGTGTGTATGGATTTTTTTATGTTGCAGGAAAGATGCTGATTTGTTTATGTTATCATGTACGGATCTTAAGCTTCTGTTGAGTTTTGACCTTTTACTTTAGTTGGTCGTATCTTTGGTCATTTGGTTTATCTGTGCTCTTGTGAGTGCAGGTTTGTTTATCATTTCCCCTTGAAAAGGGGTGTTCTCATGTTAGTATCTCAAGGTTTGTGAGTTAAGTTTTTATTATATAAAGTGAACATGCTTGCTTAAGCATTGTGAAACTACTCCACGACTTGCTGCACCTTCAGGGTTACCGACTCACTTTCCCTTTCTGTTTGAACTCGTTTGTTTTAAGCTTAGTTGAGGTTGACCTCATTTGGCCTTACTATGCTAGGTTTAAGTTATCTATGTTAGTGCAAAGTGACACTATCCGAGGGAGGCATGCTATTCTAGTGTGGTATGGTTTCTTATCTGTTGCTATTATTGTAATTTTTGTTGGAATAGATGTATTTGGTTATTTGAAGTTTGAATAGATGTATTTGGTTCATTTGCCTTGGATCTTCAATATTCAACACGGGACTGAGATGTCTTTCAATGGATATGTTTTGGCATTTCTGTTTTACTTAATGTGAAACTCAACATGCATGGTGCCTTTTGGTTTCATTTAGTACATTTGGTATTTTTGTTTTACTCAATGTGCAGAAGGTATCTCAAACTAGGAAACTAGACATCAACAACCCTACGAAAGTAGGGCTATAACTTCATATTCTCTGCCCTTTTCTTGGAGGAATTATTTGTTTCTATTAAGGCTTAGCTGGTGTTAGTAAAACGGTTAGGGTCTATCTGATTTGGTTTACTGGGGCAGATCATTCCAAATATGTTAGAACTTTCAGGCTTGATCGTGTGGTTTTACTTTTAACGTTGTAAATACGTGACAATCTTCTTATCTTCTGTGTGAAGGCAGCAGTGGCCCATCTCTTGCAATGGCTTTGTGTCAGGTCTTCTTTTTTTGTCTTTTATTTTTTAAACAAGCTAACCATCGACTTCTTTTGAATTTTCTCACTTAGGTTTTGGAATATGCAGAGTGAAACATATGCTTCCTAACAATGCTCTGGATTTAAGGAGAGCCAGAGGATTTGGATAAGGAGCTTGTTCTCTGTGATAGTTAGATGGATTGGTTTCCTTTCTGCGTTGTAACTTTGTTTTCAGGGGTTTATATGTGAAACTTGCGACTGAACTTTTTAACTTCGCTTTTAGAGGTCTATATCAGATTTTAGTTTCTTTACTTCGAAAAGAATTTTTGGTTGCAACTGCGTATTGACTCTTCTTATGTTCCTATGACTTATTTGCTGTCAGGGTGTTTGCTTCCAGCTGCAGTGGTTTATTTCGTCGAGGAATGTATCTGATTTGATTGGCATGGAGCTTGTCTTAGTTGTGGCTGAAACTCGGTGGGTGGTTTTGATTCTTTTATTTTCTTCGGCTATTTTCTTGATATACAACACAGGTGTGTTTTTCATTTATCTAAATTTGAATTAAATCTGATGTGAAATGTTGGATAGATTGGCCTCCTAACTTGGATGTGAAATGTTGACTCAACTTTAACTTGGTTTTAGGGGTTTATATCAGATTTTAATTTCTTCGCTTCAGAAAGAATTTTTATTTGCAATCCGTCTTGCGTCTCTTTTTATGTTTCCTTCTTGCCTAGCAAGTGATTGTTCCTATTATTTATTTTCTGTCAGGGTGCTTGCTTCCACTGATTTATTTGGTCGAGGAACGTATTTGAATTTATTGGCTGCGGAGCTTGTCTTAGTTATCGCAGACGCCCGATCGGTGGTTTTATATCTTATTTATCTTCGGCTATTTTTTTATATACAACACAGGTGTGTTTTTCATTTATCTAAATTTGAATATAAATCTGATGTATTGCATTGTGCTTTGGATTTCAGGAGAGCCAAGAAGATTTGGAAAGGAAGCTTATTCTCTGTAGTAGTTGGATGGATTGGTTTCCTTACTGGGATGTGAAATGCCGACTGTACTTGTAACTTTGCTTTTAGGGGTTCATGTCAGATTTTAGTTTCTTTGTTTTGAAAAGAATTTTTGGTTGCAATCTGTCTTTTGTCTCTTCTTGCATTTCCTACTTGACCAAAAAGTGATTGTTCTTATGATTTGATTTATTTGTTGTCAGGTTGCTTGCTTCCAGTTGCTGTGATTTATTTGGTCGAGGAACGTATGTGATTTGATTGGTTGCGGAGCTTGTCTTCATTGTGGCAGTAGCTAGATGGGTGGTCTTGTGTCTTGTTTATCTCCTCTGGCTATATTCTTTGATATACAACACGAGTATGTGTTTTTAATTTATTTAATCAGATATATATATATATATATATATATATATATATGTATATATATATCTGATTTAGTACGTTGTGCTCTGGATTTCAGGAGAGCCAGAGTATTTGGAAAGGGTGCTTGTTCTCTGTGATAGTTGGGATAGATTGTTTCCTTACTAGGATGTGAAACATCTACTGAACTTTTAACTTCGCTTTTAGGAGTTTATATCAGATTTTAGTTTCTTCGCTTAGAAAAGAATTTTTGGTTGCAAATGTGTATCGACTCTTCTTATGTTTCCACCGTGACCTTGACCACCAAGTGATGATTCCTATGGTTTATTTGCTGGTAGGTGCTTGCTTCCAGCTACTGTGATTTATTTGCTCGAGAAACATATCTGATTTGATTTGCTGCGGAGCTTGTCTTCGTTGTGGCTGAAACTCGATGGGTGGTCTTGTATCTTTTTTATTTTCTTCGGCTATTTTCTTCGATATACATCACAGGTGTGTTTTTCATTTATCTAAATTTGAATTTCAGGAGAGCCAGAGGATTTGGAAAGGGAGCTTATTCTCTGTCATTTGGATAGATAACCATCCTAACATGGATGTGAAACGTTGACTGAACTTTTAACTTCGGTTTATTTTTTTGTTGCAATCTGTGTTTTGTCTCTTCTTATTGTGATTTATTTGTTTGAGGAACGTATCTGATTGTCTTAGTTGTGGCTGAAGCTCGATGGGTGGTTTTGTGTCTTTTTTATTTTCATCGGCTATTTTCTTCAATAACAAAGGTGTGTTTTTCATATTATGTTGTGCTTTGGACTTCAGGGTAGCCAGAGGATTTGGAAAGGGAGCTTATTCTCTATCATAGTTAAATAAAGTGGTTTCCTGACTTGGATGTGAAACGTCGACTGAGCTTCTAACTTCGGTTTTAGGGGTTTATATCAGATTTTAATTTCTTCACTTCAGAAAGAATTTATGTTCGCAATCCGTCTTTTGTCTCCTTTTATGTTTCCTCCTTGACTAGCAAGTGATTGTTCCTATTATTTATTTGCTGTCAGGGTGCTTGCTTCCACTGTGGTTTATTTGGTCAAGGAACGTATCTGAGTTTATTGGCTGCGGAGCTTGTCTTAGTTGTCGCTGAAGCCCGATAGGTGGTTTTGTATCTTATTTTCCTTCTTTGGCTATTTTTTCGATATACAACACAAGTGTGTTTTTCATTTTATCTAAATTTGAATTTGTGCTTTGGATTTCAGGGGAGCCAAAAGGATTTGGAATTCCCTGTTATAGTTGGATGGATTGGTTTTCTTGCTGGGATGTGAAACGTTGACTGAACTTTTAAATTTGCTTTCAGGGGTTTATGTCAGATTTTAGTATCTTTGTTTCGGAAAGAATTTTTGGTTTTGGTTGCAATCTGTCTCTTCTTATGTTTCCTACTTGACCAACAAGTGATTGTTCCTATGATTTATTTGCTGTCAGAGTGCTTGCTTCCGATTACTGCGATTTATTTGGTCGAGGAACATATGTGATTTGAGTATCTCGATGGGTGGTTTTGTAACTTGTTTACCTTCTTTGGCTATTTTCTTTGATATACAACACAAAATTTGTCTGATGTATTACATTGTGCTCTGGATTTCAGGAGAGCCAGAGTATTTGGAAAGGGAGCTTGTTCTCTGTGATAGTTGGATGGATTGGTTTCCTTACTGGGATGTGAAACGTCGACTGAACTTTGGTTTTAGGGGTTAATATCAGATTTTAATTTCTTCACTTTGAAAAGAATTTTTGGTTGCTATTGTGTATTAACTCTTCTTATGTTTCCACCGTGACCTTGACCTGCAAGTGGTTGTTCCTATGATTTATTTGCTGTCAGGGTGCTTGCTTCCAGCTGCCGTGATTTATTTGGTCGAGGAACGAATCTGATTTGATTGGCTGAGGAGGTTGTCTTAGTTGTGGCTGAAACTCGATGGGCGGTTTTGTATCTTTTTTTATTTTCTTCTGCTATTTTCTTCGATATACAACGCAAGTGTGTTTTTCATTTATCTAAATTTGAATTAAATCTGATGTATTATGTTATGCTTCGGATTTCAGGAGAGCCGGAGGATTTGGAGAGGGAGCTTATTCTCTGTCATGGATGGATTGGTTTCCTAACATGGATGTGAAACGTTGACTGAGCTTTTAACTTCGGTTTTAGGGGTTTATATCAGATTTTAATTTCTTCGCTTCAGAATTTTTGGTTGCAATCTTTTTTTTTTTTTTGTCTCTTCTTATGTTTCTTACTCGACCAACAAGTGATTGTTCCCATAATTTATTTGCTGCCAGGGTGCTTGCTTCCAGCTACGGTGATTTATTTGGTCGAGGAACTTGTGTGATTTGATTGGCTGCGGAGCTTGTCTTCGTTGTGGCAGAAGCTCGATGGGTGGTTTTGTATCTTGTTTATCTTCTTTGGCTAATTTCTTCGATATACAACACAGGTGTGTGTTTTTTAACTTATTTGAATTTAAAAATATGTCTGATGTATTACGTTGTGCCAGAGGATTCGAAAATGGAGCTTGTTCTCTGTCATAGTTGAATGGATTGGTTTCCTTACTAGGATTTGATTCGTCGACTGAACTTGTAACTTTGCTTTTAGGAGTTAATATCAGATTTTAATTTCTTCGCTTCCAAATAAGAATTTTTGGTTGCAGCTGTGTATTGACTAAGAAGTGATATTGTTCCCAACTTCCTATGGTTTGTTTGCAGTCAGGGTGCTTGCTTCCAGCTACTGTGGTTTTATTGGCTGCAGAGCTTGTCTTAGTTGTGGCCGAAGCTCCATGGGTGGTTTTGTATCTTAATTATCTTCTTCGGCTAGTTTCTTCGATATACAACACAGCTGTGTGCTTCTCATTTATCTAAATTTGAATATATGTCTGATGTATTACGTTGTGCTCTGGATTTCAGGAGACCAGAGGATCGGAAATGGAGCTTGTTCTCTTTTTTAGTTGGATGGATTGGTTTCCTTTAGTGGGACGTGAAATGTCAACTGAACTTCTATAAGTAGCTGTGGAGTCGCTGGGAGTTCCAGATTCCATCATTGGAAACTCAGTGATGGAAATCTTGTACGTGGCAATCCTTATCTTATAAATTGGGAATTACATAGGTTTGACATTATTTTACAAGTCCTTAATTAATCCATCATTGGAGAGTGTCATTTATCTTAATTCCTCAAGTTTTTTCTTTTAAAGTGGGACATTGCACACGCCTTTGCAGAAGCACAATACCCCGACTATGATATAGGCTGGAGTAGATTTGAGGATAAATACCACTTTCCAGCCAGTTCACTGCTGATTGGATTGCTACGAGCAATGCAGATTTCATAATCACTAGTACATATTAAGAGATCGATGGAAGGTATTCCTCGGAACATGTTTTGCCGTATAATGTTCGTAGTTTTTAGTTGCTTCCTAACTTTTTAATTGTGCATTTTATTGGTATCAAAATTCTTCATATTCTAATGTGGTTTTGTGTGTGATAACTTCAACAGAAAAATATGGTTGGACAGAGTGAGAGCCACACAACGTTCACTCTTCCGGGATTATGCAGAGTGGTTCATGGCATTGATGTTTTTGACCCCAAGTTTAGTATTGCTTCACCTGGGGCTGATATGTCCATATACTTCCCATACTTTGAAAAGGACAAAAGGTTCAAATGAAACGTTGTTATATGATCCAGACCAGATCGACCAAACACATGTAAGCTCTTTTTTAACTGCGTTTTAAGTTTATTAATTCTGCGACTTCCAGAGCGAAATGCGGCGTAATTTTAATTGTTGTACAGGGACTGCAATGATAATATAGCTAGTTATTCTAATTTCTAATTTATGTTACCAGAGGTACTTTGAGCGACCAGTCCAAACCCATTAATCTTTTCCAAGGTGAGGCTTGATCTAGTAAAAAACATAACAAGACTGGTGGAGTGGTATGTTAAGAATACTAGACTCAGATGCTGTAAACCAACGACAGGGAAGAAACTGCTGAGATTGAGAAGATGCATGACCTAGTGAAGCAGTACAACTTGAATGCCCAATTTAGATGGATGTCAGCACAGATGAATAGGCACGTAGTGGCGAACTTCACCGCTACATTGCTGATATGCGAGGAGCATTTGTGCAAGTATGTAGCCCTCTCACATCCTTCCTAAACACCTGGTTGTCACTACTATCACTTCTGAAATATTCTATTAACTAATCTCTGTTTTATCGATGTAGCCTGCTCTCTACGAAGCATGTGGCCTTACAGTTTTGGAGGCGATACTTGTGGTCTTCCAACATTTGCTGCTGGTCCATATCACCCTAATCAGGAGGGTGAACTCATGGCAGATTTTTCTGAGTGCTGCAAGAATGAACCTAGCCACTGGGATTAGATCTCCTCTGCGGGGCTTCAGTGGATTTTATTACAGGTAACGTCATCCTAGACCTGATCGACTCGATAAAAACTTAAATGTTGGTCGAGCAAAAGAAGAATGCTGTATGATTTGCATCACCTTGATATTTACTCAAATTTGACTTTGTAGGAATACATGGAAGATCTATTCAGAAAGGCGTTTATGGTTTTTGGAAGTATGTCTCAAAACTTGAAAGGCGTGAGACCCGGCGATACTCGGAGATGTTTTACATTCTGAAGTTCCGGGATCTTGTGAGTGGTTTATCATTCATTTTACTAGGTTTAACATTTAGACCAGAACGCTCCAATTACTGATAAATTGGTTGGTATTTGTCGAGTAATGGTTTCACTAATTTCTTTTTTGGTTTTCAGGCAAAATCTGTTCCAGTGGTTCCAGAAGCAGTTGGCCATGGTCACTGAAGTATATTTAGAGATGGTATTCGTTGTTATCAAGTAATGTCCAGGAAATCAATTTACCTTCCAGTTTAGTGTAAAATATCAATAAGAATCCATGAACATCGAGATGGATTATGACAAAAACCGATTAACATGGTCTTCAAAACCATCTGTGTTTCGAAGTGAGTAGAGATTATGGAAACAGAATAACGAAATGTCATTGTTCATTTAACTTTGGATGCACAACTTAGTTCAAACCAGAGTAAAATGGGATATTATCAGAATGTGGCCGGTCACTAACCTGGATAAATCTGTGAGTTGATGTTTCCGTAGAATTATTGACAACTCTATAACCTGGTGAAATGTTATTTTTGTGAAGTATTTCTTATGGATATGTTTAGGTTTCTTTTTAGTGGGAATCAAGTGTTTGTAGTTATATTTTTGTGAAGTATTTCTTTTTTTGTGAATTAAGTGTTTGGCCTTCCTTTCACTCTCGCTTACTCAAATGGCTTCGACTTACAATTCATTTTTAAGAAAATTAACCCATTTTGTTAAAATGACCCTTAAAAAAGGAGGGTCATTTGGATAAATATGTTTGATGATGTTATAAAATAAACTATATCCTTTATTAAGGGTATAATCGTCATGCCAATTTGAACATAACATGTCTCATGAATCAAACGTAAGAATTCAACAAATTTTATATATTTGGAAAGCTTTTTGAAAGACCAGCATAAATACAACTATCAAATTTTCATTTCACATAATTTTTAATTCATAAATATTTTTTAAAAATTTTCTTCATATTTTATAATGTGTGCAGAAAATATGCACACCGATTTCTGTACATAATTTTTATAATTTGCTTCATATTTTATTGTGGGCAGGCAATATGCACATCGATTTTTGTAGATAATTTTTTTTTTAATTTTCTTCATATTTTATAGTGTGCAGTCAATATGCACACCAGTTATTTCTTAATAATATTTCAGGATCACTGGAATAATTTGTAAATTTTATTAAATAACCCTGGGTCAAGAGAGTAAAATCCATAAATTCTGGGATCATGAGAATAAATTACTCTTCTTTTTATTTCCGATCAAAATGCTGCCACGTAAAAATTTGTATTTTCCCAGGGATGGAACTGCTCTTACTGGCCAATTGTTGATGATATCATTCTATTGTTCATTGTTATGGACAAAAATAAAAAATCATTGAAAGTGAATATTTAAATGCAACACACCAGGCGATGATAACTTAAGAAAATGGATCGGACAAGTAGATAGGTTTCACTGAAAGAAATAAATAATACCGTGCGTCTAGATATTGTTTATGCATTTGGTAAATGAGTAGTACTGTCTAGATATGGTTTATGCGTTTGGTAAATGAATAGTACATGTGCATTCAGAAAGTGAATCGATGCACTTGTCATGTTTTGCGAGCAGAACTATTTTGCAAGTCATGCACTCATGGTTCAACGTTTACCGAGAATAATTTCATTGGTAACCTCTGGTTCTCTCAATTATTCCGTTGACAGAAGGTACAACACTGCACCTTTGAACCATGGGAATCGGGACAATAGTCCTTTTAGTCATGGTCGTCCAAAGCATAGGGTTGACTGTAGGGTTGTCAATGGATTGGGGTCCATTCCCATTCGGGAACCACTAGACCCGGAATCTGACTCTATTACGAAGTCGGGTCCGTTTACTTAACGGTCTTGAGCCAGGTTCCTAAATTAGTGGATCCGAAATTGGACCCGATAATAACCTCTGGCCTCTGGGATTCGTTTGGAGTGTTGTTGGGTATTAAGTAATCCGTAAAAAGAGTAAAGAAGAACGGAGAATTGTTGGGTGTAAACCCTGGTTACATATAGATGGGTCGCACACTTGGGCCAAAGTCTCTACAATACTCCCCCTTGTGCGGTCTAGTATTAGTACTTTAGATATAATTCTTCAGATCTCGTTTTTTCCTCGATGACCATTGTAGTTAAGTCAATTGGCTCATTAAAACCTCGCCAGGAAATTCCAGAGGGAGAAAACCTGAACTAAGGAAAAAAGGTACAACATTACGAAAACTTTAAATTGTATTGGAGAATTGGACTCGCTTATGTTGTCTCGTTAAAACCTTGACAAGGAAAAAACGAAGGGGAAAGAGTACAACGCGATATGTCCATAAATATGCCTTTGCGGAATACCCATACACAACATTCTTTCTATGTTTTATAGGTGACTGATAAAACCCCAATATTGATACGCAATAATAGTATCAAATACTACTAGTTAACTTGTGCCGAAAACTGTTGCGGTGCAATCCTTGCTTCGTTGTGTTGATTCCGGAAGTGGTTTCACTTGACAATTATCGAGATTCATTTATTTGATTCTGATATTGTGCACCAATATCAATGCGATCTTCAAGTCTTCAATATTTAACATCTAGTTGATGTAGTTATGGTTGTCTCACTAAAAACCTCGTCGAGTAACAAAAACATTGTGGGAAAAACTAATCTCGGTCGAAGGGAAAAAGAGTACAACACAACTTCACATTTGAGTCAAATATGTCGACATCATAACCTTGGATCCTCCTCCTGATGTCGGCATCTCTCATTGATTCCATTAGAGGAGTTTCCAGACAGTTCCTTTAGGCATATACTTTCCGAAAGTGAATATAGGAAATGACTTAGTAAATAAGTCAGTCATGTTTCCCCCTGATTACTTTCGTGGGAGAATAAATTATTGTTGCTTCATAATCAATAACTTTTGGATTGCACTTCCATCAGCGGTCCATTTTCTGTCTTTGCGGAGATAAAACAAACTCATGTCAATGGTTCCATCTGTCTTTCGAAGTGAGTAGAGATTATGGAAATAGGGTAACTAAATGTCATTGTTCATTTAACTTTGGATGCACAACTTAGTTCAAATCAGAGTAAAATGGGATATTATCAGAAGGTGGCCAGTCACTAACCTGGATAAATGATTCTGCTGTGAGTTGATCTATTTTCGTAGAATTATTGACAACTCTATAAGGTTCTACGTATTTTCCACCTACATTTTCCTTATTTGCCACTCACCACCTTAATTACCACCCTCATTTATCCTATTTACCGCTCATATATTTTAGAATATATCCTAAATGGCTAAATACTACTCTTTGACTTTTTTATTTACACCTAAATTAAAACCATCCAAATACTAAATCGAAAGAAACTAACCCTAAAACAACTATTCTTCTTCTTTACCTTCTCCCCCATCCCCACCCACCGATTTCACTTCACTATATTTTTTTTAACGATTTTTTTAGTGGGAAGGAGATAACTCATTTAATTGAGTTCGTAATAGAACTGGGTAACTCATCGGATAATTCTCATCGTAAGATGATCGTGAAGTTGTTCGGCATGATTCAGCTCATATAAACTGTGTAACTACGAAGATATTGATGGGCAACATTCATATATCGAAACCTGGCTAAATTGGGGCCTACTGTGATTAATTTGGGCCTCCACTACAGGACAAAAAAAGGTCATTAAAAGGTAAAAAGGGTAACCCCTTATCCAACTATTTTACATAATGGCTAATTTACCCCTGATTAATTAGTGTTAATCGGGTGATTAATTGATGTTTATTGAAATTAAACTAGAAATCAACTAATCTTGGTTCATCATCAAAACATGTAAAAAAAAAAACTTTTTTTTTTGGAGAAAAATCAAACCAGAATCGGTATATGTTCGTGCTCTCATAAACAGATTCGTGTTGATTTTTTCAATTCACAAAAAACACGGAATCGGTTTTACACATGTACACAAAAACCGATTATTGGAAAGAAAAAAATCAAACATAATTTAAATCATACTCGATCTGAAAATGAGTATGATTTCATACTCGATTTCAGTTCGCGTATAAATTCATACTCATTTTGAAATTGTGTAAAATCATACTACAGTAAAACTTTAATAAATTAATAATGTTGGGACTGACAAATTCTATCAATTTAGCGAAGTATTAATTTATCGAAAAACTCTAAATTTAAGTGTCAAAAATAAAATAAAGGAAAATATTTAAGTTAAACTTAATGGTTTCCCATAATAACAAAAATCTTGAGATATTATTTTCAATTCAAATTGATATGTAATAAACTTTTGGCATAATATAATACAAAAGAGTCTGAATATTGATATAATTCATCTCATTATTCTTTGTAGTACAGTACTTAACTTCAGTATATTTTTTTCGTTTATCGTTTAGTTCAGTCTTAATTTAGGTTTATTCTGTAAATAAAAAAAGGAGTTTTTATGTCTCGTTACCGAGGGCCTCGTTTCAAAAAATACGCCGTCTGGGGGCTTTACCGGGACTAACTAGTAAAAGGCCTAAAGCCGGAAATGATCTTAGAAATCAATCGCGTTCTGGGAAAAAGTCTCAATATCGTATTCGTCTAGAAGAAAAACAAAAATTGCGGTTTCATTATGGTCTGACAGAGCGACAATTACTTAAATATGTTCGTATCGCCGGAAAAGCAAAGGGTCAACTGGTCAAGTTTTACTACAATTACTTGAAATGCGTTTGGATAACATACTTTTTCGATTGGGTATGGCTTCGACCATTCCTGGAGCTCGGCAATTAGTTAACCATAGACATATTTTAGTTAATGGCCATATAGTAGATATACCAAGTTATCGCTGCAAACCCCGAGATATTATTACGACGAGGGATGAACAAAAATCCAAAGCTCTGATTCAAAATTATCTTGATTCATCCTCCCATGAAGAATTGCCAAAACATTTGACTCTTCATTCATCCCAATATAAAGGGTTAGTCAATCAAATAATAGATAGTAAGTGGGTCGGCTTGAAAATAAACGAATTGCTAGTCGTAGAATATTATTCCCGTCAGACTTGAACCTAACTCAAATAGCAAGGCAAGGATTCGGAGAATTTTGCCCCCTTTTCGCCGAAGTAAATTGACCGAAGCTAAGGAGTGTGATCCGGATATTTTTCCCATATCATGTATCATAAATGGATCCGCGGGGATCTTTTTATGTCTTGGCTACCCTTTATCAGTATTTTTCGTACCACCCCAATTAGGAATAGAGAATTCATTTCAAAGAAAGGTCTACCTCTTGGAATAATCCTATTCCTTGTTTGTTTGTTATTTGATCCATTGTGGTCAATAACGCTCTTGAATTAGGCAAAGGTAAGGAAAGAGAGGGATTCGAACCCTCGGTAAACAAAAGCCTACATAGCAGTTCCAATGCTACGCCTTCAACCACTCGGCCATCTCTCCTACAAAATTTTATGATTATGACCCAGAAATCGGGTGAATAGCGAGCCATTCATATTTCTTTTTGCAGTATAGGTACGACCAACCGATTATAACAATTCGAAATATGAAAACAGATGGGGTGGTCTTTTGATCATAGAACGATTATTCTATTCTTTTTCCTTCTTTGAATCATAATCCAATAAAAAACTTCTCGAGTTATCATAATCTGTAGGAAATATTAATTTCATGTTTAGAACGAGTCTTTTTTTATGTTATTTCGTCCTGTACAATTCCTTTGTTTGTGGGATTCTTTTCCCATGCGAGGTAATGAGAAGAATTATAGAATGGATTGCGAACTATGCCTAGATCACGGATAAATGGAAATTTTATTGATAAGACCTCTTCAATTGTGGCCAATATCTTATTACGCATAATTCCGACAACTTCCGGAGAAAAAGAGGCATTTACCTATTATAGAGATGGTGTGATTTGATTCTATTTAGTGTTCTCCGTCTTACGAGTAAGGCACGCAGGGTTGGATTCGGTATAAAACGAAACGCGTTTATTGAAATAAACCTTAAAAAAATCTACGCTTCTTGAAGGTGAAGTTTGGAAATAGAACAATTCCTTCTATTGTGTATCCCCGATTGATGCAGCCTCAGATGCTTCAATTTTCTAATCTAGTATTGAACGAAAGGTTACACCTATAGGTTCTTTCTGTATTAGAGGTCAATCCTACTCCATCAGTACCAACCAATAGGCGGCATAGGGGAAGAAGCACTACACCTAGGAATCAACAAAAAAACTTTGTTATAAATTATCCCTTTCCTTATCGGGATCGGAACTAACAAGAATGGTTGGGACAACAAACATCCATCTCGTTTGTACTTTGGGTACCTATATAACCATCAAAGACTGTTGAAGTGACTAATTCCTGGAAATAGGGGGCGTTGAGGACAAAGAAATTGTTGGAGTCACCTTTTCTATCTAGCAACAACACGATTAGTGTTAAGAAAAGACCTCTTGCAGGAAGGCTGACTAGAGATTTCTTGTAAAAACACTAGTCCCTGTCAGTTCATAATGAGAATATTTCGATATTCTTTTGGTTCCATGGATTATTATCATTCATTATGCACAGAAGGGAGGAGCCGTATGAGATGAAAATCTCACGTACGGTTCTGAAACGGGGATTCTTTGAATAGAATGAACGACCGCAACGGATGTCAGCTCAATCCGAAGGAAATTATGCGGAAGCTTTACAGAATTATTATGAAGCTATGAGACTAGAAATTGATCCCTATGATCGAAGTTATATACTGTATAACATAGGCCTTATCCACACAAGTAACGGAGAACATACAAAAGCTTTGGAATATTATTTCCGGGCACTAGAACGAAATCCATTCTTACCACAAGCTTTTAATAATATGGCCGTGATCTGTCATTACGTGCGACTATCTCCACTATAGAAAGAGGGAAAGAAAGATAAAATACGCTAGTAAATACTAGAGGATAGGCTTTCTACATATGTATCGTACAAAGCAACGATTTTTATTAGCTGTAGCAAAGAAAGAGACTTCATAAAAGCAAAAAAATGAAGAAATGGATATGCCTATAATACTATATTCTATGGATAGATAAAAGATCTAATTGATAGAGGAAGCGCCGTAAAGATCAATTAGTGAAATTTTTGGCCGATACAATAAGAAAAAACTGCTTCCTTATGTCATGATATGAGATATAAGTTAGGAATCAACTTATGTAATAGAGTTGATCCACTAAGGTATTGAGCAGCGGTGTAGCATCAGATCCCAAAGATAGTAAGTCCTTTCTTTCTTAGAGAGGAAAGTCTTTTTCAAAGATTCTATATGAAAATGAAACTGAGATAGTTACCTTTCAGAAAAAGATAGGATAGTGGGTTTCGTTTTTCTGAAGGTAGGAGAAAAGATAAAACTTATTTTGAATAAAAATGCAAGTTTAAAACTTATGTAAATGTAATTAACCCCTTCTGGTTAACCCGAGAAACAAAAATGGGATAGATTTATGAAAAATCTTATTTAGTTAGATAGGGTCGATTAAGATGGGACACCAAAATAATTGATTGCTGAGCCGTATGAGGTAGGAAACTCTCAAGTACGGTTCTAAGGGAAGGAATCGACCCACCTATTCCGACCGAGGAGAACAGGCTATTCGGCAGGGAGATTCTGAAATTGCGGAAGCTTGGTCCGATCAAGCGGCTGAGTATTGGAAACAAGCTATAGCGCTTACTCCAGGTAATTATATTGAAGCGCATAATTGGTTGAAGATCACGCGGCGGTTTGAATAAGAACACTCTTTTTATCCGTCAGTCAAATAAAATAGATCTTTTCTCTGGGAAGAGCTAATCAAGGAATTTCATTGTATCCCTTCTAAGATTGTTCTTTTAGTCTGTACTACCTCGACCTGCAACCCGTCTCCCCAAAAAAGAATCGGGTTATTAAATTAAATTAAAGCTCGAAGTCTTAAAAGAAGAATCTAGAATATCGGTCTTTAGTACTTGACTTGAAATGGGTCCGAAAAGGTGGGAATACTTATTTATGTAATAAAAATTACTTTTAAAGTAAGACCAACCACTGGGTTAGCCTTCATGCAAAAAATATTTATTTTGAACGAACCTTACACAACGAAGTATATCACAACGGGAAAGTAAGTCGAATCCTAAATAATTTACAGAATAAACTTCTTCTAATCGAATCGCGCTTTATCAAATCTAATGATTCGACATACCAAATCCCCCAAACAACTCATGGAAATAGACAGGGATGCAAACACTAATAGAGTTAGGAACCATTCATTATCTCTGAAACAACGAATTGAGTTCTGCTCCCGAAAAAACGATGAGTTGGGGGCTTCTTAACTCGTCCAAGTGAAAAAATGAGACCTCAACCTTCTTGCATAAAGTCAGCATCGGTAGAATTGGAATGGTGAGCAATTGGGTTGGGATATATTGAGATCTATAAAAAGAGATTTTGTACAAAAAGAAAAGGAATATCACAAACAGGAAAAATTTGTGTGTAATTCATCTACAAAGAAGAAAGGATGGGTTTTTTTATCCGAGATCAAAAAAAGACCGATTGGGCCCACTGAAATGAATTTTTTCCGCTTCATGCTCACCCACGGGGGTCGCTCGGAGCATGTGATAATTATTCTATTTCGATGGGCCAAACGAGCGTCTGACTACAACCAACAAACAAGAATGAGGAAATGAAAACTATACAAATTTTTAGGGCTATATGGACTCGAACCATAGACCTTCTCGGTAAAACAGATCAAAATTTTTATTATCGAAATGATTCGAATTGTTCCAAAGACCTAACATGCATTATTTTTTTTGCATTGGGATCTTTCATCAACTGATATAATTATCAGATAGTCCACCATACTTTTTCTTAATAGAAAGATAACATAAGGATAATGTCATTACCTTGACGAGCAAGATCACGTCCCTCATTACGCGCTTGTACACACACTTTCAGGGCTACTCGATTTGCTGCAGCACCCGGCGCATTACCCCAAGGGTGTCCTAAAGTTCCTCCACCAAACTGTAGTACAGAGTCATCTCCAAAGATCTCGGTCAGAGCAGGCATATGCCAAACGTGAATACCACACGAAGCCACAGTGAGAACACAGTAGAGATACCCAATCTTGGGTGAAATAAATACCACGACTTCGGTCTTTTTCAATATAATCATCACGTAGTAAATCAACAAAGCCCAATGTTATTTCCCTTTCCCCTTCCAGTTTACCTATTACGGTACCAGAGTGAATATGATCTCCACCAGACATACATAATTATTTCGCTAGTACACGGAAGTGGATACCATGATTCTTCTGTCTATTAATAACTGCATGCATTGCGCGGTGGATGTGAAGAAGTAAGCCATTATCTCGGCAATAATGAGCCAAGCTAGTATTTGCAGTGAATCCACCCGTGAAATAGCAGTCATGCATTACAATAGGAACTCCAAATTCTCTGGCAAATACAACCCTTTTCATCATTTCTTCGCATGTACCTGCAGTAGCATTCAAGTAATGTCCTTTGATTTCACCTGTTTTGATTGTGATTTATAAATTGCTCAAACACAAAATAAGAAACGGTCTCTCCAACGCATAAAGGGTTGTGAGTTCACGTTTTCATCATCCTTGGTAAAATCAAGTCCACCACGTAGACATTCATAAACCGCCCTACCGTAGTTCTTAGCTGGATAACCCCAATTTTGGTTTAATAGTACATCCCAATAGGGACGACCATACTTATTCAATTTATCTCTTTCAACTTGGATACCGTGAGGTGGGCCTTGGAAATTTTTAACATAAGCAACTGGAATTCGCAGATCCTCCAGACGTAGAGCGAAGCGCTTTGAACCCAAATACATTACCCACGATGGAAGTAAACATGTTAGTAACAGAACCTTCTTCAAAAAGATCTAAAGGATAAGCTACATAACAAATATATTGATTTTCTTCTCCAGCAAAGGGCTCGATGTCGTAGCATCTTCCTTTGTAACGATCAAGGCTGGTAAGTCCATCGATCCCTGATTGTCCATGTACCCAGTAGAAGATTCGGCGGCCTACCGCGCCCCTTGCTTCCTCGGTGGAACTCCGAGGTTGAGGAGTAACTCGGAATGCCGCCAAGATATCGTATCCTTGGTTACATACTCGGGGAGTATAATAATTCAATTTGTAATCTTTAACACAACTTTGAATCCAACAACCGCTTTAGTCTCTGTTTGTGGTGTCATAAGTCCCTCCCTACAACGCATGAATTAAGAATTTTTACAACGACAAGGTCTACTCGACATGAATTAGCCGTTAATGAAACCTTTAACAGGAATCTTTCACAAAACTCTCAACAAATATTATCAACTAATCGGAATGGTTGGTTGTTAGACCACGATATTTGATTCGCCAAATACATCAACATCATTATTGTATACTCTTTCATATGTATGGCGCAACCCAATCCCTATTTTTCAAGTTTCGAATACCGTACTTTTTTGAATCTAAATTTATCAAAAAAAGGAAATTCACTCTTGACAGTGCTATAATTTGTATATGTAAATCCTAGATGTAAAACTATCCGAATTCGTCCCCGAAAAAGTAGAGAAGAGGCAGGAAAATATATCTTTGAAATAAGAAATAATGGTCAATGTGAAAAAAAATGAATCATAAATAGAGTTCAGGTTCGAATTCCATAGAAAATATGGGTGGGATTTTCTATAATGCTAGAGAAGTGAAACGCTCCCTCATGGTTTTTATCCATATACCTCATTTTTTAGGTTGTGAAACTTGAAAATTCACTCATTGAACGAGTAAACAATCGAATTGGAGTCACTTGAATGGTACCAACGAAATCAAGTGCTAACTCATATTTATTATTGTATTGAATTAACCGATCAACCTACTTGCTATCGGACATTTTTTCTTCGGTTTACAAAATGAAAAGAACTTCTACATATTTCACTTTATCATTATTATGAAAACAAATCCTACCCCTTCAGGTCTCGGGGTTTTCCGCACTTGAAGAAAAAAACCTGGGGCGTGTCGCTCAAATCATTGGTCCGGTGCTAGATGTATCCTTTCCCCCCGGGTAAGATGCCTAATATTTACAACGCTTTGGTAGTTAAGGGCCGAAATACTGACGACGAGCTAATTAATGTCACTTGTGAGGTACATCAATTATTAGGAAATAATCGAGTGAGAGTTGTAGCTATGAGTGCTACAGATGGTCTGAAGAGAGGAATGGAGGTTATTGACATGGGAGTTGCTCTAAGTGTTCCGGTTGGTGGGGCTACTCTAGGACGAATTTTCAACGTTCATGGAGAGCCTGTTGTTAATTTAGGTCCCGATCGTGGTTTACAAATATAGCTGCTACACCAAAACTAGGTGCAAAGAACCAACCAGATTATCCTAGTGGATAAACCATAAATATAGAAACAAAAACAGCAATTGGACCAGAAAATGCAATTGCATTATACGGTCGCAATTGAACAGATCGAGCAAGTTCGAATTGACGTAACATGAAACCTATTAGTATGAAAGTGCCATGGAGAGCAACAAAAGCCCATAGACCACCTAATTGACACCAACTAGTAAAATCCCCTTGTGCTTCAGACCCCATAGTAGCAACAAAGAATGTGCTAAACTATTAGCAAGGAGTAGAAAGCTATGGCGGTTAAGAAATTGCAACCTTACAAATAGGAACAGGCCAACCCATGGGTATACCATGAAGTAACAAAGGTTGTACTGTGAACCAACCTCCTACAGCGAAATAAGCACAAGGAAAGAGCAATAGACCGGACCAACCTACAAAAACGAAACGGTCCCTCCGTAACCAGTTATCCATAGTATCAAATAAATCTTTTTCATCTTTGGTAAATATACCAAGGGCTATAGTCATAGTGATCCTCCTATTCAACTACTTCAACCATTTCCGAGCACCTCATAGCATTCTTAGGATATACGAGGGTTCTATCATTTACGTATGATTCCTCGTCCATCACCCCTTGCAATGGGTTTCGAAGAGAAAAAACCTTTCCTTAGATTGGACCATAAATGGCCTAGATAAATCCATGAGCTCGATTCAACGATTCCTGCCTATACCCTGAATTTTCTTATGACTTAGGAATCGGAGGTGTTTTTGGGCTATTCAAGGAACAAGTTATCTCCTCTCTCTCTCACCAGTTTATCCTCAGACCTACCCCCACCCCCAGCAACTAATCTTATTCTTTTCTTGGATCCGGTTCGTGATATTGCGAAAAGACCCATAAAATTCTATATGAATTCTCCTATATTAAACTATTACAGTACTATCATATAATTCTATATATGACTCTTGTTTTTGTCTTTGTTAGTTAGATTTATCTGAAATTCCCAGAAATGTCATTTCCATTCTAACTCCCGATCTATCAAACCCAGATCGGTAAATAATCCATTTACCACCCTTTCTTTCGGAAGAGTTAAAAAATACTATGATGGTTTCTTTTCTTTCTATATTTATCTCGTCTGTAATTCAGCAATCCCAAAGTTTCTTTTTGATCCGATCAAATAGAGAAAGGATAATCTTGTGTATGTTTTTTCATTTTAATACTCTTTCGTAACATAAATATTGGAAAGAGCCCTCTGATGTGTGATGTGAAAACAAAAAAGTTTGTGATGTTGAAATCGAACCCTGATAGATAAAATCAAATCAGAAATTCCTTTTGTCTCATACTACTCTCTCGATACGGAATCTCATGTTATAAAAGAACAATGATGGTTTGTTGATATCGAACTCGAAGTTCCATGCTACTATTACTTTATTATTCATATTTTATCTGGAGAAGGCATAGTCTTCTTTTTTTCTCTCAAATAAAAAACTCATTGGCGCCAAGCGTGAGGGAATGCTAGACGTTTGGTAATTTCTCCTCCGACCAGGACGAAAGACCTCATTGAAGCGGCTAATCCCATGCATATTGTATGTACATATGGTTGTACAAATTGCATAGTATCATACATAGCTATTTCGGGTGTTACCCACCCACCGGGGGAGTTTATAAACAAATAAACATCTTTTGTATCATCCTCTATAGTGAGATATATCATGAGACCCATAAGTTGATTTGCGATCTCGTTATCAACTTGTTGGCCTAAAAAAATTATTCTTTCTCGATGAAGTCGGTTGATTAGGACAAAATTGTATCCCTTAGGGACCGTACACGCACCTTTAGATGCATACGGTTCAAAAAAAAAAAAAGAATCAATGTGTCGATTCCAGCCCTTTTTATTTTCCCTTTTTTTCATATGAGGATTTTTCTAACTCCTATTGAATGAAGGGCCTTTATTCTTCTATTTTTCAAGAAAGCAGGGTTTTGACTCACTTACCCATAAAAATGAGCTCTCTAAATTTACCATCATTGATATATTGTTTCATCAAAATCCAAATTCAAATTACGATGTAATTTTCTTGTTCCGGAATGGGCCTCTTCAATTCGTTTAGGTTTATGCTATACTCCAGTTAAAGAAGCGACCCCATAGGCTTTTTTGTTCCCGAAGTATAACATGACTGAAAAAAACTTGGAACCGAGCAATTGCCAAGTTTTTTCGGAATCAATGCTTGTTGCGACCTATGTAAGCCATTAGTATATCTATGAATATTGGAACTTTATAAATTTTTCTTTTCCTGATTAGTATATCTTTTATTCTTGATCTATATCTTCTATTTTTGGAAATTTATAAAGTTCCTCCATCAAGCCCTGATCAATGAACCTACAAAACCCCTCAAATTGTATCTGACTAAACCCAGGTATTGTAGACATTCCCTTATTTCCATCCCGGAGCATCTTAAGCTTCCCATTTATAGCAAAATCCCATTATTGGATCATTCTTCTTCGAACCATATGGATCGATCTAGCAATGATGGAATGTATATTTTGTTTACTGAATCACATGAAATTTTACCCAACTTCATACCATTGAGCAGAGCAATAAGGATAACTTTTTATTCAAATTCGAATTTGCAACAGGATAAAACATTCCTGGAATCATAATTATTCCGATTATACTTTTTTTAGAGTCTTGTATAAAATATCAAAAGTAATCCAATTTCTACCTATTATTATGATATTACAATCCGGTTGGGTACCCAAAAAACAAATGATTCAAGGTTTGATCTGTTCTCTATGAATGAGAGAAAAACTGAAAAATAAGGAATAATATAGAGTTTCTTCTTTTTTTGCGAGGCACTTTTACCTATAGCTATAGCAACCTATCCATCAGGATATTTCCTATCCCAACTATACTTGGGGCAACACAGAAGTGCTATATCATAATTTCTATTTTAGATTAAAAAAAGGGAAGTTCCTTATAGACATATATGGCTAAGATACCTAATTAGGATATCTTTGTAACAATTTCTGTTCCGGGGTTTACATATATATATATAATTGTTGTTATAACGTAAATTTAATTGAAAAAGAATTGATACTTATAAGTATAAGTTGTGTATCAACTTTCTTTTGATGTCGTTGTTAAGGAAACGAAATTTGAGATCCAAGAACTCTTCATGGATTCAAGTCAATAGTTAATGGTTCCAATTTGCCCTGTATTTTTATTCTCAGAATCGAAAATGCACATTTACATTTGCTTTTGAAAGATAAAAAGGGGGAAGTTTTTAGGTGTTGTTTATTTTGAGAGTTGACATACCATACAATCAATCAAAGGGAATCAACTGAGTTCAAAAAAAATGGGTTGGGGGGGTGGGGGGTAGGAAAGGGAGAAAGACAATGAGATTCAAGAAATAATAAAGAAGAGAGTGTTCCCTTTATTTTATATTCGTTTGTTTGGCGGCATGGCCGAGTGGTAAGGCGGGGGACTGCAAATCCTTTTACCCCAGTTCAAATCCGGGTGCCGCCTCATCTACAAAAAATAAGAAATACTTTCTTTTTTTTCTCAGCAAAAGCAATAGATACTAGAGGAAACCAAAAGTAAAAACCTTATTTTGGAGAGATATGGGGTAGGTAGTGATCTACCTGGATTGTATATTTTATGCTTTTTGCTTCTGAAGGGCAACAAAAGAAACTAACCAATAGGCCTTACTATTCCTACATCTTCCATTAAAAAAGATTTCCTTGATAATACAAAGAAAATACATGTGTTGTGTATCTTGCTTGTGGTTAATCCTTCCATATTCTACCAGAAATCATATAGGAACTTGTTGTGGGTGGATTTTTTGGATAGTTTGATCAATAGCATTTGGTCATAATCCCTTTTTGACTCTGCACCATAGATTCCACTATTATTAGTGATCAATAATGGACGAATTCCTTCATATTCATAGAGATAGGGGACATAATTCACACATGGATATAGTAAGTCTTGCTTGGGCCGCTTTAATGGTAGTCTTTACATTTTCCCTTTCACTTGTAGTATGGGGAAGAAGTGGACTCTAAAAGCACTACTAATTGAGTTGAGTAATCAAACTGTAGCCATTTTTTCATATATCGTTCTGCAAAGGGATTTGAAATATGAAATATCCATTTCAAAATTATATTGGATTACAATAATGGACTATATTAAAAAGAATCTTTCAATCAAACAAAGAAAATAGATGCAAGGAAGAACAAGAATTGGGGTGTTAGTTACATGATTTACATCACATATATGAAATTTATAGATATGTACATATATGAAGATACAAGATACATCTTGTAGATTAATCTAGATGAAGCCTATACCTCTTTTATAATACCAGCACAACAACTTTAGACAATAAAATAATAGAAAGTATGGTAGAAAGAAATTGATATCTTTCTACCATACTACCAGATCTCATATACCGCTGATTCTAGTCCGCTCATTTCATTTAAGACGTGGAATAAAATCCCTTAAGTATAAAGAGGGATTAGTATATCTTTTATTAATAGCATTTAACCAACCGGGAAACCATATGCTTTGACCTGCATTGAATGCTGGGACATTCGTTGAAGATAAAAGTACATCGAAGCCATATGAAGTCTTACCATGAGCAGAATGTATCCATTGGGCAAATATGGGTTTGATCAAGATTTGTTTCTCCGGAGTACCAAAAGCAAGCATGACATCGTTATGAACATAAAGTCCCAAAGTATGGAACCCCAGAAAAAAGGCTGACCCAACTTAAATGGGATTTGATAGCTGCTTTATGGTCTAACATTCTTTCCAATACATTATCTTCATTCTGCTCCGGATTGTAATCTCTAATGAAGAATATCGCTCCATGAGCAAACGCCCCTGTCATTATAAACCCTGCGATGTATTGGTGATGAGTATATAACGCAGCTTGAGTAGTAAAGTCTTGTTCTATGAATGCATACGCGGGTAAAGAATACATGTGTTGAGCTACCAAAGAAGTAATAACTCCTAACGAGGCTAGAGCAAGCCCTAATTGAAAATGAATCGAGTTATTGATTGTGTCATAAAGACCCTTATGTCCACATCCTAATCGACCCCCCGGAGGAATGTGTGCTTCTAAAAGATCTTTCATACTATGCCCAATCCCGAAGTTAGTTCTATACATATGACCAGCAACGAGAAAAATAAATGCAAAAGCTAAATGATGATGAGCCATATCGGTCAGCCAAAAACTTTGCGTTTGTGGATGGAAACCCCCAAGAAGAGTTAGAATGATAGTTCCCGCCCCTTGGGCGGTACCAAATAAATGACTATCATAATCGGGGTTTTGAGCATAAAGATTCCACTGACCTGTAAAAAGTGGGCCTAACCCTTGAGGATGTGGTAATCCATCTAAGAAATTATTCCATCTAACGTACCCCCTGGATCCGGAATAGCGACATGAACTAAATGCCCCGTCCAAGCCAAGGAACTTACTCCGAAGAGTCCTGACAAATGATGATTTAGACGAGATTCGGCATTTTTAAACCACGAAACGCTTGGTTTCGATTTCGGTTGCATGTGTAACCAACCCGCAATTAAGGATATGGCAGAAAGAAATAATAAAAAAAAGAGCCTCGGTATAAAGATCTTCATTAGTGCGTAAGCCAATTGTATACCACCACTGATAAACACCAGAATAGGCAATATTCACTGGTCCGAGAGCACCCTGTCGAGTAAATGCTTCCACCGCCGGTTGACCAAAATGAGGATCCCAAATTGCATGCGCAATCGGTCTTACATGTAAAGGGTCTTTTACCCATGACTCAAAATTTCCTTGCCAAGCTACATGAAATAGATTTAGGAAGTCCAAAGAAAAATTATTGCTAACTGCCCGAAGTGAGAAGCAAAAATATTCGATAAAGACGTTCCTCGAGTAATATCATCATGACTCTCAAAGTCATGTGCGGTAGCAATATCAAACCAAATACGACGAGTAGTGGGGTCCTGGGCTAAGCCTTGGCTAAACCTTGGAAATCTTAATGCCATAATGCTTTTCAAATCCTCCTAGCCATTATCCTACTGCAATAATTCTTGCTAAGAAGAACGCCCATGTTGTGGCAATTCCACCCAGAAGGTAATGGGTTACTCCTACAACACGTCCTTGTACAATGCTCAAGGCTTTAGGATGAGTAGCAGGAGCAACTTTTAATTTGTTATGAGCCCAAACGATGGATTCAATAAGTTCTTGCCAATATCCGCGGCCGCTGAATAGAAACATTAAACTGAAAGCCCAGACAAAATGAGCACCTAGGAAAAAAAAGACCATATGCAGATAATGAAGAACCATAAGACTGAATTACCTAGGATGCTTGTGCCCATAAAAAGTCACGGAGCCACCCATTAATAGTAATATAACTCTCGCGCAAAGTTTCCTCCCGTGATATGAGTTACCACTCCTTGATCGTTTATACTACCCCAAACATCTGACTGCATTTTCCAACTGAAATGGAATATTACTACCGAAATTGCATTGTACATCCAGAATAGACCTAAGAAGACATGATCCCCCCCTCTTCCAGGTTCGTCACAAGGGAAACAAAAACCCAGATTTGCTTGATCAGGTATCAAACGGGAACTACGAGCAAATAGAACACCTTTCAGTAGTATTAATATCGTTACATGGATCGTAAATGCATGAATGTGATGTACCAAAAAATCTGTGGTTCCTAATGGAATAGGTAACAAAGCTACTTTGCCGCCTACTGCTATTAAACCACTACCCCACCAAGTCAAGCTGGTGCTTTTTGTTGCACAGGAGAGTGTTGCACCAAGCGTGAGTGTTTTGTACCCATTGAGCAAAGACAGGTTGTAATTGAATTGCGATATCTAAAAACATATCTTGCGGACGCCCTAAAGCGCTCATGGTATCATTATGAATATACAAACCAAAACTGTGAAAGCCTAGAAATATACATGCCCAGTTGAGATGCGATATGATTGTATCGCGGTGCCTAAGGACACGATCTAATAGATCGTTGTATCGAGTAGTTGGATCATAATCTCTTACCATAAAAATGGTTGCATGTGCAGCAACACCAACTATGAGAAATCCACCGATCCACATGTGATGTGTGAACAACGAAAATCTTTGTACCATAGTCAGTAGCGAGATATGGATAAGGGAGCATGGCATATATATGGTGCACTACAACAATGGTTAAAGAGCCTAACATAGCTAAATTTAGAGATAATTGAGCATGCCATGACGTTGTTAGGATTTCATAGAGCCCTTTATGGCCCTGGCCTGTAAATGGACCTTTATGAGCCTCTAAAATATCTTTCAGGCCATGACCAATCCCCCAGTTAGTCCTATACATGTGACCGGCTATCAGGAAAAGAATTGCAATAGCTAAATGATGGTGCAATATCGGTCAGTCATAGACCCCTGTTACCGGATCTAATCCTCCACGAAAAGTAAGAAATTCGGCATATTTTGACCAATTCAAGGTGAAAAACGGGGTTGTTCCCTCGGCAAAACTTGGATAAAGTTGAGCCAAAAGATCCCGGTTCAAGATAAATTCATGGGGAAGTGGGATCTCCTTAGGATCTACTCCAGCGTCTAGAAATTGGTTAATTGGTAAAGAGACATGTATTTGGTGTCCCGCCCAAGAAAGAGATCCAAGTCCTAGTAATCCCGCTAAATGGTGATTTAACATGGATTCTACATCTTGGAACCAAGCCAACTTTGGAGCAGCTTTGTGATAATGGAACCAACCAGCAAAAATCATTAACGCCGCAAAGACCAATGCACCAATTGCAGTACAATGGAGTTGTAATTCACTAGTTATTCCAGACGCTCTCCAAATCTGAAAAAACCCAGAGGTTATTTGTATTCCTCGGAAACCACCACCCACATCACCATTCAATATTTCTTGGCCCACGATTGGATTTCATAATTTCGTAATTTTTGATTTGATTCCATGGTGATTCAAAAAGAGTTTACTTTATGAAATGAACGAAATTCCACTACAAAGTTTGTTCTTTTTATCTTTGTTCTAGACTTAATGGATTTTATTCAATGACAAACGAGATTCGAAAAGCATTGTGTGAGTATAGTCATTCCAATCCGAATTTGACTCAAAGAGAAACACAAAAATGACTTCTTGAAAGGTTCAACATACAAGTATGTCAAGGAACGATATCAAATAAAATTAAGCGTGCATCGGAATACATCTCAAGTGAATCCAGTTTCTCGTAAAGAAGCAATCTTATCAATAGTAAAGCTAAATGATTTCCTCCTACAATTTCAAAAAGGCACTCCTGAACTCCTCAAGGGACTACAAGGAAATCAGAAATGAAGTCCAGTGTTGCATAAATGTGAACAAGAAACAAACAACATTGAAATCTAATTTTAGTAACGCACCAGTAATGTAATGCTATTATAATGATTATTAATTTATATTTCAGTTGGGCCCTATTGGATACTTAAATTTTTTATTATCTTATAAATTTAGCGAGGTTATTAATTTAATACACTGGCCCAAGTCGGGACTGGAAAAAAATATTATTTTAGCGAAGTTATTAATTTATCGCGGATTAATTTATCGAAGTTTTACTGTAATACAGTAAAAACACCGTATATTGATACTCCATATATTAATAAAAAAATCATAGTCCCAACTTGGGCCAGTTATAAATAGTAATAACCTCCATATTTTAATATTAATAGATTTTTGTAGTCCCGCCATAAGGAATTTACCTCCATATATTAATATAATCGTCATTATTGGAAACTTATACATCGTGTTACATCAAAATTTAGATGAACTAAAATACTTCTATAGTTGTTTGAGAAAATGATGTAACTTCTTGTTGAAGCCAAAACATTTCCAACTTTTCGTGCATGTTTAAAGATTCTTGGCATGAAACTTTTTGTATCCCCGTACTACCATCATTAGGATTATATTCCTCTGATTCTTGTCTACTTCCATCGATGATTTGTTCTTCCGTTAAATCATATACGACGTGTTGCTTATTTGGATGATTAAGGAAGACATCCACATCCACATCCATTATTCTTTACATACTTTAAATTAAAAAAGGAAAACATTTTTTTGCCATACCTCCCTATATTGATAAAATTCGTATATTAATAATTTTGTAAAGTCCCAAGACTATTAATATATGGAGTTTTTACTATACTCATTTTCAATTTGGGTATAACCAGAATCGGATTACATGAGCACTTTCTGTATGATCAGAATATCGCGACATCAATACCTCGCGAGATTATTAAACGACAGCATTGCGAAGGCGTCGCATGGAAGTAACATAAATGACGCAATGGATGACGATAGCCAGAACATGAGAAAGGTGTGAAGACTTAGCGAGATTTAGGAGTGTCGCGAGATCATATATTTGTACATTCACGATATTTCGCAAGTCATTCCCGAAAATGGATGACAGCTTAGCTGTCATCCATTATGTAACACCCTATATAAAGAGTTGATCAGACCGATTGAAGGGGAGATCTTTTTTAAATTGTTAAGCAAGTCATAAGGAGAGAGAAAGTTTTAGAGTGATTGTAATTCTATAGTTCATTTCTATTTCATATTGTAAATATTCAAGGATTTCAGCAATAAGAATCATAATCATTCATCTTAAAATGACTTGATTATGTGTATTCTAGTGAGGGGTGTAGTGTAGGATTTCCTGCAACTACATAATGGCGCTAGAAATAGGGATTGATGGAAGATTGAAGATAAAAGATTGTAATTAAAGTCATTCAAATCAAGAAAAATGAGGAAACAAAATGTTAAATCAGATGAAGAAGAGAAGTTAAAAACCAAAGAATGTGATGAAAATATGGAATATAGTTTGATTACAAAAGTAATGATTAATGAATTTCATGAAAACATCAAAGGGAGAATACATAAACGAGATTTTGAAGGAAAAAAGATCACAACCATGGAGAAGATATTGCCTTTGAAAGATTGGGAAAAACAGAAGATAACATTCACAGCAACAGAGATACCAAAAGAGAGCTTGAATCACACATCTCCACTAGTGATTACGATAAATGCATGTAAAGAAGAAAGAGAACCAGCAAAAGCAGCGGAAGAATGGGCGATAAATAGAGTTTTGGTGGATACAGGGAGTACAGTAAGTATCATGTTTTACCATGCCTACAAAAAATTAGGATACAAAAATGAAGAAATGATTCCCCCAACTTATCATATCCATGGTTTTGGTAAATCTATAACGAAACCTAAAGGGGAGGTAAAATTACGAATCCTGCTAGGAGAAATTGAAACACAGGTGACGTTATGTGTGGTAGATATGGAATCGCCATACAACATGTTGTTAGGGAGACCATGGGTACACGTTATTAAAGTTATAGCATCAACATTTCATCAATGTATTAAATTCCCAACGCCAAATGGGGTTGGAGAGATCAGAGGAGATGTTGATAAAGGAAGAATATATTATCAAGTCGAAATAAAACATTATGAAGAACAGGTGAAGAAGCGAAAAGATCGCAAAAAGATGGCAAAAGCAGCTAAAAAAGAAGAAGAATTTAGAATTTATATGATAAGAGCAAAAGAAGGAAAAGGAATACCCAGCGAAGTTTCGGAAGAAGAGAATGAGTTTGCGAAAGAAATGAAAGGACCAACACCTATGGGAGAACCGAAGGCTAGTTACATCGCAGTGGAGCAAACAAAAGAAGTGAATGTTGGAACTGAAGAAGAACCCAAGATGTTAAAAATTGGGACTAAGATGAAAGCAGATGAAGAAACAAGAATTGTTGATTTGTTGCGAGAATACAAAGATATTTTCGCATGGGATATGGATGAAATGCCTGGTATAGATCCGACTGTGGCGTGCCATAAATTGGAAATTGACAGGAATGTAAGACCATTCAAACAAAGAATTAGAAAGATCGCAACAGCATATCATCCCCAAATAGAAGAAGAATTGCAGAAAATGCTAGATGCAGGAATCATTAGACAAGCAAAATATCCCGAATGGATAGCAAATATGGTCGTAGTCCCTAAGAAGAAAAAAGGGATAAGAATTTGTATATATTTTACTGATCTAAATAAAGCTTGTCCAAAAGACAGTTTTCCGTTGCCAGATATCCCGCAGATGGTTGAATCAGCAGCAGGAAATGAAAGAATATCATCCCTTGATGGATACAAAGGCTACAATCAAATACCACTCGCTGAAGAAGACCAAGAACATACTGCTTTCTTCGCTCCAAGAGGATTATATTGTTATACAAAAATGTCGTTTGGTTTGCGAAATGCCGGAGCGACATACCAAAGGATGGTAGAAAAGGTGTTCGCGAAATGGATACACAAAACACTGGAGGTGTATGTGGATGACATGTTAATAAAAAGTAAAGAAGCAAAAGACCATGTACAGGACTTGAAAGAAATTTTTGAACAAATGAGGCAGTTTAATATCAAAGTAAATCCATAAAAATGCACATTTGGAGTGGCATCAGGAAAATTTTTAGGTTACATTGTGTCAAAAGAAGGAATACAAGTTGACCCAGAGAAAGTGCAAGCAGTTCGCGATATGCCAACACCGGCGACAATAAAAGATGTTCAGAAGTTAAATGGACTGTTGGCTTCGCTGGGAAGATTCATCTCGCGATCATCTGACAAATGTAAACATTTTTTCAATATACTCAAAAAGGGAGCGAAATTCAGATGGACAGATGAATGTGAAAAAGCTTTACAAGGAATAAAAGAACATCTAATGGATATATCAATTTTGCAAAAAGCAAAACCAGGGGAAGAATTGTTAATTTATCTTGCGACAACCTCGCATGCATTAAGTGCAGTGTTGCTGCGAATGGACGCAGGAGTGGAAAAGCCAATCTATTACATCAACAAAACATTCAATGCCTCTACTTATTCAAAAATTGAAAAATTAATTTTGGCATTAGTTTACGCAACATTTAAACTTCGCATCTACTTCGAAGCGCATACAATTAGGGTAATAACAAAAGTACCAATTGAGTCAGTAATGAAAAATTTGAAAAGATCAGGAAGGGTTGAAAGATGGAATGCTCAAATAAGTCATTGCAAGCTCAAGTATGAAATACTATCCTCACCCAAATCACAAGTTGTGGCAAACTTTTTAGCAGAATTTCCGCTGGAAGAGGATGAAGCAGTGGAAGAAATGATGGATATAGAAGAAGAACATGGAAATCCAAGGGATTTGTTAACTGGGCCAAATAGATGGGAGATATTAGTAGATGGATCGTCAAATGGAGAAGGTAACGGAATTGGGATCATTGTAATTTCGCCAGAAGGCAATAAAATGGCCTTTTCTTTCAGGTTGGAATTTGCATCTACCAACAATGAAACAAAATATGAAGCTATAATACATGTTTTACGATTTGCAATAGAAATGAAGTTGGAGAATTTGAGGGTCACCAGTGATTCCCAGTTGGCAATTCGCCAGATAAAAGAAGAATATACTACAAATGAATCATCAATGAAAAAATACAAAAAAATTGTTGAAGAGTTGTCGGCGAAGATACCAAAAATAAAATGGAGACACATATCAAGAAGAGACAATAGACTCGCGGATGCTTTTGCTTTTATATCAAGTATGATGACAGATCCAACTGCGAGATGCATAAAAATACAGACACTTTTATCACCATCAATCAACAAAGAGGAAGAAGAAGAAGAAACAGAAGTAATGCTTATAGAAGATGAAATACAAAGACCCAATTGTGAAGATTGGAGAACGGAACTTTATGTTTATCTAATGAAAGGAGAAACACAAAGAAATAGATTAGAAATGCACAAATTAAAAATCCGTGCAACAAATTATGAATTAAGAGACGGGGTATTGTATCGAAGATCCTTTAATGGACCCTCGCTTAGATGTTTAACACGAAAGGAAGGAGAAGCAGTGTTAAAAATGTTACACAGTGGGGATGCTGGCAACCATAGTGGTGGAAGATCTTTAGCACATAAGGCGAAAATGCAAGGCTATTATTGGCCATATATGCATGAATATGCGAAACAAGTATCAAGACGTTGCGAAGATTGCCAAAGGCATGGAAAAAGAATACATGCACCAGGAGCACCTTTAACCTCTTCAACAATTGTATGGCCTTTTGGAAAGTGGGGATTAGATATTGTAGGACCATTTTTACCAGGTACAGGGCAGAAGAGATATCTAATTGTCGCTACAGATTATTTCACAAAGTGGGCAGAAGTAAAAGCGGTACAACACATTCGCGATAAAGATGTCTTTACATTCATATTCGAAAACATAATATGCATATTTGGAATTCCAACACAGTTGGTATCTGACAATGGGAAGCAGTTTGAGGGACAAAATATAGAATTGCTGCTTAATGCATTTCAAATAAAATGTGGGAAATCAACTCCTCTATACCCACAAGCCAATGGACAGGCGGAAGCAACAAATAAAACAATTGCAGACATATTAAAGAAGAAGTTAGAAGGACATAACAGGGCATGGTGTGAACAAGTGCATAATGCAGTATGGGCTTACAATACAACAAGGCGAGAAGCCACGGGGATGTCACCATTTTGTTTGACATATGGAGTTGAAACTATACTTCCGACAGAAGTTGTTATTCCAACAACAAAGAGGGAAGCTTGGGAGAAAAATCTTAGTGCGAGTAACATTTTGGTTAAATTAGATGAAGTAGAAGAGAAGAGAGAAAGAGCACTACAGCATATGGAGAATTATCAGCGAAGATTAGCTAGAGAATATAACAAGCGTGTCAAGACACGCGAGTTTCAACCAGGTGATATGGTATTGCGAGAAACACCAATATATCAGCGAGAAAGTGGTGGCAAATTGGCTAACAAATGGGATGAACCTTATATCATCAAGGAGATAGTTGGAACAGGGGCATATAGATTAATGGATCCGGAGGGTAAAGATGTGGGCCAAAGATTGGATAGACCATGGAATAGGTTATATCTCAAGAAGTATTACCCATAGAAGGTGGAAGAGAAAGAATGAGCTGCGAAATAATAAATAAACGAAATGAAATGAAATGTTCCTGTGACAGAGTGATTGCGAAAGTGTATAAAATAAAGCAAGTCTGTGAATACATCGCAAGTAAAATATCAAGAGATAATCAAAAATGAATGATTGAACGAATTGTCAAAAATGAATGAATGAGTGAACGGGACGAACCTTTATGGCGTACACCTTAGTTCGCGAATGATATTTCGTAAGAGGCAAATGTAAGACCTAAAGTGCGTCATATAAGTGGGTATCTCTTGACATGGCTCAGGGAAAAGGTTACACCGCCCATGGAACCTGAGTCATGGAGATTTGGAGCCCATGAAAGCCTATCCGGGAGAGATACCTTGGATTTCCAATTATATATATAAGGTTATACCCTGGTTGGACGCCCGAGGGTCTCTTCCAAGGAGTCAGTGTATGACCAAGGCGCCGAGGTACATGGTTGAGCCAAGAGTGCACAGGGCATTTGAAGTGTCTCGGCCATTCTTGGCAAGTCTTGGCACATGCTGCACTCGGCCCGAAGAAAACTCCACTTAGGGTGCAGTCTCGTAACCATAAACCCTATAGGTATAAGGGATAAGAGGTTGCGAAAACAACGGGTTGTTGTTAAGACCGGATGAGAGGAGCTAGTCTTGTATGGCCTATGTACGCCTCCTTGAAGGGGCAACCAGGGAGATGATAAGGGCGGCACCCTCCATTAGGGAGCTGATAAGTGTCAAAAGACGCAAATGTCATGAGACTCTATTTTCGCAAGAAAATTTAGGCTTGTCATATTTGTGCGATGATCCTGCAGAGGCAACAATACTAAAGAAATGATAAGACAATATCAATGGGTCATTACATGAAAGTGTAATGACGTCCTGCGATTTTGTCGCAAGACGGCAATATCATGGGACTTTTGTTCGCAAGAATATTTAGACCTGTCATATTGACGCAACAGTGAGGGGTGGCAAAATAAGACCTTTAACTAGGAAGGCAAAGTAAGACCACACAAAAATAATGATAAGACAAGATCAATGGGTCATTACATGAAAATGTAAAGACGTCCTGCGATCTTGTCGTATTGAGGAAACTCAACATAAGTGCAAATAATGAAAAGCAAAATGATAATTATTAACTAACAAGAATGATTTTCATTACAAAAAAGGAGAAATAATAAACAGATAAACACATCTGCAAGATAATTAAAGAAGTAGCAGTACAAGAAGGAAAATTACAAGAGAAAGTCGATTCTCAAATATCAGTTTTTTCACCAGAAAGAGATACTGGATTTTCTTCAGCAACTTTATCCTCATTTCCACCAGATCCTCCTTCATCCAGATTATTATTGACAACTTTATTAGGAGAGATTGTCTCTTCATTCGCGATCTCTTCTCCACTATTGTAGTCATAATCGCTATCAGGAGGGTTAGGAACTTCATCATCGCTTACTTCCAGAGGATTGACACGAACAGGATCAAGAGATTTAGATAATAAAACATCATTCACAAGAACTTCGGCTTTGAGATGAAACTGACGAAGGAGTGCTTTCTGATGATTTCTACTTTCTATATCTTTACAGTCAGACATATAATCGAATCTTCTTTCTGCACGATCACGAGAGCGAGCAAGGGAAGCAGCGAGTACTCCATTTTCTTTGCGAATTTTTGAATAATCAGATTTGAGAGTAGAAATTGTGGAATGAAGATTTTTCTCAGAGTCTACAAAACAAAAGAACATAGAAAATCATTCAAATTTTTGGAATTCTCAAGGAAAATATCATAAAATAATAAATAAACGGATTGAGGTAGTCAAATAATATGACTACCTTCCTTTTGAGAGGTAAGATGTTGGATTAAAGCCGAACAACTATTCTCCAAATGATCCATGGCATTGTCAAAATTATCTCCGATTAAACCTTTCAGTCGAGATCGCAAGCTTTTTTTGTTGGAAATAAGTAAGGCATTTTCTTTCGCAAGGGAAGAGTTGGACTTTTATAAATTGGAACATTGATCCTTGAATTGGTTTGCCTTTACACTCAAGGTTATTCTACCCTGAATAAGTTTATCCTTCTCGGCACTAACTTCTTCAAGTTGATTTCTCAACGAGCAAAGAGATTGTTCTTGCTCTTTACATAATTTTTGACAAACATCGATCATTATGAGTAAATCGCCACCTTGTTTAACAGAGTTCGCTTCTCTTGAGAAAGAATTCCATTCTCATCTGATAAATTTTCCAACTTCAAATTAGCTTTAGTCAAAGAGTAAGAGAGGCGAGATAATTCATTACTTAATGAGCCTCGTTCTTGTACTAAGTCAGCATTTTCTTTAGAAAGATTATCTATTTGATCAACAGAATATGTATAAAGATTATCTAATTGGTTATATTGCTCCATCCAAGTATCTCTATCAGCTCGAACTTCTTCAACAGTAGATTCCAACTGGTATATCTCCATTTTTCGTTTCTGGTTTAAAGCTTGAAGGGCGAACAACGGATCTTGGTTCAAAAAAAAATAAAAAAAAATAAATATATATACACAGAGGTAAGTGTATACCTTTCAATTCTTCATTCTTTTTGCGAAGATTATCACGATCCAGCGAAACATTTTGAAGTTTTTGATTCTCAAGTTGGAGGATATTACACTTTGCAGTCATAGCTTGGAGATCATTCTTCAAAATATTAATTTCTTGCTCCAAAGATGTTTGCGAAATTCTATCAGGGCCAAGGTGTTTACTCAAAATCTCGCAGACATCAGATTTGATAGGATCGACAGAAGTCTTCTTGACATCGTTCACAATATCTGATAGAACTTTGAAGGCCACATCTATTCCTTCCAAATTCTCTTTAGTAAGAGGGATCTGCTCGGATAAGGAAGTAACGGCGGTAGAAGAAGGAAGAGATGAGTCATCTTTTGTTAAAGGAATATCATGAGAAGAGGAAATCTCATGAAGATTAATGATTGGAGAAATGGTAGAGGCATTGACAATGGAAGAAGAAATAGGCTCATTCACAATGGGACTATTATGAGGGATTTGATCTATGAGAAATTCAGGCATAGGAGTGTTATCATCAACGGTATTTTCGCAAGAAGAAGCAGTAGGATTATCTTGCGAAGATTTCGCAGTAGGATTTGTAAGTTTGAATAAAGGAAAGGAAACAACAGGTGCGACAGGTTTAGAATAACGAGGCTTCTTGGGGGAACTATCAACATTTTTGTCATCCTGCGAATTACAAGATAAATAAGAAACAGAGGCAACAATATTGTTATTAAAAGAGTAAATGTTTCTTAAATACCTTATTATTCGCAGGCTTTCTCTTAGAGGCAGTGGACTTCGGTTGCGAGCCCATGGAAACATTAGGATTCACAACGGTGAACTTGGTGCTAGATTTGTTCTTGCTAAAATAAAAATGGCAGGAGAATCATTAAAAGAAGAACAGTATCAGAATAAAACAACTTCATTAAGAAAGATCAATCACAAAATGATCAAATTCAGTAAAATTCACAAACCTTGATGCCATAGAAACAGTAGCAGAAGAATAGTAGCAGAAAAATGATGAAGAAGACGATGAAGAAAAACAGCAGAAAAAAGTTGCAGACAATGAAGAAGACGAAATAAAAGAAAAGAGTAACTGGATAAGGAATCCTCCTTTAAATAGACGAAAAAAGAGTAACCGGATAACATTAAATGTGCCGGTAAAATGGGAAATTTTAGATACGTGTAAACAGTTATTCCTAAATTCACGGAATCTTGTCGGCAAAAAATTGATGGAAAACAAACGATTGCGGCATTTCAAAATATTGGTTCTCATGACATTCTCTTCTTCGCAGAGAAGACATGAGAAGAGGCAAGATGTAGGATCAGAATATCGCGACATCAATACCTCGCGAGATTATTAAACGACAGCATTGCGAAGGCGTCGCAGGGAAGTAACATAAATGACGCAATGGACGACGACAGCCAGAACATGAGAAAGGTGTGAAGACTTAGCGAGATTTAGGAGTGTCGCGAGATCATATATTTGTACATTTGTGATATTTCGCAAGTCATTCCCGAAAATAAAGGACATCTTAGCTGTCATCCATTATGTAACACCCTATATAAAGAGTTGATCAGACCGATTGAAGGGGAGATCTTTTTTAAATTGTTAAGCAAGTCATAAGGAGAGAGAAAGTTTTAGAGTGATTGTAATTCTATAGTTCATTTCTATTTCATATTGTAAACATTCAAGGATTTCAGCAATAAGAATCATAATCATTCATCTTAAAATGACTTGATTATGTGTATTCTAGTGAGGTAGGATTTCCTGCAACTACACTTTCATAAACCGATTGTTGTTGCACCACAACAATCGGTTTATGAAAGTGCTCATGTAATCCGATTCTAATAAAAAAAAAATACAGAAAAATTGGGCATTTTTTCTTACAACAATCGGTTTACTCGACACACATATAAAATCCGATTCTAGCATTATACATCGACAATCGGTTTTTATAAGTGCTAATGTAATCCGATTATGGTCTAAGCAGTTATGAATTCAAATGGTACACAATAAGGCTATGTGGACATTAACATTTACCGATTCTGGTTCAAATTTCTCGAACCACAAAACATATCTAGGACAATCGATCTTTGTGGGCATGAACATAAACCATTTCTATTTGCAATCGGATCACATGTACATTAACGTTAACCGATTCTGGTAAACCCGGAAAAGTTTGATTTCAAAATTTTCAATTTTTGAGCGATTGCATGTTACTAAAACCTAGTTTAGAGGATTGGGTTGAGAAGAAGAATCAGTTGAAGTGGAGAAAGAAATAAATTTGATTTTTGATTTTGATTTTAGTTTTTAATCTTATGATTTTAGGATTTTGATTTTGATTTTGATTTTGATTTTAGTTTTAGTTTTTAATTTTATGATTTTAGTTTTATGATTTTGATTTTAATTTTTAATTTTATGATTAGGATTTGAAGGGGACAAATTAGTAGTATTAATATTTGATGGAGGGTAAATTGGTAGTTTCATCTCTTAATAACCTTTTTTTGTCCTGTAGTAAAGGCCCAAATTAATCACAGTAGGCCCCAATTTAGCCAGGATTGAAAAACTCAGTGGTAGACCTCTTGTGCAGCTGTCGTTGTTGTCAATTTGTTTGCACTAAAACAGTATTGTGGGTCATTCATTTGTTGTGGCATAAATAAATAATCAATTGATAATTGATGATGGATCCTTTTTTTTATTTAAAAGAGGCAAGCCTCATGCATTGATTATCAGTGCAGATTCAAGATCGGAAGCATTACAAGAGTTGTTACAGTTAATATTAGCTAAAGAAACCAGAAAGATCAAGATTACAACATTGTTACATGAATTGCTCCACAAATATTGATCATAGGATTCAACCTTTACTATCAATTTTACTATCCCAGGAAACCAAGAACAAAGTAACAGGTTAAATGGCCAAACATGTTTTGTTGGAAACAAAAACAAACTACACCTAATTGCAAAATGCACAAGTGTAGGGATCATCAAATGACCCAGCGATTTCTCAGGGTTTTTAATCCAAAAGTGACTAACTAAGCTAACTAAAATAGAGTACCAGAGGTTTGCTGGATCAGTTGGAATCGGATTGAAAAGGCATAAATCGGTCTGAATCTGCATCTGCATCGGAGTCTTGGTTGCTGTTGTTTTTCTTGGTGTTTGGGTATCTGGTATCGGTGTCTTAGTGCTTGCTGCTACTGTTTCCATTGTTGTTGAGGTCTTGGATGTCGCCGGAGATCTTGATTTTGTAGTTGATGTTGATGATTGTACCAGAGTTCTTTTAGAGGAAATTGAAATCCGTCTCTTCAATTTCATCACCATTCTTTAAGACCCACACAAAATCAGAGAAAACCCCCAAAATATATAACCCAAAACAACAAAAGGAAATAATCTAGGAAGGATACCGTTCAAGCAGAGAAAACTTAAAACTAAGATGGAAAAAAAAACTGGAAAAAGACTTATACGATTGAGATCTAAGAAATCACTAAATCTAAAACCAGAAAAAGCCTAACAGAGTACATAAAAAGGAGGGAGGGAGAGTATTTAGGAATATCTGCTCCGATCTACTCTCATGAGAGGAGATCGGAGCAGCGGCGCCTTAGTGTTTTATCGTTTCTCTGATCTTTTTAGGGCGATGTATCATCTTGATGATGGATCTTCACCACCAATACTACCATTTTAACAGATTTTTAAAATTAAAAAAATCACCAATTAACTAACTAACGTTGGTCCCCTTATTCAGCAAATATATTTTTAGTAGAATGAACATCATCTTGTTGGATGATCGAATTTTATTTGATTTTAGCCCTATATTTTTGGTAGCAAAATTTTTCATGATAATGGCCGATTCGTTTATTCTCGACTAGTTTAATGATAAAAGATTGAAAAAAGGGTTATTTAACGTTTGGTACCCAGCAAATGTCCAACACCTAGCTTTGGTACCCAGCATTTGAAATATTAAGGGTTGGTACCTTGACCCGTCCAAGACAGTTAAGTCAAACCGTGGACCTCACTTGGTTATAGATTCCGTTACGACACTCATGTTATTACCTATTTACCATATGAATGCTAACAATGACTTGAATTGTCTTAACGTTTGGTTAGAGACATAACACATGTCTTAATCTTCATATTTTATATTTATTTTAGCGGCCAAGATGAGATTTCACTATTAACTATACACCACCACCACCTTCTCGATCCGCTGCCGTGTATTTCCTCCACCTTCTTCCCCATAGCTTCGAGCAGAATCGCCACCAGTCTAAACTACCAAACACTTTATTTCTTCGTATTGTATTATTTTTCTTCTTCTTTTCCCCTTCTCTTCTTATTCTTTAACAAGCAACAAGAAGTATAACCATCGGTACCACTATTTTCAGTTAAGAGAAAGAAAAAATTTCGATCACAATCACATCACATCGATGACTAAAAAGGCATGCTAGAATCATTTTATTTTCATATTCTTCTTTAATTTTAACAATATATGTTAGAATTTTTTCAATTTTGAAAGTTAAAGTTAGGTTAATTTTGATATATTTTTAATTAGGGTGATTTTAGTGAATGGATGGACTGATTTAGATGATTGAGGTGAATAAAAATTTTGGCGTATTGTAGTTTATGTTGGAACGCGATTCTAATGTGTGTAAAGGATTGAAAGGGAATGGAATTATCGTTGTTGCCGTAAATGTGGGCTGAATAGGAATTTGTTCAAGTCAAGAAACCGATGAAAGGTGGGACTGAAATTATTGTTGCTCCCATCAATTTTTGGTGATCAATGGAGAGAATTAGAAGGTGAACGAGGAGTGGGTTTTTGGAAATGTTTTTGGTTGGATATCTATCTGATGGTAAACTAATTAAAGCTGATTAACCAAATTTTTTGTTTTCCACAGGTATTGATGCTTTCAGGTCTGTATTTATACAATCTCCAAGTGCATTACAAACTTCATGAAAACAGTTGTTTTAATTATCAAAATCAGTAATTGCATAAACATGAATGTGAGAAGATGAAAAATTTGATAAGGATGATGAGGATAGTCATAAAACTGATGAAATTGGTATGAATATTTAAGATTTTGATTGAATGGTTATGATTGTTGGGTGTTTTAGAGTCATGGTATGATTATTAAACTTGGGTTCTTATTATAACTCAAATTTGCAGGTGATTGTAGATACAAAATGGGAACAATACTGTCTGTGCATCCACAATATCACATTTTCATCACCAGCAGAAGCACAATAGGTGTTTGGCAAAAGTTATGAGTGAGCAGAACACCCCGATTCAAGATCAAATTGCAACCGTTTGATTAGTGTATTTGTAGCCGTAAAATCAAGCACACGTTTTTCTTTAAATCACGTGCTAACGGTGTTAACAAACTATTAAGTAATTAATTTTATTTATAATTTTAATTATTTAAGTAACAGCAGGTTAAGTCAACTGTTTGTCTTGACAGTCTCTGACTGGTCAAGGTACCAACCCTTAATATTTCAAATATTGGGTACCAAAGCTAGGTGTTGGACATTTGCTGGGTACCAAACGTTAAATAACCCTTGAAAAAGTCGTAAGATTTTGCAGGACTGCTAATGGGAGTACCAATTTGCTTGGGGGTGTACCAACCCCAAGGCAAATGTTGTTTTGTCTTATTTGTATTTTGGTACACCCCCAAGCAAACCGTTCCCCATATTAGCAACCTTGAGATTTTGGACAATAGTAATGGTCACACAGAGTTTATTAATGCTTCTCTGATGAAAATGGAAATTTGTGAAGAAAGAGAATAAGGTGACTAAAGTTATAGTCAATTTTCATTTGAATTTTAAGAGTGGCTAAAGTTATAGTCAATTTACATTTGACTTTTTATAGGTGGTAAATAAGAAAAAATAAAATTGAAAGTAAAAATATTTTAGAAATTCTAAGGTAGGTGGCAAATAGGAAAAATGTAGGTGGTAAATAGGTAGAACCCTCTATAACCTTGGTGAACACTTACACTTCCGATGTCTAGTTATTTGTGAAGTATTTCCTATGGATATGTTTAGGTTTCTTTTTATTTCCAATCAAAATGCTGCCACGAAAAAATTTGTATTTTCCCTGGGATGGAACTGCTCTCACTTGCCAATTGTCGATTAATCATTATATTGTTCATTGTTATTCATTATTAAAAAAAACATTGAAAGTGAATAATTAAATACAACAAACCAGGTGATGTTAACTTAAGAAAATGGATCGGACAAGTAAATAGGTTTCACCGAAAGAAATAAATAATATTGTGTGTCTGTTTATGCATTTGGTAAATGAATAGTACCTGTAGTTGCAGGAAATCCCACACTACACCCCTCACAAGAATCCATACAATCAAACCATTTTAAGATGAACAATTATCTTTTTATTGATCAAACTCTTGAATGTTTACAAGATGAAAAGGAAAATAAGCTAAAGAATTACAATCGCTCTAAACTTTCTCTCTCTTAATGACTTGCTCAACACTCGAAAAAGATCTCTCCCCTTATTAAGCATGTTCGGCTCTTTATATAGGGTGTTACATAGTGGATGACAGCTAAGCTGTCCTTTATTTTCGGGCATGACTTTCGAAGTGTCGCAAATGTACAAATGTCAAATCTCGCTAAGTTTTCACATTTTTCTTGTGTTCAAGCTATCGTCATCCATCGCGTCATTCTTATTACCATTCCGCGATGTCTTCGCAGTGTGTCGTTTATGGATTTCGCAAAGGTCCTGCTGTCGCGATATTCTGATCCTACATCTTGCCTCTTCTCATGTCTTCTCTGCGAATGAGAGAATATCCTGAGAACTAGTAATTTCAAGCTGTCGCAGTTGTTCCTTTATCACCATCAATCTGCCGACAAGACCCCACACATTAAGTTTAACCGCTTACATGTGCTTAATATTCCCCTTTTACCGTCATATTTAATGTTAACCGGTCACCATTTTCTTGTCTATTTAAGGACAAATCCCTCATGAGAATGTTTTCTTTCTTTTACTTCGTCTTCTTCATATGGCCATTCTTCGTAAATCTCTTTATCGTCTGCAACTTTTTACTGCTGTTTATCTTTCTACAATCCTTCTCATCATCTTTCTGCTACTATTTCTATGGAGCCATCAAGGTTTGTTGATTTTGCTGAAATTGATCTTTTTGTGATTGATTTCTTATATTGAAATTGTTTTATTTGATATTGCTCCTCCTCTAATGATTTCTCTGTTGTTTCTGTTTCAGCAAGAACAAATCTAACACCAAGTTCACAATCCTGAACCCTAATGTTCCCGTGGGCTCGCAACCAAAAGTCGTTGTAACTAAAAGAAAGTCTGCAAATTGCAAGGTATTAAGAAACACTTGTTCTTCTAATAACAATATTGTTGCCTCTGTTTCTTATTTGACTTGTGATTCGCAAGATAACAGAAATGTTGATAGGTCCCCCAAGAGATCTCGTCGTTCTAAAAATGTTGAGACCTCTATTCCCTTTCCTATATTTAAGCTTACAACACCTCATGCGATACCTTCGCAAGATAAATCAACATCTCATGCGATATCTTCGCAAGATAATTCTACTCTTATTATCTGTGAAAATGTCGCTGCTGATTTTCCTCCTATACCTGAGTTTTCCGTAAATGAAGTTCCTCATGATAGTCTTGTTGCGAATGAGCCCTTTTCTTCTTCTACTATCGATGCCTCTTCCTTACCCCCAGTCATTAACCTTCATCAGATTCATCTTCGCATGACATATCTATTCCGAAAGACGATTCAACTCTCCCCTCTTCTGTCATCATTACTTCTTCATCTGAATCTATCTCTCTTATTAAATAGAATCTGGAGGGAATGGATGTAGCTTTCAAAGTTTTATCAGATATCATGAATGATGCCAAGAAGACCTCCATTGATCCCATCAAGTCTAATGTTTGCGAGATTTTGAGTAAATACTTTGGTTCTGACAGGATGTCGCAAACGTCTTTAGAGCAAGAAGTTAAAATCTTGAAGAATAATCTTCAAGCCATGGCTGCGAAGTGTGACACTCTCCATCTTGAGAATCAAAAACTTCAGAACGTTTCACTGGATCGTGATAATCTTCGCAAAAAGAACGAAGAATTAAAAGGTACAACTCCCCTCCCCTTTTTCCATTTTTTTTTTCAAAACCTTGTTCGCCCTTTAAGCTTTAAACCAGAAGCGAAAAATGGAGATATATCAGTTGGAATATGTCATTGAAGAAACTCGAATGGATAGAGACGCTTGGATGGAGCAATATAACCAATTAGATAATATTCATACATACTCTGTTGATCAAATAGATAACCTTACTAAAGAGAATGCTTACTTAGTTCAGAAGCAAGACTCATTAAGTAATGAATTATCTCGCCTCTCTTACTCTTTGACTAAATCTAATTTGGAGTTGGAAACCTTATCAGATGAGAATGGAACTCTATCTCAAGAGAAGCGAGTTCTGTTAAACAAGGTGGCGATTTCTTCGCAACAGCTTGATGTCTGTCAAAAAATATATAATGAACAAGAACAGTCTCTATGTTGTTTGAGAAGTAAACTCGAAGAATTCTTGTTGAGAGGGATAAGCTTATTCAGGGTAGGATAACTTTAAGTGTGAAAACAAGCCAACTCAAGGATCAATATTCCAAGTTAAAAGAATCCTACTCTTCTCTTGCTAAGGAAAACTCCTTACTTGCTTCTAACGAAAAGAGTTTGCACTCTCGATTAAAAGGTTTGGTTGGAGATAATTTTGACAGTGCCATGGATCATTTGGAGAATAGTTGCTTGGCTTTAACCCAACATCTTATTTCGCAAAAGGAAGGTAGTCATGAGACTTGACTACCTTAATCAATTTTGTCTTATTGAATCTTTTTATTGTATCTTCCAAGAAAAATCTGAATTGCTTTCTATATTCTTTATTATTGCAGAATCCGAGAAAAATCTTCGCTCTTCACTTTCTACTTTGAACTCTGACTATGCCAAGATTCGCAAAGAAAATGCATTGCTTGCCGCATCCCTTGCTCGCTCTCGCGATCGGGCAGAAAGAATATTCGATTATCTCACTTACTCCAAAGATATAGAGAGTAGGAATCATCAGAGGGCACTCCTTCGCCAATTTCATCTCAAAGCTGAAGTTCTTGTGAATGATGTCTTATTGTCCAAATCTCTTGATCTTGTATCTATCGAACCTCTTGAAGTAGATGATGATGAAATTCCTAATTCTGCTGATAGTGACTATGAATATGAAAGCGGCGAGGACTTCGCAAATGAAAAGGTGATCCCTCCTAACAATGAAGTTGTCAATAATAATCCAGGTGAAGGGGGGTCTGGTGAGGATGCAATAAATGGCGAAAGTGTGGAAGTTGGTGAAGCTAATAAAATTGTTGAAGAGCGTCCAATATCTCCTTCTGGCGAAAAAAATTGATATTGAGAATTGAGTTTATCTTGTAATCTTACTTCTTGCAATGTCTCTTCTTTATGTACTTCAATCATCTTTGGGATGTATTTACTCTTTTATTATTCTTCTTTCTCGCAAGGAATATAATCATTGATGTTTAACAATTCCTGTTTTGTTTTCCATCGTCTTTTTTGTGATGAAAGATCTCCGTTACATACATTCAAACTGTTTATGTTGAATTTTGTCAGTGCGACAAGGTCGCAGGACGTCTTTACAGTTTCATGTAATGACCCATTGACCTTGCCTTATCATTTCTCTTGTGTGGTCTTATTTTGCCTTCCTAGTTAAAGGTCTTATTTTGCCACCTCTCATTATCGCGACAAGACCGCAAGACGTCTTTACACTTTCATGTAATGACCCATTGATCTTGTCTTATCATTTCTTTAGTATTATTGCCTCTGCGGGATATTTTTCTTGCGACAATATGACAGTCCTAAATATTCTTGCGAACATACAGCCCCATGACATTGCCGTCTTGCGACGAAATCACATGACGTCGTTATATTTGCATGCAATGACCCATTGATCTCGTCTTATCTACTCTTTTGTATTTTTGCCTCTTCAGGATTGTTGCACAAATATGACAAGCCTAAATATTCTTGCGAACATAAAGTCTCATGACATTTGCGTCTTTTTGACACTATCAGCTCCCTAATGGAGGGTGCCGCCCTTATCTTCTCCCTGGTTTGCCCCTTCAAGGAGGCGTACTTCGCCATACAAGGCTAGCTCCTCCCATCCGGTCTTAACAACAACCAGTTGTTTTTGTGACCTCTTATCCCTTTTGCCTATAGGGATTATGGTTACGAGACTGCATCCTAAGTGGAGTTTTCTTCGGGTCGAGTGCAGCATAAGCCGAGACTTGCCAAGAATGGCCGAGACACTTCAAATGCCCCAGGAACCCTTGGCTCAACCATGTACCTCGGCGCCTTGGTCAAATGATGACTCCTTAGAAGAGACCCTCGGTCGTCCAACCTAAGTCATAAGCTTAGATTGAAAATCCAAGGTACCTCTCCTGGATGGGTTTTATTTACCCCCAATCTTCATGACTCAGGTTCCAAGGGCGGTGTAACCTTTTCCCTGAGCCATGTTTACAGATACCCCCTTATATGACGTACTTTAGGTACTTTTGCCTCTTATGAAATTTTATTCGCGAACTAGGGTGTACGCCATAAAGGTTCGTCCCATTCTGATTATTTTATCAATTTTTTAATAGGTACCCCCTACTATGACGCACTTTAGGTACTTTTGCCTCTTGCGAAATTTTATTCGCGAACTAAGGTGTACGCCATATTCTGATAATTTTGTAAGTTTTAAAAAATAGGTTCCCCCTACTATGACACACTTTAGGTACTTTTGCCTCTTGCGAAATTTTATTCGCGAACTAGTGTGTATGCCATAGTAAGTTCGCCAGTTTCTAATTATTTAGTTGATTCTTCTACATATAAACTCTTTTGTAACTTCACTGATCTTTGATAATCTTTGGTTGTTTTTCTGTGCGAAAATTTCGCATGTTCTTTCTCGAGAATAAAAATGAAATATATAATTCTTTTTGCCTCAATCATACAACATTTCGCAGTCCACTTTTTCGCCATAATCTTTTACGGGTAATACCTCTTTAAGTATAATATGTTCCATGGTCTATCGAGTTTGCGTCTTATATCTCTACCCTCAGGATCCATCAACTTATATGCCCCTGTTCCAACTATCTCCTTGATAATATAAGGTCCATCCCATTTTCTCGCAAGTTTCCCACCATTTTCTCGCTGATATATTGGTGTTTCTCGCAACACCAAATCTCCTGGTTGAAACTCGCGTATTTTAACACGTTTATTATATTCTCGGGCTAACCTCCGCTGGTAGTTTTCCATATGTTGTAGAGCACTTTCTCTTTTTTCTTCTAACTCATCTAATTTGGTTAATATTATTCCCGCACTAAGATTTTTCTCCCAAGCTTCTCTCTTTGTTGTTGGAATAACCACTTTTGTTGGTAGTACAGCCTCGACTCCATATGTCAAACATAAAGGTGACATTCCCGTAGCTTCTCACCTTGTTGTATTGTAAGCCCATACCGCATTATGCACCTGTTCGCACCATGCTTTATTCTACCCTTTTAATTTCTTCTTCAATATGTCTGCAATCGTCTTATTTGTTGCTTCTGCTTGCCCATTCGCCTGAGGGTATAAAGGAGTTGACTTCCCACATTTTATCTTAAATGCATTAAGTAATAGTTCTATATTTTGTCCCTCAAACTGTTTCCCATTATCAGATACCAATTGTGCGGGGATTCCAAATCTACATATGATATTCTCAAATATGAACGTAAAAACATTTTTGTCGCGAATGTGTTGTACTGCCTTTACTTCTGCCCACTTTGTAAAATAGTCTGTAGCAACAATCAAATATCTTCTTTGTCCAGACCCTGGTAGAAACGGTCCCACAATATCTAAGCCCCATTTTCCAAAGGGCCATACGCTTGTTGAAGATGTTAATGGTGCTCCTGGTGCATGTATTTTCTTCACATGCCTTTGGCAATCTTTGCAACATTTTGATATGCGTTTCGCATCTTCATGCATATATGGCCAGTAATAGCCTTGTACTTTCGCTCTGTATGCCAAAGATCTTCCACCACTATGATTACCAGCATCCCCACTTTGCAACATTTTTAACACTGCTTCTCCTTCTTCTCGTGTTAAACATCTGAGTGAAGGTCCATTAAAGGATCTCAGGTACAATATCCCATCTCTTATTTCATAATTTGTCGCACGGATTTTTAATTTATGTGCTTCCATCCTATCTCTTGGTGTCTCTCCTTTCAGCAAATATGCTTGAAGTTCGGCTCTTCAATCTTTAATAATGGGTGTTTGCTCTTTATCTTCTATGATCATCACATGTACCTCTTCTTCTTCCTCTTTATTGATTGATGGTGATAAGAGTGTCTGTATTTTTATGCATCTCGCAGTTGGGTCTGTCATCATACTTCAGATAAAGGCAAAAGCGTCTGCGAGTCTGTTATCTTTTCTTGATATATGTCTCCATTTTATTTTGGGGATTCTCGTTGTTAATTCATCAACAAGTTTCTTGTATTTCTTCAAAGATGGTTCATTTGTAGTGTACTCTCCTTTTATTTGTCGAACTACTAGCTGCGAGTCACTGGTGATTCTCACATTTTCAAACTTCATTTCTATTATGAATTTCAGAGCATGTATTGCGGCTTCATATTCCGTTTCATTATTGGTGGATATAAACTCCAGTCCGAAGGAAAGAGCCATTTTAATTCCCTCTGGTGAGATCAAAACAATTCCGATTCCGTTACCTTCTCCATTTGATGATCCGTCCACCAGCACTTCCCATCTATTTGGCTATGTCAATAGATCTCTTGGATTTCCGTATTCTTCTTCTATATCCATCATTTCCTCCACGACTTCATCATCTTCTAAAGGAAATTCTTGTAAAAAATCTGCGACAACTTGTGATTTGGGTGAAGATAGTACTTCATACTTGATTTTGAAATGTCCTATTTGTGCATTCCATCTCTCCACTCTGGCTGATCTTTTTGAATTCTTCATCACTGATTCAATGGGTACCTTTGTCAAAACCCTTACTGTGTGTGCCTGAAAATATATGCGAAGTTTGAATGCTGCATAAACTAGTGACAAAATTAATTTTTCAATTTTTGAATAATTTTTCTCTGCGGCATTGAAGGTTTTACTGATGTAATAGATTGGTTTCTCCATTCCTGCATCTACTCGCAATAACACAGCACTTAATGCATGCGAGGTTGTCGCAAGATAGAGTAATAGCTCTTCTTCTGGTTCCTCCTTTTGTAAAATGGATATATTCATCAGATAATCTTTTATTCCTTGTAAGGCTTTCTCACATTCATCCGTCCATCTAAATTTTGCCCCCTTCTTGAGTATGTTGAAAAAGTGTTTGCATTTATCTGATGATCGTGAGACAAATCTTCCTAGCGAAGCTAAGAGTCCATTTAACTTCTGTACATCTATTACCGTTGCTGGTGTTGGCATGTCACAAATTGCTTGCACCTTCGCTGGATCAACTTGTATTTCTTCTTTTGATACGATGTAGCCTAGAAATCTCCCTGATGCAACCCCAAAAATACATTTCTCTGGATTAACTTTGATATTAAAATGCCTCATTTGCTCAAAAATTTCCCTCAAATCTTGGACATGATCTTTTGCTTCTTTACTTTTTATTAAAATGTCATCCACATACACCTCTAAGGTTTTATGTATCCATTTCTCAAACACTTTCTCTACCATCCTTTGGTATGTTGCTCCAGCATTTCGCAAGCCAAATGGCATCTTTGTATAGCAGTATAATCCTCTTGGAGCAAAAAAGGCGGTATGTTCTTGGTCTTCTTCGGCGAGAGGGATTTGATTGTATCCTTTGTACCCATCTAGAGAAGATATTCTATCATTTCCTGCTGCCGATTCTACTAATTGTGGAATATCTGGTAGAGAAGATATTCTATCATTTCCTGCTGCCGATTCTACTAATTATGGAATATCTGGCAGCGGGAAACTATCTTTCGGACATGCTTTATTGAGATCACTAAAATCTATACAAATTCTTATCCCTTTATTCTTCTTTGGAACCACTATCATGTTCGTTATCCACTCCGGATATTTAGCTTGTCTTATGATTCCTGCATCAAGCATCTTCTTCAATTCTTCATCTATTTGGGGATGATAAGTCGTTGCGATTTTTCTGATTCTTTGTTTGAATGGCCTTGCATTTTTGTCAATATCCAATTTATGACATGCCACAGACGGATCTATTCCCGGCATCTCATCCATATCCCATGTGAAGATATCTTTATATTCTCGCAACATATTGATGGTTCTTTCTTCTTCATCTGTCTCCGTCTTAGTTCCAATTTTTAATATTTTGAGTGTTTTTTCGGTTCCAACGTTCACTTCCTTTGTTGGCTCTGCCGCGGTGTAACTCGTTTCAGGTTCTCTCATAGGTGTTGGTTCTTTTATCTCCTTCGCGAGTTCGTTCCCTTCTTTCGAAATTTCGCTAGGTATTCCCCTTCCTTCCTCTGCTCTTATCATGTAAATTCTAAATTCTTCTTCTTTCTTTGCCTCCTTCGCCATTTTCCTGCGATTTTTCCGCTTTTCTGTTCGTCCTTCATACTGCTTCACTTCAATTTGATAGCATAATTTCGCTTTGTCCACATCCCTTTTAATTTCACCAATCCCACTTGGCATAGGAAATTTAATGCATTGATGTAATGTCGACGCTACAGCTTTGATCGCATGTATCCATGGTCTTCCCAGCAATATGTTATATGGCGATTCCATATCCACCACACATAATGTTACTCGTGTTTCAATTTCCCCTAGTAAAATTCGCATCTCTATTTCTCCTTTCGGTTTTGTCACAGATTTACCAAAGCCATGAATATGATAGGTTGAAGGAGACATCTCTTCGTTTTTGTACCCCATTTCTTTGTATGTATGGTAAAACATTATATCCACCGAACTCCCTGTATCCACCAAAATTCTGTTTATTTTCCATTCTTCCGTAATTTTCGCTAATTTCTCCTTTTCTTTCTGTGCGGTTATTGTGATTACCAAAGGAGATGTGTGATTTAAATTCTCTCTTGGTACCTCTGCTGCTGTAAATGTAATCTTCTGTTTTTCCCAATCTTTCAAGGGTAATGTCTTCTCCATTATTGCAATCTTTTTTCCTTCAAAATCTCGTTTATGTATTCTCCCTCTGATATTTTCATGGAATTCATTAACCATTGTTTTTGTAATCAAATTACATTCCAACTTCATATTACATTCTTCAACTTTAATTTTCTCCATCTTAACTGATTTAACATTTTGTTTCATCATTTTCTTGATTTGAACGAACCTTGATGACAATATTTTACTTTCAATCTTCCATCAGTCCCTGTTTCTAGCGCCATTATGTAGTTGCATGAAATCCCACACTATACCCCTCACAAGAATCCATACAATCAAACCATTTTAAGATGAACAATTATCTTTTTATTGATCAAACTCTTGAATGTTTACAAGATGAAAAGGAAGATAAGCTAAAGAATTACAATCGCTCTAAAATTTCTCTCTCTTAATGACTTGCTCAACACTAGAAAAAGATCTCTCCCCTTATTAAGCATGTTCGGCTCTTTATATAGGGTGTTACATAGTGGATGACAGCTAAGCTGTCCTTTATTTTCGGGCATGACTTGCGAAGTGTCGCAAATGTACAAATGTCAAATCTCGCAATGCTCCTAAATCTCGCTAAGTCTTCACATTTTTCTTGTGTTCAAGCTATCGTCATCCATCGCGTCATTCTTATTACCATTCCGCGATGTCTTCGCAGCGTGTCGTTTATGGATTTCGCAAAGGTCCTGCTGTCGCGATATTCTGATCCTACAGTACCTACATGTGCATTCAGAAAGTGAATCAATGCACTTATCATGTTTAGCAAGCAGAACTATTTTGCAAGTCATATATGCACTCATGGTTCACCTTTTACCGAGAATAATTCCATTGGTAACCTCTCGTTCTCTCAATTATTCCGCTAACAGAAGGTATAGCACTGCACCTTTTTTTTTTTTGTAAGTAAAAATCCATTCCAAAATAGCTAACTTAGGGAGTTAGTAACCCTTACATCTTGTATAGTAGAGTTTTCTAATGTAGAGTTAGGGTTTTTATCTCTTACATTAGATTTATCTACTTCCAAGTTTGGTAAAATACAAGTAGGTGGACTATTGTCCCAATAGCTTAACAAAAGATTTTGCTTCCTTGGCCAAAGTATCTGCCACATGGTTTGTAAGTCTAGGTACATAAAAGAAACCCAAAAAATTACTGCATTTGTTGAAGTTACATTTTGCTTCATCCATCAAAGTCTGATTCTGTCATTCAATTTGAGAGGTGTTCCTTCCAAACCCTGGTTATTCTTCTAAAAAAACACAAGAAATAAATTCTCATATGAAGATTTACTAGATATTGTAGAGCTTTCTCAGGTTATCTACAGAGAATTCCTTCTCATTATTGAAAAAGCCATTGATAATGAGATCATTCAATTCCTCCAAATCTTCAGAAGTATCAGTTAACTCACTAAGTTCTCTCTTCAGTTCACGTAGAGTGTTCTTTGTTAGAGACAATATTTGTTCATAGTGAGAGATATCTCTTATAAACGAAATGATTTGAGATTTTAAATCATTTCTTTTCCTTTATTTTCCTTGAGGACTGAATTCCTTCACACAGATACACACTGACTGCTTCTACAACATCTCTTTTTGAGTAGCTCTTGTTGTAGGAGCCATGAGACTGTATCTTTTGAATAGAGAAGGTAAATGAAAAGGCGAGGGTACCCAAATATACCTCAAGCTAAAACTTTTCCTACCTATAAGTCCTTTCTCCGAAAGTGATTGTCTATGAACTGAGTCGAGACAATACAACTAATCGGTTCACACTTCGTGTGATCGTTTATGGATACGAGACCGGGACAATACAACAACAAAGTATGTTACTTGATAAAAAGGTTCGGACTTAACCAAACACAATAGGATTCACTTATCAAGTAAATAGGAATTAACGTTTGTGTGATTTACTTTAATTATAATAAAACAATTATAATGCGGAAATATAAAGTAAATGACACAACAAGATTTTGTTAACGAGGAAACCACAAATGCAAAAAAAAATCCGGGACCTTGTCCAGAATTGAATACTCTCAGGATTAAGCCACTACACAAAATTACACCTAACTTCGTATACTTGAGACCAAGCAACTAAACCTATAGTTCACCTAGTTCCGTCTGTATTCCCACGCCTCCGACCTATGAATAAGTCATGTACTTGGAACAATTCCTTTGGTTCGTATTCCAAAAAGTAAAGGAACAACAAATCTGTTTGGTATCAACTCTCTTCAACCAAGTGATATGAGTCGGACAAAGGCTCTTCTGTTTATCTTAACATAAACTCCTTCGTCGGGTCCTTAGATCTATCTTATGTTCAATTACCGAAGTAATCGTTTAAGATTAAACCAACAACACTCTTAATCCAAAGAATTGTGTTGATGTCGATCTACTCAATTAATCAATCCAATTTATCACAAGAATAAACCGATTATTAATTGGATCCTCTTTTACCGAAACAAGTATTGTGCACACCAAAGATTATGAACCCACAAATCAGAAATCTTCAATATCTTCTTTGTCTTCAAATCTTCTTAGATCTTCAATAAACACATGCACACAATCACTTGAATCTCTTGTGATCAATCACGCACAGAACGGAGTTTGTTAACAATGGATTATCACAAGATCGTCTTTAGAACTAACAACGATCTAAAGATCCCCTGTCGAAACTCGAACTAGTTTGAGTGAATCTTATATCAGAAGAGAAGATTCTCAAGCATAAACAAACTAGGTGCAATCAAAGTTCAACCACCGTTAGTCAATCAAATCAATGAAAACAAAAGATAAACCGCAATTATCTAGTTTCCTACCAACGGTACTAATAGAGCTTCTCAATCCCAAAGAAGACTTTAAACTGAGCGGTCGTAAGAGATTTCACCTAATTAGGTTACTCTCCTCTCCGAATAGGCGGCTTCACCAGTAGCGGCACAACTAGAGGTAGTTTGCTGTTACGAAGGATTAGTTTGCTAGAAGGGCAAACTTCAAGTATTTATAGACAAGGAATTTTGGACACCAAGGAATTTCCAAAACCGAAAATATTCTCAAGATATTCATTAAAGAACAAATTCGGTTTTCATAATTCCTGGAAATGCTCTGTCCAAAAATAATGATCGAAATCTCTCAGAAAATCTCTAATTAGTAAATGCACATTACTAATTCTTATTTTCCTAAAAATGAAGTTAATAACCTTAATTTAAAGATTCTTAACTTATTTATGTTTCGATCCTGGGATTCTCTTCCCTTAGCTATTAAGGAATAACTATAATAAACATTCACGGCACGTGTTCAAAGTATGTCGACATCTTAACTTTGTAAGTTCTCTTTCACACTTACAACCTTGAAACCGATTTGTCACACTTCCAAACAAGTTTAAAATTGGTTCATCTGACATTCAAGAACTATGTGATTGATCAAATAACATTCAATCACAAATCATGGGTTTAACGGTTCTACCAAAACAAGTTTCGGTTGTACCTTCCATGTGAGTATTGTGCATAGTCACACTAGCTTTCCAAAATTCGGTTGACTAGGTACTAGGATCGGTTCCCCACATATATATGGTATCTAACTTATATGTGTTGCACATGTCCATAGGATCGGTTCCCCTTTGCCTAAAAACGTGTTGCACGTGTCCATAGGATCGGTTCCCCTTTGTGATGTATTGCACCTCTTGCTAGGATCGGTTCCCCTTTCCCATATTTGGTCAGACATAAAATCACAAACCTGATCATACCATCTCAGGTGATTACTTAAGATCGGTTTCACTAATAAAAGTCATACCATTACATAAGTCATGCCTTTGTGAATAGTTTTACCAAGAACACAACAAGTCATGAACGGTTATACTAAATCACACATATTGGATGTTCACAAGATATGCAACGAATAACAATCCCAATAACGCGTGGCGATTTCCTTTTCGATTCACAAACAAGTTTATGAACTTACTTCCTTAGAACACATGTAAAACATTGTTCCCTAGTATGAAATCCTCACCTCATACCCATACATAATCACACTGGCATTTAAATGATTATGGCGATGTCTTATCTACAAAGTTTAATGGTTAAGCAATAAACCTCGTATTGTATTCCTTAATACTATGTCTATCTAGAGTTCAAATATGCTTCGCAGTTTTGTTTTCAATATGCACGACTTGAAAGATACGTTAGGGAATGAAACAGTTCAAGTCAAATATTACTAACCTCAGGTGGAAGGATGATTGTTGTCGTTGTAGCTCCTTGCTCATTCACATCTTCAAGTCTTCGCAATACTTGTAAAGTCTCATTATCTTAATACTTTCAATCTAACCTATACGAAGTTGACTCTAGTACAAAATCAAGCGACTCTTAACATGAGTTTTGATTCACTAAAATATGACAACCAAACTTGACATACCAACGCTTGGTGGGTTCAACCGAGCTATGCTCTAATAATAAAGAACAATGATGTTCAAAAAATGAACTTAAATAGATGATGAGTGCCAAATATTGCATATTTCTACACCTTTTTATTGGAAATTATCTCATCTTTTGTGCTTTAAAATCATATATTATCCCAAGTTCGATATTTTCATTGTTTTCAAGAATATATACTTGTACTAATTAATTTTGTGTTCTTAGGTACTAAATAAAGCTTGGATGAATTGAGAATCCAAAAGAGCAGAGAAATTGTGGCTAGCGACTACGGAAGAGAGACATCACAAGGCTCCCATGAGAAAGTCGTGAAGTGCGAAGGAATATCGCGTAAAGAGCAGCCGCAATCCGCTTGCAAGAGCTACGCCAGGACTGGGCTTGGTAGAGAACTCAAACCCAAACCCGTTCGTTCCGTCAGATTTGTTAAAGCAGCTTATCATCCAACAACTCATCCATTAATGACATCAATATCTGATGAAACTTCTCAACACCCTAGCCTCCCCATTCTCTTCTCTAATCGAACTGAACTCAACTTCACCTTCAATTCTTCATATGTTACACTGAACCACCAGTACCATCTTCATCTCCTCTATTAAACTCCATCCGACCATCTCTGCACACAACCACTTCCATCATAAACACTAATTAAGCCTCTAATCGCTACCTCTCTCATTCTTATCTCTTTTCTTATCAAGAACAGTAACCCTAGAAGATAAGATTGATAAATCTAGGGTTAAGGTCTATCTTCTACAGTGGAGGAAACATCAAATTAATGAAGTTGCAGATGAATTAAAGAAGGGAAACCCATTTTTGTGAGTTGGGTCCCCATTAATTATCAAATTGAAGACGAATTGAGTGATTTTTATATATAAATAGAGAAGGCAGTGTGAGGTAAAACTCATGCCTGGATTAGCCGGTGCACCAAGATGTAGTAGTTTATGTCTGTTATCAGTATTATTATGTTCTAATTCAATAAATAGGGTTTAAATGAAGCCCTAACCTGTTATTGTGCTATTCATACTTTGTATGTGTTCTTGAGTGCTTAAACTGTTTTAAGATAGAATTGAATCTAAGTACGTCAACATTTTGCTTTCACAGTGTATGCCATGTATCCATTGTAGTTAGAATACCACTGTGTTGATTATGATGTAACTCAAGCTTAACTAGACTGTTATTGATCCTTAGATTAGTTGTGCCCTGAGAAGACATTTAATGCTTTGGAAAGATACCTTATTTGTGATTGAACTATCCATCGGAGAAACACCTTAGATATATGGTAGATTTGATCGTCACCCTTATCTGCTATAAGGACAAGAATAACACCATTAGTTGAATACATAGTGCAGGTTAGTGGTGGATTTGAAGGCCATAGTATCCTATTTATCATTGTCTTGCACCTTGTTTTACTATTTCAGTCATTACCAACCATCTAGCCGTATCGGCAAACAAAACCCCTCTTTTTGGTTACTCTTGTTTTGAATCAGTTTTAGTAAGACCGTAGCTTCAACTTACACCCACCTTGTCCCTGAGGATCGACCTGTATTTGCACCTTACATAATATGCACTATGCATTTGCAGTTTATTGTAGGTACTCTTTACAGACCTACCAATAGACTTCTAGGATAGTAAAACCTTAAAGTAAAAAAGTCTCCACGGTTCATGATCCATTATCTACTTCAACAATAAGATATTTACTTGCTCAAAATAGAACAGAAAATCAACAAAAGATTTACAAGACTTAAATAACCTTGAAGCAATCCTTATTTTTCAAGTCCAAAATAAGGATACAGTTCATTACCATGAATTAGATAGTAATACAGTGAACAGAATGTTCACATCTTGTGTCACGAGGTGACATTTCAAGGTTTGTAGAATTAACATACTTACCTCGTCTATCTCTGAATCTTTTAGACTTCTTCTTGTCCCAGGTGTCACTGACTGACTGCTTCTCAAGAGTCAAATTCATCTTTTGCATGTCATTTTGAAGTTTGATAATTCTTTTGTTGTTTCTCTTGAATTTCTAACACTTACTTTGGACATGACTTGTACTTCCGCAAAAGTAGCTCTTGAAATAAAAGAAGGTTTTCTTTGTAGAGATGACTCTTGTTCGTCACAACACACAGGAACAATTGATCCAGAACCGGCTGGAACAAAAGAGTTTGTTGTGCTCACGATCTTACTTTTGAACCCTAACCCATTTGTGTTTCCAAAAGCTTTTTGACCAAATAACATTGCTGAAATTTTGTCAGAGCTTCCGGACAACCTTTGCATGTCACATTTAAGAGAATTGATCTCTTTTTCTTTTAGAGAAAGGATTCTGGTGAATTCATCATTAAGACAGTCAATCTCAAGAGTTTTCACCTGTAGTGATGATTCAAGTTTATTCAACATTTCCTTCAGTTGAATATTTTCCTGGTGAATTTTTTCAAACTTATCCAGAAATTCTAGGATCTCAGTTTCAGATTCGCATTCCAAACTGGAATTTGAGTTATATGAAACTTTTACCGAGAAGGCTGAACTTTCCGTAGACACTACAGAAGTATGTAAGACGTTGGGACACTGAGATAATTTTTCTTGACTTGAATCATCAGAAGCAATAGAGAGAGAAGATAATCTCTCGGATCTTTTGCTTTTCTTTACCATATCCTTGATATTTTGTGTCATCAGTGATCTATTAGAATCAACATTCATCAGCTCATGACAAGCTAGAAGTTTCACTTGTAATGGTCACAACATTGAACGCAGAAGTTCTGACTGTATTCTGATCAAGATCAAGTAATTTAATCTTTCCCACAAGAGTACTTCTGGAAAGATCATCAAGGTTATTTCCCCCAATGATGGCATGCTTCTTAGAATCGTATCTAGATGAAAGCGATCTGAGAATTTTCATCACAATGTCCTTTTCAGGAATAGTCTTACCCAATGCAAAAGATGCATTAACAATTTCAAACACTTTGTGATTAAACTCATCAAATGAATCTTCATCTGCCATACGAAGGTTTTCCCAATCGGAATTTAGGTTTTGAAGCGTAGCTTCCTTTTCACTGGTATTCCCTTCGAATACGATTTCTCATATATCCAAAGCATCTTTAGACCGAGTGCACGTAGTCACATGGTGCTGAAGATCTGGGGTAATGGCATGTATGATGGCATTCAAACCGTCGGAGTTTTGTATTGCAGCAAGTATCTCAGCAGCGTCATATGCACCAATATCCTTAGGAATGGTTGCATTCCCTACTGCCACAACGGGAGCATCATGGCCATTAACTACATAAACCCATGATTGAAAATCACGCGCTTGAAGAAAGGAACGCATAGCAATTTTCCACCACAAGTTATTTGAGCCATCGAAGACTGGTAGTACGTTTATAGAGATAGCACTTATGTCCATATCAGATCGCTACAAACACATACTTATGAGGTATTTAATGTGTTTGCCTGCTCTGATACCAATTGAAAATGCGGGGGTCTAACAACCACACCCAACAATTCGTTTGGCAATCTGAAAAGACTTACTCCAATACACTTTCTAGAGAATCAACTTGACAGTCAGACTCAATCTAGAGTAAAGTATATCAAAGAGTTTAATATCTTTGTTTCACAATGTAATCAGCAAATCAAAAAGAAAGAAACCCGCGAGCCTGATTATTATGTGAAACAACTTGAACGGTACCAAAGACCAATGTTCAAGTGTCAATCAATGTAAATCAACAACCAAAGGTTGGATATTCTAATTGATTGATATTAACGCACAACCTGTGATATTTCAATTATATAACAAAATATAATGCAGAAAATAAATAACAAAGACACTAGAATTTTGTTAACGAGGAAACCGCAAATGCAAAAAAAAACCGGGACGTAGTCCAGATTGAACACCACACTGTATTAAGCCGCTACAAACTCTAGACTACTACCAATTAACTTGGGACGGGACTATAGTTGAACCCTAATCAATCTCACACTGATTCAAGGTACAGTTTTGTTCCTTACGTCTCTGATCCCAGTAGGATACTACACACTTGATTGCCCTAGTTGATCTCACCCACAACTAAAGAGTTGCTACGACCCAAAGTCGAAGACTTGATAAACAAATCTGTCTCACACAGAAAAGTCTAGAGAATTGAATAAATCTATCTCCCACAGAAATACCCAAGAGTTTTTGTTCCGTCTTTTGATAAATCAAGGTGAACATGAACCAATTGATAAACCGCACTTATATTCCTGAAGAACAACCTAGTATTATCAATCACCTCACAATAGTATAAATCGTATGATGGCGAAACTATATATTGTTGAATCACAAACGATGAGACGAATATGTTTGTGATTACTTTTATCTTGCCTATCGGAGAAATTAATCTCAAGTCAATTATTTCAATTGTACTCAATATGATAGAATCGGTCAAGATCAAAACATGTAACTACAAAAAAAATAGTTGGGTCTGGATTCACAATCCCAATGAAGTCTTTGAAGTCGTTAACCTATGGGGTCTCGATGGAAACCTAAGGTTAAAGGAAAATCGACTCTATTTATGCAACTAGTAACACACAAGGGGTGTGGGGATTAGGTTTCCCAGTTGCTAGAGTTCTCCTTTATATAGTTTTCAAATAAGGGTTTGCAATCTAAGTTACCTTGGTAACAAAGCATTCAATATTCACTGTTAGATGAAAAACCTGATTTAACCAAGCTAATATCTTTCAACCGTTAGATCGAACTTAGCTTGTTACACACAAAAGAAATGTACCCTCATTTAGGTTTATGTAACCGTACCTAAACGTGTACACCATGTTGGTTCACAAATAGTTAACCGAGGTTGGCCATATGATCACTCTCATATCAACCTTATTCATCTTAACCATAACTAGTTCAAATGACTCAAATGAAACTAATTGAAGAACCGTTCAATTGCCATATTCTCATAGAAGTATACAAGAACACAATTGAAGCAAAATAAGTTTGATTCACTCGAATCAATACATGAACATTATAGCCATGGTTTGCAAATTAAGATTGCATTCCTTGTTTTATAAATGTTTATGTTCATGTACATGGCCGATTTTAGAAAGTAATATGGGTATGCGTACTTAAGTAACCGGTTTTGAGTTTGTTTTAGTTTTCAAACTCAGCAGAAATTCACGGACGTGAACTTTGGTAACTGGTTGAGTTGGTTTTTTGATTTACCAACTCATCAGAAATTCACGGTCGTGAACTTCCGCCAATATGCGTACGTGTACACATACTTAGCCAGTCTCCATCAACTAATTCGTACACACACAAGTATGTATACATTTGGTTCCCGGTTTTAGAGTTATACACAAATGTGCGAACACACTATATGGTTATATCCGAAGATGGTTAATTACATGATTCTAAACTCTTTATTTCAATCCTTGAAACATTCTTAGAGGATGACAATAGCCGTTTTCACACATTATTAGCATCAAAGCAATTTTCAAGATATTGAAATAATCATTATCGAAACATTCCAAGTCTACACCAAATGATTGTATCACACAAACCATATAAGATGTTACTCGGCAATTTTGTCATGATATAAGATGAACTTGGTCGAAGCGAAAGCTTGCCAATACATATTTCGAGAAATATTTAAGCGAGATAAACTCAGCTTGAAATCTCAAATGTGTATATAGAAAACTATATCGTAATACAACTTATGTCTCAATATAGGAGATATAGTAGAAATAGACTTTCCTAGTGATAGATGAGTTCAAGTCTCCACATACCTTTTGTCGATGAAGTTCCTCAAGCTCCCCTTAGTAGTTATTCGTCTTCAAATGATGAACGTTGTGAAAACTAAGCTCAACTACACAATTTATGCCTAGTCCGAGACATCTATAAATAGACTAGAAATCAAGACTTATAGTTTTGATTACTAACATTGACAAACATGCTTGAGATAGCAACGCATGCGAGTTCGACCGAGCAGTGCTCTAACAAAGTCATATCGATCAAAAATTATCTTTTTGTCCGTAACTGGCGTAGAGATTATTTTAATTCGATTTTCGGATACAAATCCATGTGATTTGTTAATGTCCAACAAAATCGTTCTTTTCATAAAGTAAAGTCATTCATGTTGTTCTCTCGGGAATGACATCAAATGGGGGGAGAGTTCTTAAATGAACTTGTGCTTAATTGCAATATCTTTGTGGGGAGTGTGGTTGTGGAATTTGAAATGGGGATGCTTGTATCTTTTTAATCTCCTAGATGAGCGCTAAGTATTTAATAATGTGTGATATCATCTAAAAAATTTGATATGAGGAGTTGCATTTTAACTATTTTTTAATGTAGAATCTCAAAACTTCCTTAAGACTTGACATATCTTTTGATTGTAATCATTGCGATCCCGCGATTTTCGTACCTTTGTTAATTTTATTGACAAAAAGGGGGAGAATTATTTAGTAGTTTCATATTACATACATATGGTTTACGGATCATTATGTAAGGAGGAGTGAATCAATAATCTATAGGTTTTACATATTATGTAGATGATGTAAGTATTGATTAAGGGGGAGAAACATATCACTGTAGTATTAGTTCAGAGTTGAGATACAATTGAACTTTGGAGAAAGGAATAATACTATGTTTTTGTATAATGTCGATTGAGAACTTTTGTTTTCTAAAGTTGTTATCGCAATGGAATCGGTTTTTCAACAACAACGATGCTAAGTTGAATACGTTCAGAATCATTGCAGTTTGAAATTACGAAGAGTTCAAGGAGTTGGAGATGCCAAGGAAATCAAGACATGTTGGATTCAAGAAGTTGTCGAAGCTTTATTTTTTATCCATATCTATTAATAGTTTTGTCACTAAATTTGACAGAGGGGAAGATTGTTAGATGCAGTGGTGACTTTGTTTTACATCATTGTCCTTTGTGTGCTGGCTGCTATTGTTAATGTTGAATAATTAAATAATGCTCTTGAAAATGTCACATTATTATATTATTTCCTATGCGCAACAAACATACAAACTACAACCGTGATAGATTGATACATTTGGAATGCATGCATTCTTTATTTTATGGGTTTGTTTATGTTTTAGAAAAGGACTAAAAGTGTTGTATAACGTATACAAAATGTTTGTTGTAAGTTCTAACACAAAAATAGTAAGGTATTGAGTTGTAATTAGTGAAGAATATTTGGGGTTTTATTTTCTTGACAGTTTGTGTGTGATTGTGCCTTTTTACCGAACCTTGATAAATTAGTGATTGATCTTTACAATGTAAGTGATTGTATTGGATTCTTGTGGATGACTTTGGTTGATTCTTGTGGATGCGAAACAAACAAATACGTTGCATTTTGAATTTTGTGGGAAGACTTGGTAATCGGTGCACAAGTACGTAGGGCATGTTAAAGAATATTCACTCTTCTTTGGCGTTTTTGTCAATGTTGTTTGAGGAAGAATTTTTTCGATCTTTGAACTCTAAATCTTTGGTTTTCAGGTTCATGTGGAATTGGTATCGTGGTTTATGGTGTGGCTCGGTAAGTTTATTGTTCCTTTAAAGTTTTTAAAGAAGATGTTGTACAGGTGTATCAGTTGTGCCTTTCTAAGTTGCTTTATAAGATTTTGGTGTTCGGCTTAAATAGGATTCATTATTCTTCGTACAAGTACAAACATGCTCATTTGGTTCTGATTTTTGGTTGTCTTATACCTATTAATTCTGTCTGCTCTTTAAATTTCAGGATATGCAATTACTTGGCTAATTGCAAAGGAATGTGACCAGGGATTGCTAGTGCCGCAAATGATTCCGTTTAGTTTCTTGATTAATTAGTCAATCATTTAGCGTTGAAAATTCTGGTTTAGGTCTTTATTTTTGGACAAGAGAGAACAGATGTTACAGGCCGATGAAATATTGGATGAGCGGTGTAACTTTTTCTTGGTTAATTAACATTGTTGATGCATAATCTCAGCAAAAGATATTCAATGAATTTGCTAAGTTAATGGAATGCAAAAGTTTCCATGTTTTACCCCATGCGTTTTTTCCCTCTCAAAAATATCAAGTGCATTCTGATTCTGCATCCTTTTTTTTTTTTTTTTTTTTTTGTAATTCATAAATTTCTTAAGAAAAATATGATGCGGACATTTTTTCCATAAAGAGAGAGTTCCTTAGCTTACATTATTAGTTATTGAATTAGTTTTGTGATTGATTTTGAACAGTAATCTATGATCATTCTACTCTATCCAACGCAAATAAAATTACACTATTTTTATTTAATAATAAAAAACATGGGGCTGTAAGGTTGAAGCAGCTAAATAGATAAGTCTCTTACTAGCTCAGGCCTTGACCGATATACAAAAATAAAATTCCTGCATCTTTTTTTTTTTTTTTTTTTGAAAAAAGGTGAGTTTTATTTAAAGGCTCGAATATTCAAGGGTTACACATTTTAGGAATATAGAATTCCCTGTCTTTATAATTGGGTAAATAAAATATTAGCAGAACTAATTTCTAATTATAAGCATTAACTTCTGACCATCTTGTTCGATTAGACCTTATCCCCTTGCTAGCGTGGATGTCGTTGCGAATTTTGATTCCTGTTACCTGCATAGTTTCATTACAATCTTGATTATCTACGAATTATGGTGTTTGAATCCACGGTTGGTGTAGAAACACAACGATTCTGACTAGCCAAATAGTCGTTGATGGAGTGATGGAGGTAGATCGGAGTGTGAAGGTTATAAAACCTTCTTCAATGACTATCCACAAGAATAGCCTAAAATTTGAAGGATACTTCAGAGTCTGTACAATGAAGTGATACATTGGTGTTGCTGATGATTCTTTAGCCGAGGGTTTGGCGGATTGGTAGTTGTTGATGTTGTGGTGTGGTGTATGGCTCTTGTCCCCACCTTTTATGAGCACCTTTTGTGAGAACATAATCATTTGCGTCTGTTGTTTGACACTTCCCTAATTGCCCTTATCATCTCTGATTTGCCCCTTCAAGGAGGCGAAACATCGGCCATACAAGACTAGCTCCTCCCAACTTGCACCCCAAGTGGACATATGCCAAGACTTGCCAAGAATGGCCGGGGTAGGTTCAATACCTCGGCGCCTTTTTCTAAGAAGAGACCTGGCCGCCCAAGTATAACCTCGCCTATATAGTTGGGAATCCAAGGTACCTCTTAGGATAGGCTTTCATGGGCCCCAAATTTTCATGACTCGGGCTTCGGGAGCGGTGTAACCTTCCCTGAGCCATCGAGAGACGCACTTTAGGTCTTACATTTGCCTCTTACGAAATTGTATTCGCGAACTAGGGTACGCCATAAAGGTTCGTCCCATTCATTTACTCATTCATCTTTGTTAAATCATTCAATCATTCAATCATTCATGTTTCATTATTTGTTAATATTTGTTTTGCTTGAAGTGTTCGCCAAATTCCATTTCATTTGTTATTTATCTCTTTCTTAATCGAATTCTCATTTGCCTCGATTTAAGATTCTCGCACATCATTACTTCATTGCTACTTTTCCTCCTGCTTTTGTTGACTATTCACTTCTTATGCCTTTTGTTCCTATATCCTTCGCTCCTTTATTATCATAGCATTTGTTTAGGCATTCACCTCGCGAGGTACTCATCTCTCACATGTTGCTTCCAACCCTTTCCGTATAATACCAATGCCATTTGGATGTGGGAATTTTATGCATTGATGATATGTTGATGCGACTCCCAAAATTTCATGAAGCCATGGCCTTCTGAGAATAAGATATCGATTGATGTATTCTCATGTGAACCTCTCCCCCTTTGGTTTGTTTTGCCATTAAAGCCATATATCTTGTATGTCGAGGATCAAATCCTCATCTTTTCCTCCCATCGTCTTGTAAGTATGGTAAAAGAGAATATTCTAGGAACTTAGGTTCGATTAGGATTGATTGATCGCCCAACAAGCTTCCCGCTTCATCATCTTCTCCATCAACTGGTTTTTCGGGTTAATCTCTAATTTTCTGACCAACGGGCTATCATGTGTTTCTCTTCCTTTTTTGGAGTCTTGTTTGCCAGCATTCTAAGCTTGCGTCGTTCTGGCTCATTATTTCTTTATCATCGGCATCTCTTAGAGCACGTTGTCATGAAAATGTGCGATAAGAGTGGGCGATAGAGTTGCAATTCAAATTTTGGCTGCCCGATTACATCAATATGGGCCTTTTCTTCAAAGTTTCCCTTGATCAATCATGAGTACGTTTCTGGTGTTCGTTTGTTCGATGTCCATGGAAGCGATGGTAAGAACAAAACTTGCCCGGTGGTGGTTCCATCCCCGCGTTCCAGTGTTGGTACATCTTCCATCACAAGTATAGGATCTTTTTTCCACTGGCATTCGGTGGAGGCATCTTAATTGGTTCCCATACTATTCTGCGGCTTCCTGCCCTCCATGGATTGCCTTTAAGAATCTTATTATTATCACGGTTATAGTAGTTCCTTTCTTGTTCAAATTCCTCCTGGTCATGGCTTCCCATAGCTACTATCTTATTGTCCCTCACCTTCCACCTTTTCCCATGAGTGCTTGTATTGATGGTAACAAGCTTGTTGTTGTTGATGTGAAACTTGCATACTTGGATCATGTTGATGATGATTCGCAAAACCTAAGCTATCCTTGGTACTACTAATAATATTTTTATTTGGTTGTTTTAGTTGGATGTTTGTAATCTTTTTATTCGATTATTGGAAGAAAAAAATGGATTCACTCTCTTGGTCTTTTTAGATCCTTCTTCGCCGTGCCTGTTTGACCTTCTTGCTGCGTTATTTCCTTCTCTCCTTTCCTGCACGCTCTTCTTCGACCGCACGCCGTTAGTAGCTACTGCGCCTCTCATATTCTTCATTAATATTTCTATTAAGTTATTTCCTTCTTCTTTCGCGGTTATCATGGTATCCATCTCTTGATTTTCCACACACCACTTGGTTGTTAATTCTCCCTTGGTAATTTGGGTCATTCGGTTCTGCATGTTTCCTTGATTTCTTAGCTCATTTTGAAGATTTTAGGTGAGGAATATAACGGTGTATTTTGGATCAAGATTTATATGGATAAAAATTGATACTAGACGTCTCGATCTTTCTAATCCGCGATTTCTTCGTTACTGGAATCTAATGGATTTGATCTAATGTTTCTTAAAAGAATTCAAGAAAGATTCTTAAAGATATATAATTTGGACTATAATGGATTGAATTCGAGGTCCATTAGATTCATTAATTGATTATTAATACACGGAAAAAGTTAAAGTGGACTACCAAAACATAATGTAATTGAAAAAACAAGATTAACATGCTTCCCTTTCGGGGAAAAAAAAACCCATCAATAAGTGTTGGTGTTGGGTAATGATTCTTAAAGATATATAATTTGGTGTATGTGGTGACTACCAAAACATAATGTAATTGCGATTAACATGTGGAAAAAAAAAAACCCATCAATAAGTGTTGGTGTTGGGTAATGGTTGGTGTATGTGGTGGCAGTGGTGTTGGTGGGTGGTGGGAGGTGGTGGTTGTCGGTGGTCAGTGGTGGTTATTGTTGGAGGTGGTGCTGATTGGTGGTGGCAGTGGTGGTTGGTGGATGCTCACGTCGGTGGTGACTTTTTTTAGGGGTGGTTGGCGGTGGTGGTCAGTGGTGGTTTTTGTTGTTGTTGGTGGTGTTGGTTGGAGGTTTGCGGTGGTGGTAGTGGTGGTGATGGAAAAACATAACATCAACAACCTAAAAACTCAATACCATCACTCACTCCAGAATAAAAGTAGCACCGGTGGAGCTTACCCTCCCTCCTATTGGTTGGTGAGCGTAACCTCGCGCTCTCATTGGTTAATTGAGAAACCATTCGTATTCGTCGGATGAAATTTCGTTAGATATGATGTGTTGATCTGACAATGTGCGGTGTAGATTAGGTGGATTGTTGGGACACACGCGACGGACGACCCTCATTATTTAGAAAAATTGCTATATTAATTTCGTGCATTTATTGTGAAAATCCAAAAAATAAAGAAAACTACTATATTAATTTCGGACATTTATGATTAAAATAAAAAAAAATCAATTCAACATATTTATGAAATAAAATAATATTAAGATTTATACTTTTAGAGTCTTTTGTAAGAAAAAAATACTATATTAATTTCAGACATTTATGATAAAAATCCGAAAAATCGAGTAAATCGATAAAAAAATTAGATATATATTTTTTTGTAACGTTTGTAAGGTAAAAAAATAATCTAAAAATGATTTGTTTCTTAACATACGTTTTGGGTATGGCGCATTTCTTCTTATAAGCTGCAAAACCTTTTCTCTCATCTTCTTCTCTTACCAGGTAAATTTCTCTTACAACTTCTTTTTCTGTTTAATTTGTTTGATTTACATCATCCCTTTCTTCAACTTCTTCTCTTTTTCTTTTCCTAATTGATTTTCATCGTACTCTCATATTTATTATTTCTGTATCGCTTTTTTTTTTTTTGGCTATCGTTTCGCCGATGTACATAGGTTCTATTTTTCGATTGCATTCGAGAGTCTAAACCCTAATGGAGTAGCATACCAGGTAACATCATTTCTTTTTAGGGCTTAAGAATTATTGTTAAGATTTCCTTGGATTTTTTTTTTTTTGTTTAATTGGTGTTAGAAATCCATAATTGCATGTTCTGTTGCTTCACCGGATGGAGTTTAGTTGTGATTTAGATTTTTTTTTTAAATTATTTCGAGCTAGGATTTTTACTGCAAGTTTTGATTTTTTGATACAAAATTTGAGCATTGCATTTATGTTTTTGATGTATTTTGATTTATTTGATGTTAACCAATATTGCAACTTTTAAGAAAATCTTTAAATTACCTTAAATAATTGAATTACTACCCCGAATAATCGAATTAATTTAGAAAAGAACAATCTTTGATATTATTTTTAGAAGATCATATTTAGTTGAATTAGTTTATTTAGGACGGAAGGAATTCATTCACGGAAAAGAGAAAGAGAGAATGACTTTGGAAAGAGAGCACGACAAGGAGACAAAAAAGGCCAGTAGCCAGGGTATGTAAACCTACTTCAATACTATTGATACGGTTTGCGCTTTTGTTGCATTTTTTGTATACATCTATGGGATTTTTTCTACTATTTTTTCTTTTGCATTATTTCTTTGTTCTTATTTGATGTGAATTTTTTTGGCGTCTGTGTAAATCTTTTCTGTTTTATGTGAGTGTGTAATTTTGGGTTTGTAGCTTTAGATTTTGAAGACTTAATTAAGATAACATGTAGTTCGTGGTTTGTTTTTATGCGTTGTGCTTCTCTTACTTCGATATTAGGTTCTTTTACTTTTGTTTGATTTTCTTTGTAATACAACTGGTGTTTATGTTTTTTATTTGTGTTAAGGATGTAGTTGGAGCTCTTGAGTTTCGATGGAAGAATAAAGAGCAAACAAGAAACTTCTGTTAAAAAGACAGGAGATGAAGGTGAAAAAAAGAAAGGGAATCATTAACTTCACAAAATGCAACAAGGACTAAAAATGTTGTATCTATGTCTGGCGGTGACGTTAAAGGTATAGTTCAAATGGTTAGTATTTTATTTTACCATGAAGAACTTTCATTCACTAAGTTATGATACAACAATTACAACTTTACGATTTAGACCAACTAAATTGCCTCCCGTATTTTTTTGAGCAATGTTGCTCCAGGGAAGGCCGATTTTGATCTTCTTAATCAAAATTGTTTACCACCTATAAATTTAGCGAAACTACTTAGCATTTGCATAATTGACAATAGATTCAGAGGTTAATCCATTATGTGAAGGGGTTTAAAAGCAGAAATCTCATATAGCAGCTTGAGTTTACAATGGATTAACCTCTAAATCCGGGTAATGTGAGTGGATAAATGATATCAGGTAGTATGTCTAGAAAAATATTATCAACAAGCATGAAAAAGTATATTGCATCTACTGAGTATTTCTTACTCCAACCATTCTAATGTAAACCTCTTTAAATATATCACTACTTTTTACCAGGAGATAAATGCACTATTTATTTTTTACCCATGAGATAACTGCACTACTTATTTTAGTTATCATAAATAACCAGAAGTGAAATTGATTGTTCAATAAAACAATTCATATATTGGTGGTTTAAATCCATGTATATGATAGGTTTACCGTGCTAGAACACTGAGATAATATAATTCATAACAGAAGAAGTAATGCAGCAATTGTAGCTTGCGGGGAGTATGTCCTGGTAAAATTTTATGGACAGGTTGGGTACTGTTTGCAAAGTTTTGTAGCTTCATCAAACATTTTAAGGGCGAATCACCGCATGGCTACTTTTGCTTGGCCTACAAAACAAACAATAGTCATAGGTATTACCCTTTGCTGGTATTGCTTTTGATGCTATAACCACCGTTTGTAAGGTAGTACTTACTGGAATATATTTTGCTTCTTTAGTATTTTTTTTTTCCATGTCATTGTTGCTTCATCTGGAATTCTACTGTAATTCGAAGCAGCAAGGACATTAAGTGAACAGAAAATATTGCATCATGTTGGTGTGTTGTATGTGAGGAGATAGTATGAGATGTTGGTGAGGAAGAGAGCTGGTGACAGTGGATGTATAGATGATGTAGGAGGACTAAGAACTGGTTATGTGTTAGAAATGGAAACAGAGGAAGTTAATGAGAAGAACTTGCTCTTCTGGTGGTGTTGTATACTGATAGGTAAGATTAGCAGGATAAGTTGCTCTCTTTGTGTTTCTAATGCTCAATTTGGTAGTGTTTATAGTAAAGTCCCATAGTAATCGTTTAATTTAAAGCACTAAGATTCATGTTTGGTTGGAATCAGAAAATATAGATTTGGAAAAAGACCAGACAAGGTAGAAAGTTACGACAGGGGAATGACAACAACTATTTTATTCCAATACACGACTATAGTGGTCAATTTTTATTGCATCTTGCGTATTACAAATGTCTTTTTTGAGTTGTATATCATGTTGGTTGGATTTTCAAAAAATAGGTTCCATGACGCACTTAATTGACTTCAGATCCATGAGGCTTACCCAAGTCTTTTTTCGTTTGCTGAAATATTTCTAGCTTTTATTTTATATATAATAGAGTTGTTGAGTTTTATGTGCAGGCTACAACCGTTAAATTTGTAGATTACATAATCTAAAGAAGCATTAATATAGGACCTGGAAGTGGAGAAATGCCAATGTAGTTTAATACTCTTGGCAATCGGAAATGTAATTGTTGATTGAGATGATGCAACTTAATTTGGTTTTTCTGGATCATTGTCGTCTTGCATGCACTGATATAGGATTTGGGAACGCCAATGTAGTTTGATAAGCATATTTGACATTGAACCTATGTAATTGTAAATAAGGATATTGGGTTTTTGAGAACTCATGAGTCAAATGCCGTAATAGATGTTTAATTTTGAATTACTTGGTCCTGCGTACATTGGCAATAGCATGCATCAATATCTTGGTTGTTATTTTTGTCATTTTAATGTATGGTAACCATGAAAATTAATATTAACTTGGGTGGACTATGAAGGAACGAAAAATGATGCAGTGGTGCATATTTTTATTTTTGGGTTTTTATTAATGTGATTCGGAATCCGATATAATTTTTGGCATGTTAATCGCGTGGTATGAATGAAGTAATGTATACTTACCATGGTTTTTTTAGTTGAGTCTGTGTGGTTAAGGGGCAAGAAAAAAGTAACGCCGTATGGATAAGGACTGGCGGAGATATTTGGTTGCGCTTGCTGTCTAACTGCCTCATTCCTTATACAAGAAGTGCGTTTATTTGTTTGTTATTTTTTTACATCGCTTTTGTACACGATCTAGAAATATTAGTTCAAACAATGTATTATTGTGCGACAGTATTTGACACAACACCAACTGTCCATACTCTCACATTTCTTTGCAATCCCAACACTAGAGCAGGGGTGGGAAAAATTATGAGTTTGAAGAATAAGTTTGGTGTACTACAATTATGTTAGAATTATTTTTTGTTTGTAAAAACTTGACTCGCAGCTTTCAAAAATGTTCTTTATTCCTGTCTGTGTTAGCATACACGCTATGCTGGTATGTATGAGATAGCTATTTCCTTGATTATATACTCCCTTCGTTTCTGGAAAAGTGTTACTTTTACTTTTTCAATTTGTCCTATTTTTAGGCAAAAATGAAAACCGAAAGTAACACTTTTCCAAAAACGAAGATAGTATATGATTTCCGATGAACAATATTAAATGCATTTTCTTGATTATATATATGATTGTCGATTAAGTATATGTAAATGCATTCCCTTGATTATATCATTTTGACGGGTTGCACTTTACATATTTTCTAGCTTCTATTTAAAATTGGGATTTTTTTATGTTAATATATATTGGGTTGTTTTTAGTATCTACAATATTAAATATTGATACAACTATATAGCGAGTGAGATTTAAATTTAATTACTTATAGTATTGACGTTGGCAATGTTATGAACTACTTATGATTTCAAATGTTGATATAATTTTTCAAAGGTATTTTCTTTAAGAGATTTTTTTAATCTCCACACACTTTGAATAACACATAATTGGTGAGTTTGGTTCCAATTGATGACTCATTTGGGACCCCTTCTTGGACGGGAAGCACTTCATATGCTTTGCACTATTTAGAGTTGACAATCTATTTTATATTAATATCATGATTTTTGTTAATTTCTCTAATATCAGATATCGGTACATATATAATGAGTGTGATTTTTTATTTAACTATTAGAAGTTGGAGCTTGGAAGATCAGTTGAATTTGGTCCAATGATTCTTAGAGCAAATATAAGATTTTCGAAGAAAGATATATATCAGTACATTTTCTTGATCATATCTTCTTTGACGGGAAGCACTTCATATGTTGTTGATTCTTTAGAGTTGGCAATCTATTTTATATTAATATTATCTTTTTTAGTGTCTCCAATATCACATATCGATACAACTATATAGCAAGTGTGATTTTTCATTTAACTACCAATAAGACTGTAATAAACTACTCAATGATTTCAAAGGTGGGTATAATTTTTCAAAAGGATTTCTTAATCTCCAACAATTTAAATAATATTTTATTAGTGAATAATTTTGTTTCAACTGTTAATCTACTAAATGATAATTAGTGTTTTCATTATAAAATGCAATTATTAATTGGGACTCCTTCTTGGACGGGAGAATAATTTGGTTCCAACATTAAATCTACTAAATGATAATTGGTGTTTTTATTAGACACTACAGTTGCTAATTGGGGCCCATTCTTGGACAGGAAGCACTTCATATGCTTTACACTATTTAAAGTTGGCAATCTATTTTATATTAATATCTTAATTTTTGTTATTTTCTCTAATATAAGATATCGACACATATATAATGAGTGTGATTTTTCATTTAACTATAAGAAATTGGATCCTAGAAGATCAGTTGAGTTGGTCCATTGATTCTTAACGCAAATATAAGATTTTCGAAGAAAGATGTACCAGTGCATTTTACTGATTATATCTTCTTAGACGGGAAGCACTTTATAAGTTGTGCACTATTTAGAGTTGACAATCTAATTTTTATGAATATCGTTTTTTTAGTGTCTCCAATATAAGATAACGATACGACCGTGTAGCAAGTGTGATTTTTCATTTAACCAATAGTAATAATATTGACAATGTAATGAAGTACTTAATGATTTCAAAGCTTGGTATAATTTTTCAAAAGTATTTTCGGGATTTTTTAATCTCCAACAATTTAAATAGTGCATAAATGGTGAATAATTTCGTTTAAACTGTTAATCTACTAAATGATAATTGGTGCTTTCATAATACAATGTAGTTGTTAATTGGGATCGCTTCTTGGACGGGTGAATAATTTGGTTCCAACAGTTAATCTACTAAATGATAATTGGTGTTTTCATTATACACTGCAGTTGTTAATTGGGACCCTTTCTTGGACGGGAAGCACTTCATATGCTTTGCACTATTTAGAGTTGGTAATCTATTTTACATTAATATTATGATTTTTGTTAGTTTCTCTAAAATCATATATCAGTAGCTAAATAATGAGTGTGATTTTTCATTTAATTATAAGAAGTTGGAGCCTGGAAGAGCAGTTGAGTTGATCCATTGATTCTTACACAAATATAAGATTTTCGAAGAAAGACATATCAATGCATTTTCGTGATTATATCTTCTTTGACATGAAGCACTTCATAAGTTGTGCACTATTTAGAGTTGGCAATCTATTTTATATTTTTTTTTTTTAGTGCCATCAATATCAAATATCGATACAACTGTATAACAAGTGTGATTTTTCATGTAACCAATAATACTTAATCTCCAACAATTTAAAAAATGTGTAATTGGTGAATAATTTGGTTCCAAAAGTTAATCTACTAAATGGTAATTGGTGTTTTGATTATACACTGCAGTTGTTAATTGCAAGATTGCTAATTGGGGGGTGCCAGATTAGGTGGGGGTGTACCAAAACCATAATAAGACGAAACAAATTTTCATATAGGAGAAAACAGTTTTTGCCTTGGCTTGGTACACCCACCTAACTTGGCACCCCCATTAGAAGCCTTGGTTAATTGGGACCCCTTCTTGGATGGGAAGCACTTCATATGCTTTTCACTATTTAGAGTTGACAATCTATTTTATATTAATATTATGATCTTTGTTAACCATAATATTATTATGATCTGATATCATATTTTGATTTTCATTTAACCATAAGAAGTTAGAGCCTGAAAGATCAGTTGAGTTGGTTCATTGATTCTTAACGCAAATATAAGATTTTCGAAGAAAGATATATAAGTGCATTTTCTTGATTATATGTTCTTTACCGTAAAGCACTTTATATATTGTGCACTATTTAAAGTTGGCAACCTATTTTATATGAACATCATCCTTTTTAGTGTCTCCAATATCAGAGATCGATACAACTGTATAACGAGTATGATTTTTCATTTAACCAATAGTACTAATATTGAGAATGTAATGAAGTACTTAATTTAACCAATAGTACTAATATTCAGAATGTAATGAACTACATGATTATTTCAAAAGTTGGCATAATTTTTCAAAAGTATTTTCTTTAAAAGGATTTCTTAATCTCCAACACTCTAAACAATGCGTAATTGGTGAATAATTTGGTTCCAACTGTTAATCTACTAAATAATAATTGGTGTTTTCATTATACACTATATATAGTTATTAATTGAGACCCCTTCTTGGACAGGTGAATACTTTGGTGTTTTCATTATACACTACGATTGTTAACTGCGACCCTTTCTTGGACGGGTACTGAGTGAAGCCCCACCTCATTAATTGGGATCAATTCTCATCGTACCAGATGCGTACACGAATACTAATAAAAAAATCAATTATGCTTTGGTATATATAGTTTATATTATTTTTACTATTTTATTCTAAAGATTACTTAAATCTATTTATTTTATTTTATTTTATTTTGTTGAATTGATTATTGTTTTGTTAGATTGCTTGAAATTTTCAAAACTATATGTGAGATGTTTAGATTATAATAGGATTATATATTTGATTATTAGAAAGTTTTAATTGTTAATTATCAATCTATTGGATAGTAATTCTATAATATGTTATAAGAACTCTTACTGGGACGGGTGCGGGGCGGAGCCCCGTCTCAGTGGACATGGCCAATGTTGTAAGAAATTCCAGCATTCCCGGTGCGTAGCACGAGTTTCAAACTAGTGCTATGAAAAAAAATTAAAACCGAAAAATAAATAATTTTTCCACAATAATCCATGAAACTCTTATGGTTTGGGTTGAGATTGATATGAGATAATAACACACATATTTTGACTAGAAATATCCATAAGAATCCATATATATCTTGACCCTTAACTATCCTAAGAAATCTTAAATGAATTGAATACCTAGGAATTTGTGGAATCTAAATAAATCCTATTTAAATACCATGGATATTTTATGATTCCTTACATCCTAATTGAATACCTAGGAGTTTTTAGGATTGTTAAATATCCATGTAAATCTTAATCGAATACAACCATGTTAATCCGTGAGGTTGGACTTAAGCCCGTGACTGAATGGTGCCGTATGACTACAGGAAAGTGATTATGGGGGCTACAATAACAATGTAGGCATGTAGCCACATAAAATATTTTGGTGTGGCTAGGCTGTTGATCTCAAACCACGGGTCAAATTATGTGTCTATTACCATCCTACATATTCGACACATACATAATTGCTTAATGTGGCTATATACGCATTTATGGTTACATGTGATAGGTTTAGACTGGAACCCGTGACTAAACGATGCCCTATGGCTACAATTGATGGGTTTAGGTTTAAACCCATGACCAAATGGTGCATTATGGCTGCAGGGTAACACAAAACGCGACTATAGTTACACCTACGACCAATTGCCACACAAATAACCTGAAATGTGGCTAGGCTGTAAACCAAAAAATGTGGCCTATGTGAAGGTTTTTACTAGTGAACTATGTATGTGTTCGCTGCATTTTCCATTTTTTTGAGAGCTTACTCTCTCTTTTCCCTTATACTTCCTAGGAGAGTCAATGTTTTGGTGACAAGCTTGTAGTGTAAATGTTTAGTGATATTGCATTACTTAATTGCATAATTTAGAAAACTAAAGTAAAGTGTAGAGGAAAAAATTAAAACTTAAAGTAAAAACTCGATTGATTAATGTTATTATTGATTATCTAAGTGTTGATACTAAACTAATTTAAAGTCTCATATTAACCAGTTTAAACCAACATTTTCTGTTTCGGTTTTATTTTCCACCCAAATTTCAAAGGTTTTCGTTCGATTTCAGGGTCCATCAAAATTAAATGTCCAAAACTACTAAAAGCCACGTGACTACTAAGAGCCATGTGATCAACTACCAAGATCCCGGCGACTTAACTATTGACGATTCAGTTTTTGGGTGCATCAGAATTGAAAATCAAAAACTACTAAGAGCCCAGCGACTTAACTATTGACGATACGGTTCGTCTTCCATACAATTCAGTTTGAAAAAGTTAATGACTTATGAGGCACACTTGGAAGTTACTTTTTAACTTCTAAAAATAAAAAAAAATTAACTTTTTGTAGAAACAAAAATCAAAAGCAGATTTATATCCAAACGCGTTATTAATGTCCACCGCTGTGAATACTCCATAGTCCAGCCAAACCAAAACCAAAACCAAAACCAGAGCCCTTTTCCATAACAAGTACCGGGTCGGGCGGAGAGAATAACGCGTAACGATCTTCTCTCCAGAGATGCGGCGAAGTTTTTACACCGGCTGCCTACAGGCCTAGACGCAACTTACCCATTGGTAAGAGTAATCCTTACCACATTCTGTGTCGTGTTTGTGTTGAACAGGGAGTGGACACACTACTCTAGTTGGGTTTACGCATTCACGACCGTTAAAGCAGCATATCCACTTTATCCCTGTCTAGAGGGACGAGCAAGGGACACTTGCCGACCTGCCGGGGGATGGTTTTACACGTTCGCATGTTGAACGTATAGCCACCGAAAGAGCGTGACCCTGGACGAAGGCGAGTATACACCTGGACCGAAATCCAGACATATCTTAAGCCACCCCGAAGGGCAAGACGCCGATGCATCGATAACGACGGCCTTAACGTTCAACGGTGTTGGGTAATGTTACCTTTAGACAATCCTACGTTTAGGGTTTAGACAACCCTAATAAGAAAAGAAGAGATTCAAAAGTAATAGGGACAACCTTACGTACCTCGTGTACATACCTCTTTCACATGGATCGCTGTTTTCCACGCAGTTCTGTCAAGCGCCAATTCTCTCTCCAAGCTTCGGTCATCAAATCCCGTATAATCAGTTCATCCCAGGTCGTCCTCTACGCTTTAATCTACCTTCCGCCCTTGTGATGCGTCCTAAGCGAACCGGGGCATCAAGTGGTCTTCGTCGGAGATGCCCGAACCAACGTAACCGGTGTTGTGAGAGTATATCCTTCATTGGTGCTACCCTAAGTTTACCGCCGACAAACTCATTTCCGATTTTATCATGTCTTGTATGCCCACATGCCCACATGCCCACCTTAGCATATGCCCATATACTCCATGGTCCATCCCTCATTCCAAAATATTGTTCAACCAACGAGTTCCACCGGTACGACCAACATGCCCAACAAAAATTATACGCGTAGAAGTTTGTTTTCGAGGAAACACACGCGTGAGTTGCGCCGACCTACCAAAAACGAGTTATTCTAGAAAAAGGAAACCTTCTATTTACCGTAAGATCTCCATATAACCGCTTAATCTTAACCATTAGATCATATAGAAACACCTATATAAACGAGCCCTAGTCTGCTTTCTAACAAATTATTATTTTTTTCACTTTAGTTTCCATGTTCCTCTGGAAGGAGGCGGAGGTCAAGTCAAATACGATCTACGGATCTCGGAGTTTTCTTGAATTTCTATTACGGATCTAGGAGTTTTCTTGAATTTCTATGTTTGTCTTTGAGTCAGGGATGATTCAAAGAAGGGAGGTGATGATTTCTGTGAAGTGGCTACGTTTCAAGAAGCGGATTCAGGTTTTAGGTCTGTTACTATGAATTTGTTTTATCTGTTTATGTTTACTTTTCTCCTGTAACTGTGATTCTTCGATGATCCAGATTCTCTGTAATTGAATCGAGAGAGGTCTCTTACGATCTAGGGTTTCAGTTGAAGTTTTGTGTATGGATTTCTTTACCAGGATTCCATAAGGGATTACTAAAAGATGTGAGTTGGTTTATCTTTTGTCTTCTGGTGTTAGATGGAAGATTGTTGTTGGACTTTTAGACAAAACTCTGCTTTCGATTTATGTCTTTAATAGGTAGAAGGAGGTGATGATTGTGGATCGAAGTTTGTGGCGGAATCTGGTTTCTTCTTTCACGGTTGTAAATATGTATGTTGGAGTATGTAATTGTGGTTCTTCTATGATCTTAATTTAGTGATCTAAATTCTTAAGTGGATCTGAATTTAATGATCTGATTGTTACTAGATCGAGATCAAAGGATAAGATGGATGTGTGAAGTTAAGGTTGGTGGAGGATTCAGGTTTTTGGTCGTTATCTTTTTATGTTTCATTGCTGTACATATGCTATTGTTTAGCTGCAGATTTTGATGATGAAAATTTCTTTGGTAGTAGATCTAAGGGAAGATTTCTATAGGGAAGATTTGTATGTGAAGATACTGATTTAAGCAGTTTCATACCTTCTGGAGGAGAGGTTTGGTGAAGATACTGATTTGCTGTACATTTTTTTTTGGAGAAGATTTAAGTAATTTGAAGAACTCATATGTTTTTTATGACTCAATGGGATTATCATTCTTCAATTCAATTTTTGTGTAGACACAATTAAACAGTGGAGGACCTTAGCGGACTACACCAGCTGCATTCGAAGAATAAGTTCCCTATTTTGCTCTCTTAAGTTGATGTTGTACATGCTAATTTAATCAACTTTATTATGTCTATGTCTTACATTGTTTAATTTTTTGTTCAATAGGTTTGTGTTTGACGACAATTGTTGAACAGGGGAAATATTTATGAATTTCCCTTGAGTTCCTGTAATTTGTAAATGTGAGCTTTCATGCTAAGCTGGTAATTCAATGGGATTCATTTTTTTGTGTTGTTTAATTTGTTCTGGTTTCTCTTAACTATTTTTTTCTTGCTTCTGTTGTTGTTTATGGATTCTTCTTTTGCAGGACAATGCTGATTTCTGATTTCTTATGTTACTTTGTGTGGATAAAGGTTACGTTGAGTTTTGGCTTATTTTTTTTTGCAGTTGTCTATATTTTTGGGTTCATGTCTGCTCTTGTGAATGCAAGTTCTTCTATTATTTTACTGGTAAGGGTGTTCATTGTGACTGTTAAATTGACTGGTATTTATAAGCATCATCTTTGCTTCTCGCACACCACATTTGCCTTGTGTGTTTAGGAGGAGGCGATGTGGGTCAAAATTTGGAGTACGTTGTGGGTAAATAACTGTGATTCTGCAAAGAATTTAATTCCATGATCCTGTTTGTATGATTTTTATTAGATTTGACTTTATTGAAGGGTAAGATGTTTCCTAAGCCATGGATTGTAAAGATAAGGTGGTGGTTCAGGAATTGGTGTGTGGATTCAGGTTTTAGGGCAAAGGTTGTTATCTTTTAATGTTTCATTCCCTCGTACTCTAGTGCTATCTTTGATATGAAATTGCCCTGTTCTTATTTATTTGGTAGTATTTCGGAAGGAAGATCTCTCAATGTGAAGGGATTTATGTAAAGAGTCTTTTCTTAGCCTGCTGGAGGTGGTAGGGTTTGGTGAGGATACTTACTGCTCTACTTTGTTTTTGTATGAAGATCTAATATGAAAAATTGAAGCTTTATATGGTTCAGTTGGGTTATTTCTTATTATCCTCCACTTCCAATTTTGTCTGCTAAGTAGGGTTGTTGATGAGATAGTCTGATGATCCCAGCCGCCTTCAAGGATTGATGCAAATTCAGGTTTTTAGGGATCTATAGCTCTAGTTAATTTATTCTGTGTTGTGCATACCTGAAGAAGAAATTATTCCTAAGAGTTGAAGTCTCTCTTAATGTTTGGGTGTAAATTGAGAGGTGAAGGATACTTTTGGGCAATATGGTTGCTTCCAAAGAATAGTTTCGACTCAACCCTCAATGCTGGCGCTGGCTTCCTATTGTGATGTGTTGAGTATTTGGTTACTGAATAGATTTCCTTGACCAAATCTTATCTGGTTTATAGTTCAACAGGGGTAAAACTTTATTTCTCTGTTGATGGATTGCGTTGATTTCAGGAGAGCCTGAGGATTTGGAAAGGCAGCTGTTCGTTGTCATAGTTGGATAGATTGGTTTCCTTGCTGGGATGTGAAACATGACTATACTTGTATCTTTGCTTTTTAGTTGTTTATATAAGATTTTAATTTCCTTGCTTGGGGAAGAATTTTTGGTTGCCATCTGTCTTTTGACTCTTTATATGTTTCCTCCTGACTAATAAGTGATTGTTCCTGTGATCTATTTGCAGTCAGGGTGCTTGCTTCCGTGTACTGCGGTAATTTCGTGTGCATGGTATTGTGACATGTCTCCATATTTGAGTCCGATGCATGTACTTTCCATACCTCTACTTGGAGGAGCGTTTTTTCTCCTATGTCGAGGCTTTCTTTTATTTTAGGTTTGTTGGCATTCGGTTATTGGTCAAGGAATGTGTCTGAATTGATTGGCATGCTGAGCTTGTTTTAGCTGTGGCTGAGGCCCAATGGGTGGTTTTGTATCTTATTTAACTTCTTCAATTATTTTCTTCGATATACACCACGGCTTTGTGGTTTTCAGTTATTCAAATTGAAATACGTGATCGATGTTGTGCTTTGGGTTTCAGAGAGCCTGAGGATTTTGAAAGGGAGCTTGTACTTTGTCATAGTTGGATGGATCGGTTTCTTTTACTGCAATGTGAAACGTTGACTGTACTTCTACCTTTGCTTTCATGGGATTATATCAGATTTTAGTTTCTTTGCTTGAAAAATAACTTTTGGATGCAATCTGTCTTTTATCTCTTCTCATGTTCCCCCCCTTGAGTAAGAAGTGATTGATCCTGTGATTTTTTTTGCTTTCAGGGTGCTTGCTTCCATCTATTGCTGCGTCTAAAAGTGTGGTTCAATCTTAAAAAAAGTTGGACAAACTATTCCTGAAGTGCACGTTCATTGTTTTGTGTCGTCTTTTATTACTTTACTCTCTCTGCCCTCTACTTGGGTGGAACATCTTTTTTCTTATATTTTGGTTTTCTCTTGTTCAAGCTTCATTGGAATTCATTGGTACATCGAGGAATGTATCTGATCTGATTGTCTGCTGAGCTTGTTTTAGTTGTGGCAGAAGCTCAATGGGTGGTTTTGTATCTTTAGATATATTCTTCAACTATTTTCTTTGATACAATACAGGAGAGCCAGCGGATTTCGTAAGGGGGTTTTCATTTACATGTCTGATGTTGTGCTTTGGATTTCAGGAGAGCCAGTGGATTTCGTAAGGGGGCTTGTTCTTTGTCAATAGTTGGATAGATTGGTTTCCTTACTGTGATGTGAAACCCAATGGGTGGTTTTGTATCTTATTTAACTTCTTCAATTATTTTCTTCGATATACACCACGGCTTTGTTGTGCTTTGGGTTTCAGAGAGCCTGAGGATTTTGAAAGGGAGCTTGTACTTTGTCATAGTTGGATGGATCGGTTTCTTTTACTGCGATGTGAAACGTTGACTGTACTTCTACCTTTTGCTTTCAGGGGATTATATCAGATTTTAGTTTCTTTGCTTGAAAAATAACTTTTGGATGCAATCTGTCTTTTATCTCTTCTCATGTTCCCCCCCTTGAGTAAGAAGTGATTGATCCTGTGTGATTTATTTGCTTTCAGGGTGCTTGCTTCCATCTATTGCTGCGTCTAAAAGTGTGGTTCAATCTTAAAAAAAGTTGGACAAACTATTCCTGAAGTGCACGTTCATGGTTTTGTGTCGTCTTTTATTACTTTACTCTCTCTGCCCGCTACTTTGGTGGAACGTCTTTTTTCTTATATTGTGGTTTTCTCTTGTTCAAGCTTCATTGGAATTCATTGATTCATCGAGGAAAATATCTGATCTGATTGGCTGCTGAGCTTGTATTAGTTGTGGCCGAAGCTCAATGGGTGGTTTTGTATCTTAGATATATTCTTCAATTATTTTCTTTAATACAATACAGCTCTATCGTTTTATTTAATGTTCTGCTTTGGGTTTCAGGAGAGCCTGAGGATTTTGAAAGGGAGTTTGTTCTTTGTCATAGTTGGATGGATCTGTTTCTTTACTGCGATGTGAAACGTAGACTGTACTTCTACCTTTGCTTTCAGGGGATGCTTGAAAAATAACTTTCGGATGCAATCCGTCTTTTATCTCCTCATGTTTCCCCCCTTCTAAGAAGTGATTTATCCTGTGATTTATTTGCTTTCAGGGTGCTTGCTTCCATCTATTGCGGCGTTTAAAAGTGCGGTTCTATCTTAAATTAAATAAAGTTGGACAAACTATTCCTGAAGTGCACGAGCATGGTTTTGTGTCGTCTTTTATTACTTTACTCTCTCTGCCCGCTGCTTGGTGGAACGTCTTTTTTCTTTTATTGTGGTTTTCTCTTGTTCAAGCTTCATTGGAATTCATTGATTCGTCTAGGAATGTATCTCTGGTCTGATTGGCTGCTGCGCTTGTTTTAGTTGTGGCAGAAGCTCAATCGGTGGTTTTGTATCTTAGATATATTTTTCAACTATTTTCTTTGGTACAATACAGCTCTGTCGTTTTCATTTACGTGTCTGATGTTGTGCTTTGGATTTCAGGAGAGCCAGTGGATTTCCCAAGGGGGCTTGTTCTTTGTCAATAGTTGGATAGATTGGTTTCCTTACTGTGATGTGAAACATCACTGTACTTTTATCTTTGCTTTTAGATGTTTATATAAGATTTTAGTTTCTTTGCTCGGGAAAGAATTTTTGGTTGTAATCTGTCTTTTGACTCTTCTTATGTTTCCCACCTGACTAATAAATGATTGTTCCTGTGATTTGCAGTCAGGGTGCTTGATTCGGTTTACTGAGGTAACTTCTTGTGCATGGTATCGTGACTTGTCCCCATATTTGAGTCTGGTGCATTTACTTTCCACACCTCTAGTTCACTCTCTCTGCCTGCTACTTGGAAGAACGTTTTATTCTCCTATGTTGAGGTTTTCTTTTATTTTAGGTTTGGTGGCATTCAGTTATTGGTCAAGGAATGTGTCTGAATTGCTTGTCTTAGCTGTGGCAGAGGCCCAATGGGTGGTTTTGTATCTCATTTAACTTCTTGAATTATTTTCTTCGATATCCACCACGGTTTTGTGGTTTTCAGTTATCTAAATTGAAATGCATGTTCGATGTTGTGCTTTGGGTTTCAGAGAGCCTGAGGATTTTGAAAAGGAGCTTGTACTTTGTCATAGTTGGATGGATCGGTTTCTTTACTGCGATGTGAAACGTCTACTGTACCCTTACCTTTGCTTTTAGGGGATTATATCAGAATTTAGTTTCTTTGCTTGATAAATAACATTTGGATGCAATCTGTCTTTTCTCTCTTCTCATGTTTCCTCCCTTGAGTAAGAAGTGATTGATCCTGTGATTTATTTGCTTTCAGGGTGCTTGCTTCCATCTATTGCGGCATCTAAAATTGCAGTTTAATCTTAAGTAAAGTTGGAGAAACTACTCCTGAATTGCACGAGCATGGTTTTGTGTCGTCTTTTATTTCTTTACCATCTCTGCCCGCTACTTGTTGGAACGTCTTTTTTCTTATATTGTGGTTTTCTCTTGTTCAAGCTTCATTGGAATTCATTGATTCGTTGAGGAATGTATCTGATCTGATTGGCTGCTGAGCTTGTTTTAGTTGTGGCAGAAGCTCAATGGGTGGTTTTGTATCTTAGATATATTCTTCAATTATTTTCTTCAATACAATACAGCTCTGTCGTTTTATTTAAATTGAAATGCATGTTCGATGTTCTGCTTTGGGTTTCAGGAGAGCCTGAGGATTTTGAAAGGGAGCTTGTTCTTTGTCATAGTTGGATGGATCGGTTTCTTTACTGCGATGTGAAACGTCGACTGTACTTCCACCTTTGCTTTCAGGGAATGCTTGAAAAATATCTTTCGGATGCAATCTGTCTTTTATCTCCTCATGTTTCCCCCCTTGAGTAAGAAGTGATTGATCCTGTGATTTATTTGCTTTCAGGGTGTTTGTTCAATCTATTGCGGCGTCGAAAAGTGCGGTTCAATCTTGAATAAGGTTGGATAACTATTCCTGAAGTGCACGAGCATGGTTTTGTGTGTTCTTTTATTACTTTACTCTCTCTGCCCTCTGCTTTGTGGAACGTCTTTTTTCTTATATTGTGGTTTTCGCTTGTTCAAGCTTCATTGGAATTCATTGATTCGTCGATGATTGTATCTGATCTGATTGGCTGGCAGAAGCTCGATGGGTGGATTTGTATCTTAGATATATTCTTCAACTATTTTCTTTGATACAATACAGCTCTGTCGTTTTCATTTATGTGTCTGATGTTGTGCTTTGGATTTCAGGAGAGCCAGTGGATTTCTAAGGGGGCTTGTTCTTTGTCAATAGTTGGATCGATTGGTTTCCTTACTGAGATGTGAAACATGACTGATCTCTGCTTTTAGATGTTTATAAGATTTTAGTTTCTTTGCTCGAGAAATAATTTTTGGTTGCAATCTGTCCCTTGACTCTTCTTATGTTTCCCACCTGACTATTAAAGTGATTGTTCCTGTGATTTGCAGTCAGGGTGCTTCCTTCCGTCTACTTCGGTAATTTTTCGTGCATGGTATCGTGACTTGTCCCTATATTTGAGTCTGAAGCATGTACTTTCCATACCTCTAATTCACTCTCTCTGCCGGCTATTTGGAGGAACATTTTTTTCTCCTATGTTGAGGTTTTCTTTTATTTTATGTTTGTTGGCATTCAGTTATTGGTCAAGGAATGTGTCTGAATTGATTGGCATGCTGAGCTTGTCGTAGCTGTGGCAGAGGCCCAATGAGTGGTTTTGTATCTTATTTAACTTCTTCAATTATTTTCTTCGATATACACCACGGCTTTGTGGTTTTCAGTTATTTAAATTGAAATGCATGTTCGATGTTGTGCTTTGGGTTTCAGAGAGCCCGAGGATTTTGAAAGGGAGCTTGTACTTTGTCATAGTTGGATGGATCGGTTTCTTTACTGCGACGTGAAACGTCTACTGTACCTTACCTTTGCTTTCAGGGGATTATATTAGAATTTAGTTTCTTTGCTTGAAAAATAACTTTTGGATGCAATTTGTCTTTTATCTCTTTTCATGTTCCCCCCCCTTGAGTAAGAAGTGATTGATCCTGTGATTTATTTGCTTTCAGGGTGCTTGCTTCCATCTATTGCGGCGTCTAAAAGTGCAGTTTAATCTTAAATGAAGTTGGAGAAACTACTCCTGAAGTGCACGCTCATGGTTTTGTGTCATCTTTTATTACTTTACTCTCTCTGCCCGCTACTTTGGTGGAACGTCTTTTTTCTTATATTGTGGTTTTCTCTTGTTCAAGCTTCATTGGAATTCATTGATTCGTCGAGGAATGTATCTGATCTGATTGGCTGCTTGTTTTAGTTGTGGCAGAAGTTCAATGGATGGTTTTGTATCTTAGATATATTCTTCAATTATTTTTTTTAATACAATACAGCTCCGTCGTTTTCAGTTATTTAAATTGAAATGCATGTTTGATGTTGTGCTTTGGGTTTCAGGAGAGCCTGAGGATTTTGAAAGGGAGCTTGTTCTTTGTCATAGTTGGATGGATCGGTTTCTTTACTGCAATGTGAAACGTCGACTGTACTTCTACATTTGCTTTCAGGGGATGCTTGAAAAATAACTGTTGGATGCCATCCGTCTTTTATCTCCTCATGTTTCCCCCCTTGAGTAATAAGTGATTGATCCTGTGATTTATTTGCTTTCAGGGAGCTTGCTTCCATCTATTGCGGCGTCTAAAAGTGCGGTTCAATCTTAAAAGAAGTTGGACAAACTGTTCCTGAAGTGCACGAGCATGGTTTTGTATCGTCTTTTATTACTTTACTCTCGCTGCCCGCTGCTTTGTGGAACGTCTTTTTTCTTATATTGTGGTTTTCTCTTGTTCAAGCTTCATTCGAATTCATTGATTCGTCGAGGATTGTATCTAATCTGATTGGTTGGCAGAAGCTCAATGGATGGATTTGTATCTTAGATATATTCTTCAACTATTTTCTTTGATACAATACAGCTCTGTCGTTTTCATTTACGTGTCTGATGTCGTGCATTGGATTTCAGGAGAGCCAGTGGAATTTTTAAGGGGGCTTGTTCTTTGTCAATAGTTGGATAGATTGGTTTCCTTACTCGGATGTGAAACATGACTGATCTTTGCTTTTAGATGTTTATATAAGATTTTAGTTTCTTTGCTCGGGAAATAATTTTTGGTTGCAATCTGTCTCTTGACTCTTCTTATGTTTCCTACCTGACTAATAAAGTGATTGTTCCTGTGATTTGCAATCAGGGTGCTTCCTTCCGTCTACTGCGGTAATTTTTCATGCATGGTACCGTGACTTGTCCCCATATTTGAGTCTGATGCATGTACTTTCCATACCTCTAGTTCACTCTCTCTGCCTGCTACTTGGAGGAACGTTTTTTTTCTCCTATGTTGAGGTTTTCTTTTATTTTAGGTTTGTTGGCATTCAGTTATTGGTCAAGGAATGTGTCTGAATTGATTGGCATGCTGAGCTTGTCTTAGCTGTGGCAGAGGCCCAATGGGTGGTTTTGTATCTTATTTAACTTCTTCAATTATTTTCTTCGCTATACACCACGGCTTTGTGGTTTTCAGTTATTTAAATTGAAATGCATGTTCGATATTGTGCTTTGGGTTTCAGAGAACCCGAGGATTTTGAAAGGGAGCGTGTGATTTGTCATAGTTGGATGGATCTGTTTCTTTACTGCGATGTGAATTGTCGACTGTACCCTTACCTTTGCTTTCAGGGGATTATATCGGAATTCAATTTAGTTTCTTTGCTTGAAAAATAACTTTTGGATGCAATCTATCTTTTATCTCCTCATGTTCCCCCCTTGAGTAAGAAGTGATTGATCCTGTGATTTATTTGCTTTCAGGGTGCTTGCTTCCATCTATTGCGGCGTCTAAAAGTGCGGTTTAATCTTAAATAAAGTTGGAGAAACTATTCCTGATGTGCACGAGCATGGTTTTGTGTCGTCTTTTATTACTTTACTCTCTCTGCCCGCTACTTGGTGGAACGTCTTTTTTCTTATATTGTGGTTCTCTTTTGTTCAAGCTTCATTGAATTCATTGATTCGGCGAGGATTATATCTGATCTGATTGGCTGGCAGTAGCTCAATGGGTGGATTTGTATCTTAGATATATTTTATGACTATTTTCTTTGATACAATACAGAGCTCTGTGGTTTTCATTTACATGTCTGATGTTGTGCTTTGGATTTCAGGAGAGCCAGTGGATTTCGTAAGGGGCTTGTTCTTTGTCAATAGTTGGATAGATTGGTTCCCTTACTGGGATGTGAAACATGACTGTACTTTTATCTTTGCTTTTAGATGTTTAGTTTTTAGTTTCTTTGCTCGGGAAAGAATTTTTGGTTGCAATCCGTCTTTTGACTCTTCTTATGTTTCCCACCTGACTAATAAGTGATTGTTCCTGTGATTTGCAGTCAGGGTGCTGATTCCGTCTACTGCGGTAATTTCTTGTGCATGGTATCATGACTTGTCCCCGTATTTGAATCTCATTCTCCCTGCCTGCTACTTGGAGGCATGTCTTTTTCTCCAAGATAGATGTGGTGGTGGATTCAGTTGGATAGATTGGTTCCCTTACTGGGATGTGAAACATGACTGTACTTTTATCTTTGCTTTTAGATGTTTAGTTTTTAGTTTCTTTGCTCGGGAAAGAATTTTTGGTTGCAATCTGTCTTTTGACTCTTCTTATGTTTCCCACCTGACTAATAAGTGATTGTTCCTGTGATTTGCAGTCAGGGTGCTGATTCCGTCTACTGCGGTAATTTCTTGTGCATGGTATCATGACTTGTCCCCGTATTTGAATCTCATTCTCCCTGCCTGCTACTTGGAGGCATGTCTTTTTCTCCAAGATAGATGTGGTGGTGGATTCAGGTTTTTGGACAAAGATATCTTTTTATGTTTGGTTGCTGTACATATGCTATTGTTTAGCTGCAGATGTTAACGGTGAAAATTTATCTTGGAGAAGACTTGTGTAATTTGAAGTATGACTCGATGGAAGTATCATTCTTCAATTTAATTTTTGTGTAGACTAATAAACAGTGAAGGGCCTTGGTGACTACGAGAGCTGCGTTGGAGAATAAGTTCCTTATTTTTGCTCTTTTAAGTTGATGTCATACATGCTAATTTAATCAACTTTATGATTTCTTCTGTATTTTAATTAGTTGTTGTCTTGTCTAGGTTTGTGTATTGACAGCAATTGGGGAAATTTGTATGAATTTCCATTGAGTTCCTGTAATTTGTAATGTGAGCTTTCATGTTAAGCTGGTACTTCAAATTGGATTATTTTTTTGTGTAATCATGTCCCTTTGTTGTTTATTCTGTGTTCTCTAAACTGTTGTTTTTTTGCGTATGTTGTTACGGATTATTCTTTTGCAGGACAGACGCTGATTTCTTATGTTACCGTGTGTGGATAAAGGTTTTGTTGAGTTTTGGCTTATTTTTCTATAGTTGTTTATTGTTTTGGTTATTTAAGGCAAAGATCGTTATCTTTTTATGTTTCATTGCCTTGTACGTCTGTTGTATACTAGGTGCAAACTTTGAGGATGAAATTGCCCTGTTCTTAATTATTTGGTAGTAGATCGGAAGGAAGATCTCTCAATGTCAAAGGATGGACGGATTTATTTAAGGAGGCTTTTCTTAGCCTTCTGAATCATAGTTTGCTGAAGATACTTATTGCTCTACTTTATTTTTGGAGTAGCTATTTCATATGGTGTAGTATAAGTAATAGGAAGATCTGAATTATATGGAAAATTGAAGGTTGTTCGATTTTGTCTGTTCAGTAGGGTTGTTGACAAGATGGTAATGTGATGATCCAGCCATCATGGAAGGTGTTGGTTCAAGGATTGTTGCGAATTCAGGTTTTTAGGGTTCTACCGCTCTTGTTAATTTCTTTGTGTTTCTTTACCATCTTCATTGTTGAGCATATCTGAAGAAGAAATAATTTCAAGGGGCTGAAGTTGTTCTGGTTGATTCTATGTGATCATTATTTGTTAATGTTTGTGTGTAGACACAATTGAGCGGCAAAGGATATTGTTAGGCGATATGGTAGCTTACGAAGAATAGTTCTGTCTTCACTCTTAATGCTGGCTTCATACTGTGATGTGTTGAGTAGTTCTTTGGTTATTGAATAGATTTCTTTGACCAAATCTTATCTGGATTTTAGTTCAACAGGGGTAGAAGTTCGTTTGTCTGTTTAGCAGGGTTTCAATTAATGAACCGGTTGTGGATCTGTAGAGATTTTTCACGATGATAAGTAGGTGATGATAAGAATTGAAGCAGATTCGGGTTTTGTCACTATTTGTGGAACTGTGCTCTTTTTATGTTTCTTTTCCAGTGTTCGCATCCATCAGGGGTTACCGGAGTTACTGGAATTCTCGAAGGGGAAAGTTCAATGTAATAAGATCCATCGAAGGAGCGTTTTCTTCTCCTTCTTGGGGAAAGGTTCAGTGAGGATACCTGCTTACTGTACATTGTTTTCGGAGTAACTATTTGATTTAGGGTTCAAAAACTATTTTGAAGAAGAAGATCCGAGTAATTTGAAGAATTGAAGTTTTATATGCTATGAGAGGTTCATTTGAAGAATAAGTTTCTCATTTCACTCTATTATGTTGAACTTGTTAATTTGATCAACTTCATCATATCTGGGGTGGTTTATTTAGTTGTTCGGTAGATTTATTTATCGAATATGGTTGAACAGGGAAATTTACTTATGAAAATCCGATTCCCTTGTGTTTTTGTAGTTTGTGGCTGAGCTTTTATGTTAAGCCTGGTATTTTAATGGGAAGAGCCGCTTTTCCATTTTTCGTGTAGGTATATGGATTTTCTTTTGGTTTTGCTTAATCATCGTTTTCTTGCTTATGTTGTGTGTATGAATTTTATTATATTGCAGGAAAGATGCTGATTGCTTATGTTATCAACTTATCATGTACGGATCTTAAGCTTCTGTTGAGTTTTGACCTTTTACTTTAGTTGGTCGTATCTTTGGTCATTTGGTTTATCTGTGCTCTTGTGAGTGCAGGTTTGTTTATCATTTCCCTTTTAAAGGGTGTTCTCACGTTAGTATCTCAAGGTTTGTGACTGTTAAGTTATTATTATATTAAGTGAACATGCTTGCTTAAGCATTGTGAAACTACTCTACGACTTGCTGCACCTTCAGGGTTACCGACTCACTTTCCCTTTCTGTTTGAACTCGTTTGTTTTAAGCTTAGTTGAGGTTGACCTCATTTGGCCTTATTATGCTAGGTTTAAGCTATCTATGGTAGTGCAAAGTGACACTATCCGAGGGAGGCATGCTATTCTAGTGTGGTATGGTTTCCTATCTGTAGCTATTATTGTAATTTATGTTGGTCGTTATTTGAAGTTTGAATAGATGTATTTGGTTCATCTGCCTTGGATCGAAGTTCGAATAGATGTATTTGGTTCATCTGCCTTGGATCTTCAATATTCAACACGGGACTGAGATGTCTTTCAGTTTCAATGGATATGTTTTGGCATTTCTGTTTTACTTAATGTGCTGAAGATATGTGAAACTCAACATGCATGGTGCCTTCTGATTTCAATTAGTACATTTGGTATTTTTGTTTTACTCAATGTGCAGAAGGTATCTCAAACTAGGAAACTAGACATCAACAACGCTACGAAAGTAGGGCTATAACTTCATATTCTCTGCCCTCTTCTTGGAGGAATTATTTGTTTCTATCAAGGCTTAGCTGGTGTTAGTAAAACAGTCAGGGTCTATCTGATTTGGTTTACTGGGGCAGATCATTCAAAATATGTTAGAACTTTCAGGCTTGGTCGTGTGGTTTACTTTTAACGTTGTAAATACGTGACAATCTTCTTATCTTCTGTGTGAAGGCAGCAGTGGCCCATCTCTTGCAATGGCTTTGTGTCGGGTCTTCTTTTTTGTCTTTTATTTCTTTAAAACAAACAAACCATCGACTTCTTTTGAATTTTCTCACTTAGGTTTTGGAATGCAGAGTGAAACATATGTTTCCTAACTTATATGCTAATGGGAAAGTTTACTTATCGAGTTTCTCTAGTTTCTTTTGTAACATATGCTCATTAAGCTTATGTTCTCGTTGTCCTTGTCAATATTGTCGTTGTCCTTGTCCTTGTCAATATTGTTCTCGTGTTGCAAATTTAGTTGTTGGTTTGCCTCCTCCTCACAGGTCCATTTGGTCGCTACATCCAGCTTTTCTGTGGATATGGGGGTTTCATGTTCTTTGACATGTAAGTTGTGAAGTTCTGTGATGTTCTATATGGCAATCACATCGTATTCAACTTTTAAGAAAGAAACTGCTAAATTTTAATGTCTCTGATGTATAACATCGTGCTTTGATTACAGGGGAGCCAGTGGATTTGGAAAGGGAGCTTGTTGTTTGTCATGGAGGGATTGGTTTTCTTACTGTGATATGCTTTTGCCTTTAGGGGTTTATGTCGGGTTTTAGTTCTAGTTTCTTTGCTTGACAAGGAATTTTTGGTTGCAATCTATCTTTTGGTCTCTTCTTATGTTTCCCCATGTCCAACAAGTGATTGTTCCTGTAATTTATTTGCTGTGAGGTACTTGTTTCCAGCTACTGTGATTTATTTAGTTGTGGCAGAAGCTCGATCGGTGGTTTTGTATCTTATTTATCTTCTTCGGCTATTTTTTCGTTATACAACACAGGTGTGTGTTTTTCATTTATCTAAATTTGAATATGAATCTGATGTATTACATTGTGCTCTGGATTTCAGGAAAACCAAGAGGATTTGGAAAGGGAGCTTGTTTTGTGTCATAGTTGGATAGATTGGTTCCTTACTAGGATGTGAAACATCGACTGAACTTTTAACTTCGCTTGTAGGGGTTTATATCATATTTTAATTTCTTTGCTTCAGAAAGAATTCTTGTTTGCAATCTCTCTCTTATGTTTCCTCCCTGACTAACAAGTGATTGTTCCTATTATTTTTTTGCTGTCAGGGTGCTCAAGTCCAGCTACTGGGGTTTATTTGGCTGTGGAGGCTGTCTTACTTGTTGCAGAAGCCCGATGGGTTGTTTTGTATCTTATTTATCTTCTTTGGCTATTTTTTTCGATGACATAGGTGTGTGTTTTTCATATATATAAATTTGAACATAAATCTGATGTATTACATTGTGCTATGGATTTCAGGAAAGCCAAGAGGATTTGGAAAGGGAGCTTATTCTCTGTCATAGTTGGATAGATTGGTTCCTTATTAGGATGTGAAATGTCGATAGAACTTTTAACTTCGCTTTTAGGGGTTTATGTCAGATTTTAATTTCTTCGCTTCAGCAAGAATTTTTGTTTGCGATCTGTTTCTTGTCTCTTCTTTTGTTTCCTCCTTGACTAGCAAGTGACTGTTCCTATAATTTATCTGCTGTCAGGGTGCTTCCTTCCAGCTATTGTGATTTATTTGGTCGTGGAACGTATCTGAATTTATTGGCTGCGGAGCTTGTCTTAGTTGTGGCAGAAGCCCAATGGGTGGTTTTGTATCTTATTTATCATCTTCGGCTGTTTTCTTCGATATATAACACAGCTGTGTTTTTGAATATAAATCTGATGTATTGCATTGTGCTTTGGATTTCAGGAGAGCCAACCCCTGTAATAGTTGGATGGATTGGTTTCCTTACTGGGATGGGATGCATCGACTGAACTTTTAACTTCGCTTTTAGGGGTTCATGTCAGATTTTAGTTTTGAAAAGAATTTTTGGTTGCAATTTGTCTTTTGTTTTTTCTTATGTTTCGTACTTGACCAACAAGTGATTGTTATTTGTTCTTATGATTTATTTGCTGTCAGGGTGCTTGCTTCCAGTTACTGCGAATGTGATTTGATTGGCTGCGAAGCTTGTCGTAGTTATGGCAGAAGCTCGATGGGTGGTTTTGTATATTGTTTATCTTCTTTGGCTATTTTCTTTGATATACAACACAAAACACAATTGTGCTCTGGATTTAAGGAGAGCCAGAGGATTTGGAAAAGGAGCTTGTTCTCTGTGATAGTTGGATGGATTGGTTTCTTTTCTGGGATGTAACTTTGTTTTTAGGGGTTTATATGTGAAACTTGCGACTGAACTTTTTAACTTCGCTTTTAGAGGTCTATATCAGATTTTAGTTTCTTTGCTTCGAAAAGAATTTTTGGTTGCAACTGTGTATTGACTCTACTTATGTTCCTATGATTTATTTGCTGTCAGGGTGTTTGCTTCCAGTTGCGGTGATTTATTTCGTTGAGGAATGTATCTGATTTGATTGGCTGCGGAGCTTGTCTTAGTAGTGGCTGAAACTCGATCGGTGGTTTTGAATCTTTTTTATTTTCTCCAATATATACAACACAGGTGTGTTTTTCATTTATCCAAATTTGAATTAAATCTGATGTATTACGTTGTGCTTTGGATTTCAGGGGAGCCAGAGCATTTGGGAAGGAAGCTTATTCTCTGTCATAGTTGGATAGATTGGTTTCCTAACTTGGATGTGAAATGTTGACTCAAACTTTTAACTTCGGTTTTAGGGGTTTATATCAGATTTTAGTTTCATCGCATTTTATGATGGCATCGGATTTTTCTTGCAAGTCAGAAAGAATTTTTGGTTGCAATCTGTGTTTTGTCTCTTCTTATGTTTCCTACTTGACCAACAAGTGATTGTTCCTATAATTTATTTGCTGTCAGGATGCTTGCTTCCTGCTACTGTGATTTATTTGGTTGAGGCTCGGTGTGGGAGAAGCTCGATTGGTGGTTTTGTATCTTGCGTATCTTCTTTGGCTATTTTCTTCGTGTTTTTAATTTATTTAAATTTAAATATGTCTGATGTATTACGTTGTGCTCTGGCTTTCAGGAGAGCCAGAAGATTCGGGAATTGAGCTTATTCTGTCATAGTTGGATGGATTGGTTTCCTTACTAGGATTTGAAATGTCGACTTAACTTTCAACTTTGCTTTTAGTGGTTAGTATCAGATTTTAGTTTCTTCGTTTCCGAAAGAATTTTTGGTTGCAATATGTCTTTTGTCTCTCTTATGTTTTCTCCTTGACCAACAAGTGATTGTTCCTACGATTTATTTGCTGTCAAGGTGCTTGCTTCCTGCTATTGTGATTTATTTGTTGGAGGAACGTATCTGATTTGATTGTCTGCGGAGCTTGTCTTAGTTGTGGCTGAAACTCGATGGGTGGTTTTGTATCTTTTTTATTTTCATCGGCTATTTTCTTCGATAACAAAGGTGTGTTTTTCTTATTATGTTGTGCTTTGGACTTCAGGGTAGCCAGAGGATTTGGAAAGGGAGCTTATTCTCTATCATAGTTAAATAAAGTGGTTTCCTGACTTGGATGTGAAACGTCCACTGAGCTTCTAACTTCGGTTTTTGGGGTTTATATCAGATTTTAATTTCTTCGCTTCAGAAAGAATTTATGTTCGCAATCCGTTTTTTGTCTCCTTTTATGTTTCCTCCTTGACTAGCAAGTGATTGTTCCTATTATTTATTTGCTGTCAGGGTGCTTGCTTCCACTGTGGTTTATTTGGTTGAGGAACTTATCTGAGTTTATTGGCTGCGGAGCTTGTCTTAGTTGTCACAGAAGCCCGATAGCGTTTTGTATCTTATTTCTTCTTTGGCTATTTTTTTCCATATACAACACAGGTGTGTTTTTCATTTTATCTAAATTTGAATTTGTGCTTTGGATTTCAGGAGAGCCAAAAGGATTTGGAATTCTCTGTTATAGTTGGATGGAGTGGTTTCCTTACTGGGATGTGAAACGTCGACTGAACTTTTAACTTCGCTTTCAGGGGTTTATGTCGGATTTTAGTTTCTTCATTTCGAAAAGAATTTTTGGTTACAATATGTCTCTTGTCTCTTCTTATGCAACAAGTGATTGTTCCTATGATTTGTTTGCTGTCAGAGTGCTTGCTTCCGATTACTGCGATTTATTTGGTCGAGGAACATATGTGCTTTGATGGCTGTTGATCTTGTCTTCGTTGTGGCTGTATCTCGATGGGTGGTTTTGTAACTTGTTTACCTTCTTTGGCTATTTTCTTTGATATACAACACAAAATTTGTGTCTGATGTATTACATTGTGCTCTGGATTTCAGGAGAGCCAGAGTATTTGGAAAGGGAGCTTGTTCTCTGTGATAGTTGGATGGTTTGGTTTCCTTACTGGGATGTGAAACGTCGACTGAACATTTAACTTCGGTTTTAGGGGTTAATATCAGATTTTAATTTCTTCGCTTCGAAAAGAATTTTTGGTTGCAACTGTGTATTAACTCTTCTTATGTTTCCACCGTGACCTTGACCTGCAAGTGGTTGTTCCTATGATTTATTTGCTGTCAGGGTGCTTGCTACCAGCTGCCGTGATTTATTTGGTCGAGGAACGTATCTGATTCGATTGGCTGCGGAGCTTGTCTTAGTTGTGGCTGAAACTCGATGGGCGGTTTTGTATCTTTTTTTATTTTCATTGATATACAACACAAGTGTGTTTTTCATTTATCTAAATTTGAATTAAATCTGATGTATTACGTTATGCTTCGGATTTCAGGAGAGCTGGAGGATTTGGAGAGGGAGCTTATTCTCTGTCATAGTTGGATGGATTGGTTTCCTAACATGGATGTGAAACGTTGACTGAGCTTTTTAACTTCGGTTTTAGGGGTTTATATCAGATTTTAATTTCTTCGCTTCAGAAAGAATTTTTGGTTGCAATCTGTGTTTTATCTCTTCTTATGTTTCTTACTCGACCAACAAGTGATTGTTCCTATAATATATTTGCTGTCAGGGTGCTTGCTTCCAGCTACGGTGATTTATTTGGTCAAGGAACTTGTGTGATTTGATTGGCTGCGGAGCAGAAGCTCGATGGGTGGTTTTGTATCTTGTTTATCTTCTTTGGCTGTTTTCTTCGATATACAACACGTGTGTGTTTTTTAACTTATTTGAATTTAAAAATATGTCTGATGTTATTACGTTGTGCTCTGGATTTCAGGAGAGCCAGAGGATTCGAAAATAAAGTTTGTTCTCTTTTTTAGTTGGATGGATTGGTTTCCTTACTAGGGTTTCATTCGTCGACTGAACTTTTAACTTGGCTTTTAGGAGTTAATATCAGATTTTAATTTCTTCGCTTCCGATTAAGAATTTTTGGTTGCAGCTGTGTATTGACTCTTTTTATGTTTCCACCTTTGACTAAGAAGTGATATTGTTCCTAACTTCGTTAGTTTGCAGTCGGACTGCTTGCTTCCTGTTACCGTGGTTTTATTGGCTGCAGAGCTTGTCTTAGTTGTGGCCGAAGCTCCATGGGTGGTTTTGCATTTTAATTATCTTCTTCGGCTAGTTTCTTCGATATGCAACACAGCTGTGTGCTTCTCATTTGTCTAAATTTGAATATATGTCTGATGTATTACGTTGTGCTCTGGATTTCAGGAGACCAGAGGATCGGAAATGGAGCTTGTTCTCTTTTTTAGTTGGATGGATTGGTTTCCTTAGTGGGATGTGAAATGTCAACTGAACTTCTACAAGTCGCCGTGGAGTCGCTGGGAGTTCCGGATTCCATCATTGGAAACTCAGTGATGGAAATCTTGTGTGTGGCGATCATTATCTTATAAATTGGGAATTACATAGGTTTGACATTATTTTACAAGTCCTTAATTAATCCATCATTGGAGAGTGTCACTTATCTTAATTCCTCAAGTTTTTCTTTTGAAGTGGGACATTGCACACGCCTTTGCAGAAGCACAATACCCGACTATGATATAGACTGGAGTAGATTTGAGGATAAATACCACTTTCCAGCCAGTTCTCTGCTGATTCGATTGCTAGTACATATTAAGAGATCGATGGAAGGTATCCCTCGGAACATGTTTTGCCGTATAATGTTCGTAGTTTTTAGTTGCTTCGTAACTTTTTAATTGTGCATTTTATTGTGTATCAAAATTCTTCATATTTTAATGTGGTTTTGTGTGATAACTTCAACAGAAAAATACGGTCGACCCCAAGTTTAGTATTGCTTCACCTGGGGCTGATATGTCCATATACTTCCCGTACTTTGAAAAGGACAAAAGACTTATCTTTACATGGTTCAAATGAAAAGTTGTTATATGTTCCAGACCAGATCGACCAAACACATGTAAGCTCTTTTTTAACTGCGTTTTAAGTTTATTAATTCTGCGACTTCCAGAGCGAAATGCGACTTATTTTTAATTCTGCGACTTCCAGAGCGAAATGCGACTTATTTTTAATTGTTGTACAGGGACTGCATTCATAATAATATAGTTCAGCTAGTTATTCTAATTTCTAATTTATGTTACCAGAGGTACTTTGAGCGACCAGTCCAAACCCATTAATCTTTTCCAAGGTGAGGCTTGATCGAGTAAAAAACATAACAGGACTGGTAGAGTGGTATGTTAAGAATACTAGACTCAGATACTGTAAACCTTGTTGTGGTTGCTGGTTACAATGATGTCAACAAATCCAATGACAGGGAAGAAATTGCTGAGATTTAGAAGATGCATGACCTAATGAAGCAGTACAACTTGAATGGCCAATTTAGATGGATGTCAGCACAGATGAACAGCACAGGTGAACTTACCGCTACATTGCTGATACGCGAGGAGCATTTGTGCGAAGTATGTAGCCCTCTGACATCCTTCCTAAACACCTGGTTGTCACTACTATCACTTCTGAAATATATTCTATTAACTAAACTCTGTTTTATCGATGTAGCCTGCTCTCTACGAAGCATGTGGCCTTACAGTTGTGGAGGCAATACTTGGGGTCTTCCAACATTTGCTGCTGGTCCATATCACCCTAATCAGGAGGGTGAACTCATGGCAGATTTTTTTGAGTGCTGCAAGAAGGAACCTAGCCACTGGGATTAGATCTCCTCTGCGGGGCTTCAGTGGATTTTATTACAGGTAACGTCATCCTAGACCTGATCGACTCATAAAAACTCAAATCTTGGTCGAGCAAAAGAGAATGCTGTATGATTTGCATCACCTTGATATTTCCTCAAATTTGACTTTGTAGGAATACTTGGAAGATCTATTCAGAAAGACTACTGACACTAGCTGGTGTTTATGGTTTTTGGAAGTATGTCTCAAAACTTGAAAGGCGTGAGACACAGCGATACTTCAGAGATGTTTTACCTTCTGAAGTTCTCTGGGATCTTGTGAGTGGTTCTGTCATTCATTTTGCTAGCCTTAACATTTAGACCAGAACGCTCCAATTACTGATAAATTGGTATTGAGTATTGGTTTCACTATTTTCTTGTTTGGTTTTCAGGCAAAATCTGTTCCAGTGGTTCCAGAAGCAGTTGGCCATGGTCACTGAAGTATATTTAGAGATGGTATTCATTGTTATCAAGTAATGTTGTCCACGAAATCAATTACCTTTCAGGTCAGTGTATAATATCAAATAAGAATCCATGAACGCCGAGATGGATGTATAAACGGTTTTCAAGTAGTAATTTGTTTGATAAAAACAATTGAATGATAAGTGATTGGAATACAATTTTGTTTGCAATCTCATGTTCCTTCAATTCTGACGAAAACCGATTACAGTTTGGTGGTCTTCAATACCGTCTGTCTTTCGAAGTAAGCAGAGGTTATGGAAACAAAATAACTTCATATCATTGTTCATATAACTCTGGATGCACAACTTAGTTCAAATCAGAGTAAAATGGGATATTTTTAGAAGGTGGATGCACAACTTGGTTCAAACCAGAGTAAAATGGGATATTTTTAGAAGGTAGCGAGTTACCAACCTGGATAGATGATTCTGCTGTGAATTGATCTGCTTCCGAAGAATTATTGATATCTTGGTGAAATGTTAAACTCTTACGCTCCGAAGTGTAGTTATATTTTTTTGTGCAGCATTTCTTATGGGAAATGTTCAGGTTTCTTTTTATATCCAACTAGAATGCTGCCACGAAAATATTGGTATTTTCCCCTCGTAGTGTATCGAACTTCTCTCACTTGCCAATTTAATCCTTATTGTTTCATTATGGACAAAAATGAAAAAACTTGTAATTAACTTAAGAAAAGTGGATCCGGCAAGTAGATGGGTCTTACTATAAGAAATAAATAGTACCGTGCGTCTAGATATGGTTACCCTACCTTTTGGAAAGTGAATCTATGTTTAGCCGATATATATTATATATACATGAGGGAGAGGATTCATGGACACTCTTAAATGGACAAGGTCGGACAAGATTTACGCCATTTTTTCCGGCAAACTCAAACGACAATGAATTTAAGTCTAATACTTTATTGACAAGTTCCTATTATCATACTTTACATTCCCACCAAAAATGAATGCGATCGAAATAACAAACCCGACCATCTATCGATCTTAATGTCAACCGTTAATTTTGAACGGCTGATATTCAAAGGGGTAGATGGTGGTTTTATACATCTCGAATTGTGCTAATTTTTTGTAGGAATGTAGAGTCTTATAAAAAGAATATACCATCAAAATATTAGACTTAAATTCATTGCCATTCATTAGGGCAAATTAATAAACTAACCAACTTCCTGACCCCTATTTAATAAACCGACCAGTTTTTTTAGGTCTTATATAAAATGGTCTTTCTGTTATCTTTCACACCTGGGTCCACCAAATTAGTCAAAAACAAAGACTTAGTCTGAATTTTACGTCGAGTTACTAAAATATCCTTATATATGTCCTGAACAGAAAACATTCCCTCTTCCATCTATTCCCGATCTTTCTGTTTCCTTCGTCCAATTTTTTTTTTCCCTGTCTCAATTTTTTTTTCTCATTCTAAATTTTTTCCATCTTCAAACGAAACATGTCTTTGTTTTTGGTTGTCATTAGGATTTATAGAGTTGAAATTTAAGGTATTAATTACTGTTAAAACTAGAACCAAAAACAGTAAACCTTAAACTTTTATTATATCAATCCCTAATTGAAAATATGGTTGGAGGTGGCGGCGATTTGAGATTTAGAGGGTTTTGGGTTTGTGCATGTCGACTGATGCAATTGGTCCAACTAAGTATATTAGAATTGTTTGACTAGGTCCGAGTCGTCCGACCTAAACACTCGTGAGGGATTTTAATGTCTTTTACATAGTAGTATAACTGACACATAAGCTTATAACTGTTGTTACCCGTTTTTTGAAAAAAACAGGATGGAAATTGTCAATATCGGCCAGTTTATAAAAGGATTCAAAAAAACAGCCAGTTTCTTAAATATAGTTCAAAAAGATGGTCACTTTATTAAAAAGCCCAATTCATTATCGTTTGGGTTTTGCGGAGAAAATGGTGCAAATCTTGTCCGACCTTGTCTATCTAAGAGTGTCCATGGATCCTTCCTCTATATACATATAGAGGGATGTTCCATGGACATTCTTAAATGGACAAAGGTCGGACAAGATTTGCGCCATTTTCTCCGGTAAACTCAAACAACAATAAATTTAGGTCTAATATTTTAATGATATGTTCATATTATAAGGCTTTATATTCCTACCAAAAATGAATGCAATTCGAGTTAGCAAATTAACCATTTCAACCGTTCAAGATGGTGGTTTTATACATCTCGAACTTGTGCTCATTTTTTTTTATAGGAATGTAGAGTCTTATAAGAACAATATACCATCAAAATATTAGACTTAAATTCATTATCGTTTGGGTTTTGCGGAAAAAATGGCGCAAATCTTGTCCGACCTTGTCCATCTAAGGGTATCTATGATCCTCCCTCATATATATATGGTATATCAAATTGAAGTGGGTTATCACTCATGGAGTCATGGTTCACCTTTTACCAAGAGTAATTCCATTGGTAACCTCTCCTTCTCTCAATTATTCCACCACTGAAGGTATAACACTGCACCTTTGTACAATTTCAGGGCCGTCCAAAGCATAGGGCAGACTGTAGGGTTGTCAATGGATCGAGGTCCATTCGGGTACCACTAGACCCGGGATAGCTTTATTAGTGACTGAGACATCAGTTTATGTTTATCGCTGAAGTCAACCTGCCAAGGGCATATCTAATGCAAAAGAGAAAAGTCGATGGAAGGATAGCAAGCCAGTGTTCGTATTTAGAAAGAGAGGTATTGGCTCACTCCTGGCCCAGTGAATTTTGAAAAATTTATTATATAATCTGACTTTATTATAAAAGTCGAGTCGTTAATGGTCTCGGGCCAGGTTCCTAAATAAGTGGATCCGGAACAGGAACCAGACTCGATATATAGGGTCAGGTTCCAAAATTATAAAAGCAGTAGTGGCCTTGGCTCGGAGTGTTGGATCCGGAACTGGACCCGATAATAATCTTGGGCCTTGGTTCTGAATGTTGTTCGGTGTTAAGTAATCCGTAAAAAATCAAAAATCGTTGAAGGTGAAGTAGGCATCCGCTATGCGGTTCAACAAAAATCTGCGAGGTTGTTCATATCGTCGGAAAATAGTTGGTTATTGTTTGGCAGTTCAATGTAAGATTACATGGGAATAAACCTCTATTTATAGGCTAGGGTGTAAACCTTGGTTACATATAGATCGTCCGCACTCTTGGGCTAAGAGCCCTATTACAACTTTTTTTTTTTTTTTTTTTTTTGTAACAAAGCTATAATGTTCATTACAAATTTTGTTTTTTGTTGTAACAAAGCTATAATGTTCATTACAACATAGTAAACAATTGTAGGGATTTGTGAGAAACCTCGCTCCACAAGGAGAGTCTTTCTCTTTTAAGACTTCATTCTTTTCACTGCGCTTGGTGACAAATAATCATGTATGTCCCATAGGCTTACTTGGTTGGTTAGCACTAACACACCAAATACTTGTATATTTGTTAAAGAACTAAGTTCTACCTGGATTGTGTAGGCCAAATATGCTCTTTGTTGACATTTAAACAATAAGAAGCATGGTTCGGTCATATCTTTTTCAATTTCCTTGAGCAATTGTATATGAAAATAATAATCATTATTATGCTTGCATGATCTTTCTATTGACTCGTGTGTGTTCTCATAATATCCTTTAGGATTTCATTATTCTCTGGAATCTTTAAACTTCGGAGCGTCCTCCAGTTTGATTAATGGACATAATCAGGGACAATATAATGAGATTGTTTAATTAATGATATAAATTAGGTTTGTGCCTTGTTCACCTATTTCCTTTCTAGGTGAGCATTGATCGAACCTGGTAGTTTTTATGGAGCCATGCCTCAACTACACTTCCTCCAATCATAGTTGAAACACCTTAGTCTATGGTGTACCCCTTACTGAGGATTTATAGCCTCGCAGACATATTAGCAGCTGGTATGTATGATCTTGTCACTTTAGCGATGTCAATGCACATTCTGAAATCGATCGATAATTCTTTTTAACTTCACAATTACCTTTATGGAGAACATGAATCAATTTGAGACAAAGAGGGAACACACCACGCGAATTCATGTCATTCTCTTGGAAAAATCATTTCCTATTTCTCCCCTTAATGATGGAAGACTGTCTCATCAAGTGATAACCCGCAATTCTAGCGATTAATAGATCGCCTGCCAAAGGTTTCAAAATGCAGATGATTGTCGGGAATCCGTATCCAACAGAACTACTTAATTGTTCTGATGACCTATTATAATACGATGTGGAGTCGTGATGGCACATATACAGCACAACCAAAAATGTGTAAGAACACAAATGTCAGGCTTATAACCAGTTACCAACTCGTGTGCAAAATGGTTGACTGATTGTGGGTTCTAAAACGAATAAGTGAAGCGTGTGATATTGTATATCCCCCAAGCATTTATAGGAAGGTTGTTGCGCATAACGTATCCTTAGACGCCATATATAACCTTTGATGATAACCACTGCGAGACCATGGGGTGTAGGATGTTCTACATTCATCCTAGTAAACATGCAATATTCATCAAGTCCTTTTGATGTAAATATCTAGCATTGACAAGTTGTGAACAATAAATAATCCAATACTTTGAATCATCCACCAGAGCCATAAATCACTTGAATGGACCGCATTCTACATGGATATGTCCACAAATGTCACATTTTTCTTTTGAAAGAATGGATTTTTACCATTTGCATCTTAGGATGGTCTCAATCATGTTTACTAAAGAAAGACTTTGTGTTGGAACACTGCTCGGTCGAACTCGCAAGCGTTGCTATCTCAAGCTTGTTGTCAAGTTTAGTTGCAAAAACTATAAGTCTTGATTTCTAGTCTACTTATAGCTAAGTATCGGATTAGGATAGAAAGTGTAGTTGAGCATTAGAATTCACGACGTTCATCGATTGAAGACAAAGAACTACTAAGGGGAGCTTGTGGAACTTCATCAACAAAAGGTATGTGGAGACTTGAACTCATCTTTCACTCAAAAGTCTATATACTGTATCTTCTATTTGAGACAAAAGTCGTATAGCTATATAGACTTCAATTATACACATTTGATATTTCGAGTTGAGTTTAACTCGCTTACATATTTCTCGAAATATTTGTTGGTAAGATTTCACTTTAACCAAGTTCATCTCAAAAGATGATCATGTGAAAATCACCTGGTAACATCTTACATGATTTGTGTGAGAGTCATTTGATGTAGGCTCAGAATGTTTCGTATTGATCATTCGATTACTTTAAAATTGCTTTGAAGCTAATAGTTTATGTGAGACAGCTATTGTCGTCTTCCAAGAATGTTTCAATGGTTGAAATGTGAGTTTAGAACAATTGGATATAAGCATAGTATGCGTACTTTCATATATGTAATCCAAGTCCGGGAACTATGGTATGCCTACCCGTATGCGTACTGGTTGGTTTTTTGAATGTCCGGGAACCTTGTACGCATATCGGTACGCGTACTGGCGAGAGGTTCAGTTTCGGGAACTTCAGCTGAGTTTGGAAGGTATGCGTACCAGTTCGCGTACTGGCGAACCCAAGCTTAGTCCGACCACTTATGTACGCGTACCCATTTGCATACCTAAGTGGATAATATTCTAAAATCAGTTTGTTCATGTAATAAGGAATGCAATCTTTTGCAAACCTTGGCTATAATGTTCATGACTTGATTCGAGTGAATCAAAATCGATTTTGTTTCAATTGTGTCTTGTATACTTCTATGAGAATATAAACAATTGAACAACTCTAGAACTAGTTTCATTTGAGTCATTTGAACTAGTTATGGTTAAGATGAATAAGGTTGATATGAAAGTGTTCATATGGCTAACTTTGGTTAACTATATATTGTTGAGCCAACAAAGGTGCACACGTTTAGGTATGGTTACCCATATCTAAATGAAGTCACTTTTCATTTGTGTGTAAAAAGCTAAGTTCGATCGAACGGTTGAAAGATATTAGCTTGAACCTAATCAGGTTTTCATCTAACGGTGAATATTGAATGCTTTGTTACCAAGGTAACATTGATTGCAAACCCTGATTTGAAGAATATATAAAGGAGAACTCTAACAACTAGGAGACCTAATCCCCACACCTCCTGTGTGGTATAAGTTTCGACTAAAGTCGATTCTCCTTTAACCTTAGGTTTTTCACGAAACCCTGTAGGTTAACGACTTGAAGACTTCATTGGGATTGTGAAGCCAGACTCAACTATTTTCTCAGTAGTTGCGTGTTCTGATCTTGTTATTTTCTATCGTGATTGAGTACTATCTTCTATAAGATTTGCTCGAGATTTAATCTCCGATAGGAATGATAAAAAGTAGTCACAAACATTTTCGTCTCATCGTTTGTGATTCCAAAGTATCTTATTTCGCTACCATATGATTAAGATTATTGTTGGATGATTGATATCCCTAGGCTGTTCTTTGGGAATATAAGTCCGGTATATCAATTGGTTCCTGTTCACCTTGATTTATCAAAAGATGGAATAAAACTCATAGGTTTATCTGTGGGAGATAAAATTTATCTATTCAATAGACTTTTCTGTGTGAGACGGATTTGTTTATCAAGTCTTCAACTTTGGGTCGTAGCAACTCTTAGTTTTGGGTGAGATCAGCTAAGGGCATCAAGTGCGTAGAGTCCTTCTGGGATTCATAGACATAAGGAGCGCAACTGTACCTTGATCAGTGTGAGATTGGTTAGGGCTCAACTACATTCCAGTCCGAAGTTAACTTGGAGTAGGCTAGTGTCTGTAGCGGCTTAATACAATATGGTGTTCAAATCTGGACTAGGTCCCGGGTTTTTCGCATTTGCGGTTTCCTCGTTAACAAAATTTCTGGTGTTTGTGTTATTTCTTTTCCGCATTATATTTGTTTATATAATTGAAATATCACAGGTTGTGCGTAAGTTTAATCAATTGTGAATCCAACCTTTGTTTGTTAATTATATTGATTGACACTTGAACATTGGTCTTTGGTACCGTTCAAGTTGTTTCACATAATAATCAGGCTCGCGGATTTTTATTTGTTTGATTTGTTGATTACTTTGTGAAACAGAGATACAACTCTTGGATATATTTCCATTGATTGAGTCTGACTGTCTAGTTGATTCTCTTGGAATTATATTGGAGTTGTCCATACAAATTGCTAAGTGAAATATTGGGTGTGGTTGTTAGACCCCCGCTATTTCACTTTGTAAAATCAATGCCATGCTTTATTACTTTAAAAGCATAATGAGAGGGGAGGTGGTGTTTCTAGTACTTTAGAATGCATTTATCGTGAGAGATGCCGTCATTTTGTATTCTTTCAATCTTTGTAATTCCTATTTTATTGTTCACTCAAATAAAATGATATATGTATGAGTTCTTTTCAAAACGGAACATCATGTAGTAACTAAAGTGTCTTTATGGTTATGTCAAAACCTGAATGAGTTAGTACCCAACATTACATTGCCGGTGACGATATGGATTCAATTATACAAGTATTAGTGATTTACGATTCACTAGACTAATTGGATCATTATTTTCTCTAAAATGTGATTCCTTTCACATTCATTGGAGGTAATTTGTAGATGCCTTCCCATTCTCATAGTGAGTTTCGTACGATAAGCGTTTGCACAGATTTCGTATTAGTAAGAGCTTAAAAAAGTGTGATTATCTCTTGGTGCATACAAAGCTCATGGAATTTTTCTAATCTTTAAACCAATTAGGTAACAAAGATTAATGGATCATTGCTTCGCTTTATTATTACTTGTGATAATCTAATCATCGCATGGTACTATATAAGGAAACAATTCAATAAGTAGATGTATATTTTCTTAAGAGCTTCATGTAATAAGTGGTGTGGCCTTATTACGTAACAAAATAAGATTTATCTCATTTAATTTAGAGTGTTATAATTCATGAAGATGATATACTTTTCATCATAATGCACGAATGATCCTTATAAATCAAGTGCTTTAGAGTATATCTCAAGTGTTTTAGAGTATTTTAATCTCATGGAAATGATATACTTTTTCATACCAGAAGGAAACACAATGGGTGTAATTCTTAGTATTTTAATCTCATGTAACAAATAGTCTATGATCAAATCATACAAAAGATGAAAAAATAAGAAAAATTAGGTAAGCGTATTGACTTGACAAACTCCTCGTTGTCATTAAAGTTGACGTCTAGGGTATGACCTTCTCTAAGAATATAGTGAGTTTGTTATCCTTTAAACTCCCTATATCTCTTGTAACTGACTATACTAATATATTATGATACCCGCATTACATCGCTTGTACCATTCTCAGTAAAATGCTTATACCAAAGTTTCCAACTCTCGTTGATATGAGTCAGAATTACATCTCTGTCTCATGCTCGATAGATATATTTTATTTACATCATTACTACTAGAGCCAGAATAACATCTCTGACCCTATTATAGAAAAGGTTTATATATCTTCTACTATAATTTATGTTTTTTTTTCTTCACATCTTCCAATATATCGATGTGGGTATGATTCAACACGTCTAACCCTATTTCGGGGTCCTTTACATTACTAACATTGTCATAGTAATTCATGTCGAGAATTTTCTTTATCCTAACCGGTGTGACATTGTTTTATAAAAGAATCGAATTATGCCTCTCAACCCAATTGCTTTAAGTTGAATAGCTTACAACAGATTGTTCGTCTCTTTTTATCATACTTCGTTGGTTTATTAATATCATCAATGAAGTAGAAAAATAAAATGAAAATGGAAAGTATTTTCTGATTTTTTGTGAGTTTCTTTCCACAAAAGTTGAGGTGCGCTTTTATTATACCATATTTTTCGAAGTTATTGACCCATTATAGTCTAACAAGTGGACTACATCCCACTGAACATTCAAGTGTGGGGGAAAATGAATGTTTCGACAAATTTCCTTCAAAGCATTACATCGCCTGAAGTCAATATGTCGCCTTAGAAATATAATGTTAGAGCATTGATTGGTCGAACTCACAAGTGTTGCTATCTCAAGCTTGTTGTCAAAACTATATCTTTATTTCTAGTCTACATTTAATCAAATCTCGGATTAGGATATAAGTGTGTAGTTGAGTATCGGCTACACTGCATTCTACCGTTTGAAGACGAAGATCAACAGGAGCTCTGGAGAACTTCTTCAACAAAAGGTAAGTGAATATTGAACCACCCATTTCTCAAGTTTTCACCTTTCCATCTATGAGACATTTTCGCATGACTAAATTAGACGGCACATGCATAACAGAAATTTCGAGTCAAGTTTATCTTGAATATCGTTCTCGAAATATGCTAAGCTTAGAAGCAATTTCATACTAGATGAATTTGTCTATGAATTTTTTCATACTTGATGAATTTGTTTAGAAGCAATTTATTGTCTATGACCTAATTATGATTCAAGATTTAACCATTTGAAAATAGCCTCAAACAGTGATATGTGTCATTGATGTTATTCATGAAAGTTTCATATTGATTATTAGACAGATAAAAAACTACTGTAAATCTGGATACAGGACAGTATGCATATCAGTTCACATACTGGGAAAAATGTTATAAGTCCAGAGCCGCAGTACATGTACCCAGTACACGTACTGACGTAGCAATAATTCAGTAGCGACTTTTTTGTACGCATACCCGGTATCCTTACCATACATAGTATGCAAACCGGAAAGATCTGTTGGTTTCAAAACCGAAAACGTACGCATACCCAATATGCAAACCATAAAAGAACCCGTTTTTGTCTTAAGGGTATACATACCCGGTACACATACCATGACAAAAATACTCACAAACAGATACAATACATGTACCAAGTATATGTACTTCCATTGTCGAATATTTCCAGATCCATCAGAATTATTTCTATGAGATAATCGACATTTGAATAACTCTCTAAAAACACTATCTAGACATGATTGATCGCATTTGTGACTTAAAGATTAAAGTCTTAAAATGTTATATGAAATGGTTAAGATTATTGTTAAATTGGCTAGTTTCGGATAACCTTTCATGATCAAGTCATTGTACACGGTTCGGTTATGGTTAATCCTAACTAGAGTGTATATTCTTCTATGTTAATCTCAAGTCAAGTTTTTCATATAACGGTAAGTATTGATTGCTTGATTCCAAATCCACCTTAGCTTAAATATAAAGCAACCTTGATCTTGAAAGTCTATATAAGGAACCTCAAACAACTGGGTTCTTTGAATCCCCGACGCTATTCTTGTGTGTCTTAGTTGTAAAACTAGAGTCGTCCTAGATCTCCCTCAAACCCTTCTAGGATTTAGCGACTAAAAAGACTTCACCTAGGGATTCGTGAAGCCAAGTCCAACTATCTTTATCTTGATAGTTTGTATCTCATGATCTTGCTTTGATTTTTGAGCCTTGCTCCAACAAACAATATAAATAGAAATTATTAGAGCACTGCTCGGTCGAACTCGCATGCGTTGATATCTCAAGCATGTTTGTCAATGTTAGTGATCAAAACTATAAGTCTTGATTTTTAGCCTATTTATATATGTCTCAGACTAGGACATAGATTGTGTAGTTGAGCTTAGTTTTCACGACGTTCATCATTTGAAGATGAAGAACTACTAAGGGGAGCTTGTGGAACTTCATCGACAAAAGGTATGCAAAGACTTGAACTCATCTATCACTTGGAAAGTCTATTTCTACTCTATCTCCTATATTGAGACATAAGTCATATTACGATATAGTTTTCTATATACATATTTGAGATTTCGAGCTGAGTTTATCTCGCTCACATATTTCTAGAAATATGTGTTGGCAAGCTTTCGCTTCGACCAAGTTCATCTTATATCATGAGAAAATTGCCGAGTAACATCTTACATGTTTGTGTGATACAATTATTTGGTGTTGACTTGGAATATTTCGATAATAATTGAAATATATCTTGAAAATTGCTTTGATGCTAATAGTGTGTGAAAACGGCTATTGTCATCCTCTAAGAATATTTCAATGATTGAAATAAAGAGCTTAGAATCATGTAACCATCTTTGGATATAAGCATATAGTGTTTTCATATATTTGTGTATAAGTTCAAAACCGGGAACCAAATGTATACATACTTGTGTGTACTAAATGGACGATGGAGACTGGCTAAGTATGCGTACATGTACGCATACTGGCGGTAGTTCACGTCCGTGAATTTCTACTGAGTTTGGAAATCAAAACCAACTCAACCAGTTACAAAGTATGCATACATATACGCATACTGGCGGAAAGTTCACATCGTGAATATATGCTGAGTTTGAAAACCAAAACAAACTCAAATCCGGTTACTTAAGTACGCATATCCATACGCATACTTAAGTGGTTACTTTCTAAAATCGGTCATGTACATGAACCCAAACATTTATAAAATAAGGAATACAATCTTTGCAAACCGTGACTATAATGTTTATGTATTGGTTCGAGTGAATCAAACTGATTTTGTTTAAATTGTGTTCTTGTATACTTCTATGAATATAACAATTGAACGGTTCTTTAACTAGTTCTATTTGAGTCATTTGAACTAGTTATGGTTAAGATGAATAAGGTTGATATAAGAGTGATCATATGACTAACATCGGTTAACTATTTGTGAACCAACATGGTGTACACGCTTAGGTACGATTACATAAACCTAAATGAGGGGTACATTTCATATGTGTGTAACAAGCTAAGTTCGATCTAACACGGTTGAAAGATATTAGCTTGGTTGAATCAGGTTTTTCATCTAACGGTCAATATTGAATGCTTTGTTATCAAGGTAACTTGGATTGCAAACCTTGATTTGAAAACTATATAAAGGAGAACTCTAGCAACTAGGAAACCTAATCCCCACACCTCCTGTGTGTTACTAGTTGCATAACTAGAGTCGATTCTCCTTTAACCTTAGGTTTTCTATCGAGACCCTGTAGGTGAACGAATTGAAAGACTTTATTGGGATTTTGAAGATAGACCCAAATATTTTCTTTGTAGTTGCGTGTTCTGATCTTGCCCGATTCTATCGTATTGAGTACAATTGAAATAATTGACTCGAGATTAATTCGGATAGGCAAGATAAAAGTAATCACAAACATCTTCGTCTCATCGTTTGTGATTCCAAAATATCTAGCTTCGACATCATACGATTTAGATTATTATGAGGTGATTGATAATACTAGGCTGTTCGTCGGGAATATAAGTCCGGGTTTATCAATTGAATCTTGTTCACCTTGATTTATCAAAAGATGGAACAAAAACTCTTGGGTATTTCTGTGGGAGACAGATTTATTCAATCCTATATATTTTTCTGTGTGAGACATATTTGTTTACCTAGTCTTCGACTTTGGGTCGTAACAACTCTTAGTTGTGGGTGAGATCAGCTATGGGAATCAAGTGCGTAGTATCCTGCATTGGGATCGAGAGACGTAAGGAACGCAACCGTACCTTGAATCAATGTGAGATTGATTAGGGTTCAACTACATTCCAGTCCGAAGTTAATTGGTCGTAGGCTAGAGTCTGTAGCGGATTAATACAGTTTGGTGTTCAATCTGGACTAGGTCCCGGGGTTTTTCTGCATTTGCGGTTTCCTCGTTAACAAAATTCTGGTATCTTTGTTATTTCTTTTCCGCATTATATTTTGTTATATAATTGAAATATCACAAGTTGTGCGTTAAGATCAATCAATTAGAATATCCAACATTTGGTTGTTGATTTACATTGATTGACACTTGAATATTGGTCTTTGGTACCGTTCAAGTAACTCCTCTTATATTCAATCAGCTCGCAGATTTCTATTTATTGATTGCAGATTGAATTAAGAGTTAGAGATATTAAGCTCTTTGATATAATTTACTCTAGATTGAGTCATTTGTCTAGTTGATTCTCTAGAAAGTATATTGGAGTAAGTCCTCTCAGATTGCCAAACGAATTGTTGGGTGTGGTTGTTAGACCCCCGCATTTTCAGAAATCACAAAGTTTATTCATCTCAGACTTTGTGATTCCACATGTTATACTTGTGAGGTGAATAATAATCTAGGCTTCTCTTCGGGAGTCATAAAAGAGAATTTTGAGGTTTGCTAGACTTTGTCTATTGCAATCGATTACCTACCTCACCTTGATCTTTGATCAGAACGGAAATCACATATAGGCTTATATGTGGGAGGCAAATTGTTTTAAAGTTTTTAATTGAGTTGAAGCAACTCTTAGGATGTAAAGGACGTGCGTCAGCTGAGGGTATCAATAGCGTGGAGTCCTGCTAGGATTTAAGAGGCGTAAGGAGCGCGACTTTAACTGAATTATGTGACAGTTTAATTCGGTCTCAACTACACTCCAGTCTGAAGTTCTGATAATATGATAGTGTCTGTAGCGGCTTAATACAGTTTGGTGTTCAAATCTGTACTAGGTTCCGGGGTTTTTCTGCATTTGCGGTTTCCTTGTTAACTAAATTTCTGGTATTTGTGTTATTTCTTTTCCGCACAGCGTGCCCGCTTGAAACGACTTGCCCTGGTGCTCGTGCTTGCTTGGTCTTAAAAGCTTGGATGGATTGTTCTACTAGAGACAGTTGTTCCTTGATGTACAATACTTGTTGGCGTATGAGTGGTGTTGGGTCTTAGGTGCTGGTTGGCCCCCGTTTCACGCGACGATAACAAGCCCGATTACCTCTTCATTTGAGTCACATGAGGGAAAGACTCGTTTGGTCCCTGTGCATATCTGTCGAAAAGTTATCGACTATTGCCCCTTACAACAACGAACATGTTAAATCATTCTAGCATATGTGAAGGGAGGGACTCCGCCCCGTGGCTATGCAGGCAAGCAGATCGTGAAAGGTGGGACTCCTCCCCGTATCCCCGCACGCCCGGCAGCGATAAAGTGGGTATGCTATTTTAACGGCCGTGAATGGGTAAACCCTACTAAAATGGTGTGACCACCCTCTCGCTCCATCAGCGCACGGAAGGTGCCAAGGATTTACTACTATCTCCGACAGGTTGCCCTGTGCAGTGAGTAGGTGTAGAAACTTAACCATATTTTGGAGATAAGATCTTCACGAGATATTATCTCTCGCCCTACCCGGTACTTGCTACTGGAAAAAGGGTTTTGGTTTGGTTTATGATACAAATCCATGTAATTTGTTAATGTCTAACAAAATCCTTCTTTTTCATGAAAGAAAGGTCATTCATGTTGTTCTCTTGGAATGACATCAAATGGGGGAGAGTTCTTAATTGAACTTGTGCTTAATTGTTATATCTTTATGGGGAGAGTGGATATGGAATTTACAAGGGATGCTTGTATCTTAAATATCCTAGATAAGCGCTAAGTATTTTATACTCTATGATATCATCCAAATAAAAGTTGATATGTGTTTCCTTTATGTATTGAAGTATATTTTGATATAATTCATTACGAACCCATAATTTTCGTACCTTTGCCAATTTTTATTTACAAAAAGTGGGAGAATTAATTAGTAGTTTTGCACTACATACGTACGGTTTACGGATCACTATGTAAGGGGAAGTGAATCAACATCTAAAGGTTTCACCTATTATGCAAAAGATGTAAGTATTAACTAAAGGGGAGAAACATATCACCGTAGTATTACTTCAAAGTTGTGATACAATTGAACTTTGGAGAAGATAATAATACTATGTTTCCGTTTAACGACAATTGAGTATATCTATTTTCAAAGTTGTTATCGCTACAGATCTTCAACAATAATGATGATGAGTTGAACACGTTCAGAATCATTGCAACTTGAAGTAACGAAGAATTCATTGAGTTGAAGAACCAAGGAAATAAAGCATGGTGGATTCTGGAGTTTTGAAGCTTTATTTTTTAATCCATATGTGTTGATAGTTTTGTCACTAAAATTTACAAAGGGGAAATTGTTAGAGCATTGCTCGGTTGAACTCACAAGTGTTGATATCTCAAGCTTGTTGTCAAAACTAAATCTTGATTTCTAGTCTACATTTAGTCAAGTCTCGGATTATGATAGAAGTGTGTAGTTGAGTATCAAGGACTGAACCACCTATTTCTCAATTTTCATCTTTCTATCTATGAGACATTGTCGCATCACTAAATTAGACAGTACATGCATAACAGAAATTTCGAGTCAATTTTATCTTGAATATCGTTTTCGAAATATGCTAAGCTTATGAACATTTGTTCATACTTGATGAATTTGGTTAAAATCAATTTATTGTTTATGACCTAATTACAATTCAAAATTTAATCATTTGAAAATATCCTAGTACAATGATATGTGTCATTGATGTTATTCGGGAATGTTTCACATTGATTATTAGAGAGATGTATAACTAATGTAAATCTGGATACGAGATAGTATGCATACCACTTCACATACTGGGAAAACTATTATAAGTCCAGAGCCGCAGTACATGTACCCAGTACATGTACCGGCTTAGCTATAGTTCGATCGGCAACGAATTTTTTGTACGCATACCCGGTTACCATACCATATAAAATCTGTTGACTCGTGAACCAGGATTTACTCATACCTAGTATGCAAACCGGAAAAGACCTATTGGTTTCAAAATCGAAAAGTATGCATACCAAGTATGCAAACTGTTAGAGCATGGCTCAGTTGAACCCACCAAGCGTTGGTATGTCAAGTTTGGTTTTCATATTTTAGTGAATCAAAACTCATATTAAAAGTCGCTTGATTATATACTAGAGTCAACTTCGTATAGGTTAGCTTGAAAGTATTAGGATATGAGACATTACAAGTATTGCGAAGACTTGAAGATGTGAAGAAGCAAGGAGCTACAACGACAACAATCATCATTCCACTTGAGGTTAGTGATATTTGACTTGAATTGTTTCATTCCTTAACGTATCTTTCAAGTCGTGCATATTGAAAACAAAACTGCGAAGCATATTTGAACTCTAGATAAACATAGTATTAAGGAATACAATACGAGGTTTATTGCTTAACCATTAAAATTTGTAGATAAGACATTGTCATAATCATTTGAATGCTATTGTGATTATGTATGGGTATGAGGTGAGGATTTCATCCTAGGGAACAATGTTTTACATGTGTTCTAAGGAAGTAAGTTCATAAACTTGTTTGTGAACCGAAAAGGAAATTGCCAGGTGTTATTGGTTTTGTTATTTATTGCATATCTTATGAACAAACAATATGTGTGATTGAGTATAACAGCACACACCTTGTTTGTGTTCTTGGTATAAATATTCACAAAGGCCTGACTTATGTATTGGTATGACTTTTACTAGTGAAACCGATCTTAAGTAATCACCTGAGATGGTATGATCGGGTTTGTGATTTTATGTCTGACCAAATATTGGAAAGGGGAACCGATCCTAGTAAGAGATGCAGTACATCTATGGGGTACATCAAGGTTTATAGCAGAAAGAGGAACCGATCCTATGGACATGTGCAAAACGTTTTTAGGCAAAGGGGAACCGATCCTATGGACATGTGCAACACATATAAGTTAGATAACATATATATGTGGGCAACCGATCCTAGTACCTAGTCAAACAAAATTTGGAAAGTTAGTGTGACTATGCACAATACTCACATGAAAGGTAGAACCGAAACTTGTTTTGGTAGAACCGTTAAACCCATGATTGTGATTGAATGCTTGTTTGATCAACCACATAGTTCTTGAAAGTAAGATGAACCAATTCTAAAATTGTTTGGAAGTGTGGAAAATCGGTTTCAAGGTTGTAAGTGTGAAATAGAACTTACAAAGTAAGGATGTCGACATACTTTGAACACGTGATGTGAATGTTTATTTCTTTAATTGTTCAAATCTTATTCCTTAATAGCTAAGGGAAGAGAATCCCAGGATCGAAATATAAGTAAGTTAAGAATCTTTTAATTAAGGTTATTAATTTCCTTTTTTAGGGAAATATAAGAATTAGTAATGTGCATTTACTAATTAGATTTTCCAAGAGACTTCGATCATTATTTTTGGACAAAGCATTTCCAGGAATTATGGAAACCGAATTTGTGCTTTAATGAATATCTTGAAAATATTTTCGGTTTCGGAAATTCCTTGGTGTCCAAACTTCCTTGTAGATAAATACTTAAAGTTTGCATTTCTAGCAAATTAATCCTTCGTAACAACATACTTCCTCTTTTGTTGTTGTTACTGGTGTAGCCTCCTATTCGGAGATGAGAGTAACCTAATTAGGCGAAATCTCTTACGGCCGCTCAGTTTAAAGTCTTCTTTGGGATTGAGAAGCTCTAGCGTGTACCGTTGGTGGGAAACTAGATAATTACCGTTTATCTTTGTTTTCGATTGATTTGATTGACTAACGGTGGTTGAAATCTAATTGCACCTAGTTTGTTTATGCTTGAGAATCTTCTCTTATGATGTAAGATTCACTCAAACTAGTTCAGAGTTTCGATAAGGATATTTAGACTGTTGTTAGTTCTAAAAACGATCTTATGATAATCCATTGTTAACAGACTCCGTTCTGTGCATGATTGATCACAAGAGATTCAAGTGATTGTGTGCAGGTTTTATTGAAGATTTGAAGACAAAGAAGATATTGAAGATCTGACTTGGGTTTATAATATTTGGTGTGAATAATATTTTTTTCGGTAAAAGAGGATCCAATAAATAATCGGTTTATCCTTGTGGTAGATTGGATTGATTAATTGAGCAGATCGGCATCAACACAATTCTTTGGATTAAGAGTGTTGTTGGCTTAATATTATATGATTACTTCGGTAATTGAACATAAGATAGATCTAAGGACTTGGCGAAGGAGTTTATGTTAAGATAAACCGAAGAGCCTTTTTCCGACTCATATCACTTGGTTGAGGAGAGTTAATACCAAACAGATTTGTTGTTCCTTTACTGTTTGGAATACGAATTAAAGGAATTGTTTCAGGTACGTGACTTATTTATAAGTTGGATGCGTGCGAATGCAGACGGAACTAGGTGAACTATATAGGTTTAGTTGCTTGGTCTCAACTATACGAAGTTAGGTGTAATTTTGTGTAGCGGCTTAATCCTGAGAGTATTCAATTCTGGACAAGGTCCCGGGGTTTTTCCTACATTTGCGGTTTCCTCGTTACCAAAATCTCGCTGTGTCTTTTACTTTATATTTCCGCATTATAGTTTTTTTATTATAATTAAAGTAAATTACACAAACGTTAATTCCTATTTACTTGATAAGTGAATCCTATTGTGTTTGGTTAAGTCCGAACCTTTTTATCAAGTAACATACTTCGTTGTTGTATTGTCTCGATCTCGTATCCATAGACGATCATACGAAGTGTGAACCGATTAGTTGTATTGTCTCGACTCAGTCCATAGACAATTACTTTCGGAGAAAGGACTTATAGGTAGGAAATTTTTTAGATTGAGGTATATTTGGGTACCCTCGCCTTTTCACAAACCATAAAAGATCTGTGGATTCTGAACCTGTTTTTGTCTTAAGGGTATACATACTCGGTACACATACCATGACAAAAATACCAATGAACAGTTGCAGTACACCTACCAGGTAGACGCACTTCCCCTGTCGAATATTTTCAGACGCATCAGAATTATTTCTATGAGATAATCGAAATTTGAGTAACTCTCTCAAAACACTATCTAGACATGATTGATCACATTTGTCACTTAGGATTAAAGTCTTAAAGTGTTATATGAAAATTGTTAAGCATATTCTTAAATTGGCTAGTTTCGGCTAACCTTTCATGAACAAGTCATCGTACACGGTTCGGTTATGGTTAATCCTAATCAGAGTGTATATTCTGCTATGTTAATCTCAAGTCAAGTTTTTCATCTAACGGTGATTATTGATTGCTTGATTCGAAAGCTACCTTAGCTTAAATCTAAAGCAAACAAGATAGATAAAAATCACAAAGTTTCTTCGTCTCAGACTTTGTGATTCCACAAGTTATACTTGTAAGGTGAATAATAATCTAAGCCTCTCTTCGGGAGTCATAAAAGAAGATTTTGAGGTTTGCTTGAATTTGTCTATTGCAATTGATTACCTACCTCACCTGGATATTTGATCAGAACGGAAATCACATATAGGCTTATCTTTGGGAGGTAGATTGGTTTAAAGTTTTTAATTGAGTTGCAACAACTCTTAGGCTGTCAATAACATCATTTAAGGAATCAATAGCGCGGAGTCCTGTTTGGATTCAAGAGGCGTAAGGAGCGTGACTGTAATAGGATAGTGTCTATAGCGACTTAATACAGTTTGGTGTTCAAATCTGGACTAGGTTCCGGGGGTTTTCTGCATTGCGGTTTCCTCGTTATCCGAATTTCTGGTATTTGTGATATTTCTTTTCCGCATTGTTGATGGTGGTTCTTAGTTCAAGGGCTAAAATCGTAAATCATGTATTTAATGCGCTGTCATCCTGCAAAGGAACATAAGCCATTTAAAAGCATTGAGTGCTTAAGCCTCTTCGCTCACATATATATTGAGCAATTCAATATATCTATATATATGAAATTTACTCAAAATGGTGCGTGCAACAACAATCCCAAAATATTCTGTGAATTTTATCTTCCACCGGCATTATTCACTAATGCATTGACCTGCCTGATATTTTCCTATGCTATGTTCCCAGCCGAACTCCCAATATTGACATGATATGACGATTAAATGTTAACTCTCAGCAGAGTAGCGTGAATCTCCTAAAGTGTCAGTATTAAGAATATGCATGAAAATACTCACACAGGCTGCAAAGAGATTTTCATGTCGACGCACTTTTAATTAAAGGATAGCTCGATCGAACACGTTTAAATTCCTTAAGGAAAATCTAGACTGTTCATATCAGTCTCAAAAATGATCATGGCCACACGATTGGGCTGCGCGATTTAACAAGCTTAGACTGCTCCTAGTAGAACTAGGCAATCACCATAGTGACCACCGGAGGAGCCCACTAGTGCCCTAGTCGATCGAGTCCTATTTTTCTTATTCACAAGCGCTTCAAACGCCGACTCAAACATGTGTGTTCGCGTTGTATAAAAATAATCTCAAACGAGCTAAGACCGGAAAGAACGATCTCAAAAACCCATCTCATCCATCCAACTTAGCCGGCCTAGTTGGACGGCTTAGATCGCATCTCGAGAGATCAAAGAGGTGCCAACATGTTCGTTGTCGGCCCAACTTCTCCATTGGTCGATCGACCTATTCGTGGCAAGACCAGAGAGCATCAAATCACTTGCTCAAAATAGCGTGAACGTGCCGTTTGAAAAACCCTAAAATTGCTTTGCGGCAACACATTACTGCCGCAAAACAATCACATCATATTTTTTTTTCTCTAAACATGTTTTTTATTAATTTTGTTCATCCATCTTCGCCAGCCGAATCAAGTGGCTTAGATCTAATCCCACCTTTGCACGAGGTCGATCGACCTGCTCGAACTAGCACGTTGTGCCTTGAATCGCTCGCCCAAAAGAGGGTTGGCCGCGCGGCCCCTAAACCCTAAAAATTGCGTCAACGACAATATACAACTACAAATCATCTCGTCTATCCAACTTCGCCAGCCTAGTTGGATGGTGTAGATTTATTTTTCAAAAAGCCAACAAAGTAGCATTGTGATCACCGGCCATCCCTCCTCCACAGGGAGCGATCGACCAAGTGACAGCTCGACCATATGGTCCTCAAACGATTACCCAAAGATGGCCGGTCGTGCTACTTTTAAGACGCTCAATCCGTGACTAATTCGATCGAGCTCAAAAACAGCGATGCTTCTAGCGCATTGATTATTTTCAGCCGCTTATTCGAAAGCGGTGCTTTACATACATCGATTATAAGCAATGCTTTATAAATATTGGTTTCACAAATAATTTATTATTTAACCAAAAAGGACCGTGTGCTGCTTTCAGCGACGAGTCCCACGACTCGACCCACTTACTCGAGACGTCAAACATGTCACAAACTGGGGGATGCTCACTGGGGTATTGGTATGGCAGTTTACAACGTGCGGTATGCAATGCGCCCATTACGAGAACGTGTCAGGCAAGAACGGACGGTTAACAACAATGAGATAGTAGGTGGAGGTGTGACTAGTTTCCTCTCATAGTGGAAACGTGGTGATCACCACTCTTTACACAACTCCACTTCTCCATTGCCTAATCACCTCCACTTCCTACGAGATCAGAGTGTGCTCGAACATGACTTATATAAATAGGATTTTCAACCTATTCAAAAGTGAGAACACAAGTGTTATCAACACAAGTAGCCTGAAATCATTTTTCTGATACAAGTCATAAAATAACCACACCTTCAGAATTCAACATCATGATCTCAAACACCTTCTTCGCTTCCCTCCCTAAGATAAACCCTTCTCCTTCACCTTGTGACCGAATTGAATCTGGAACGACCATTTCTTGGGCCAGAGTCTTACTAATTGATCTCTCGAATCTAAAAGTACTCCCGTGCAGTGCATTTGTTTAGGGTTTGAATTCTTTTCTCATCAACACAACCAAATTTACCAAAAACAACAGAATCAGTTTTTACCCCAAAATAACTGGCGACCACAGTGGGAGATTGATCTCTCGGTTGCAAAATCAGTTTCTCAATATTCATTCCAGTTTTCTCAATTTCGAAAGGGTGGATCTTAGATCCAATTCAATTTAGGTTCAACAACCAATTTCAATTCCGGTGTTCCATTCGCTAAGAAGCTTCACAAAAATGCTTTTTCAAGCAATGCTACTGGAAATGCCTTGGATAGCTGAGCACCAGTAAATCTCCCAGATGAAAGGACCATAAATCCGCGTGGAGACACAAGAAGACTGACTACTACTTTGAAGAACGCAACGACTTCTCTAGAAATACGTATGGAGCAACCGCCTTTTCTGCAACACCATAAGTGTTGTATGGAGTAAGCCAGAAATGCCTCAAAGGGTCCACACCCATAAAGACAAAGTGAAGATTCGCGTATCCGTTGTTCCGGTATGGAGATAGTCGACAAAAAATCTCAACACCAGTGGAGTCCTAGGAAGACACCTGCAGAGATCACAAAAGAAAAGGTTCATCTCTATTCACCACTGCTACCAATTTAAAGTCAGGATTATCCGCTATCACTTCATCAACAAAACGTGTTAGATCCAGAACATGGCGTAATTCCGAGAATTCGTACATCTACAATAACCAAGGAGGATTGAAACATCTTCAAATCATCATAAAGGGTTCGCCTATTATGTCAACCCGGACAAGAGCGAGCCCAGGACATCTTCAGATCTACTGGAGACGACACCTCAAGAGAGCAGCCTCAAGAAGATAACGATGCCCGCGTCATCATGTCTAGAAAGAATCCACAACCGAGATAACCTCACACAGAGGAGATCTGAGAAATTGCTGCACCAAAAGGACTCGCGTCTCCCATATTTCCTTTGCCTATGGAAACGGGTAATGCTGAAGAAGAAATATTTCTTTACGTCTGGGCAAATCACTCTATCAGACTCAGGAAGAATGTTTCACTGAAACAACGAACATCCAAATGATTATGCCAAGAGCTTCAGAATTCAGGCACTGGATTGTCACGATCCAAATATGACTGAACAACGATTGGTGGAATTATGCAATAATAGGATGGTACCCATCTATCGTGCTATGCTGGAGAATCTGCGCTTTCAGGCATCCTCTGAACTTCGTGAAGTTGCTAAACGCTCAGCTACAACAACACCTGCCCTGCTAGAAAGAACCAGGCCTGCCAGAAATAAAGAGCCTCATGATATTCGTGGAAGCATACATCTCACCAACAGACAATACAACCTTCAGCCTTCTGTAAGCAGTTTCACTGAAGCAGCAAGAGGAAAACCACCGAGATACAACATCCTACGCATCCAAAACCACCAACTCCGGCTCCATTACCACATGCACGACTGTCATAATGATAAAACAACGTCCATGATATACCATATCTGGCTTGACGACAACAAAATCGGTGAGAGACGCTTTCAGAATTTCGTCTCCCGTATAAGAAGTAGTTGCATTACCGAAGGAGGTTGCACCTAGGACTTAAGAGGTACATACAGACTCTCCATGTCAAGAGCTTCATCATATTTGCACAACCTAATAGTTAAGTCATTCGCATGAGGGAACTTCCCTACTCCTCAAAGACACGATCCAAAGATGATAAAGGAAAAAGAGTGTGGCTGGGGACTGCTCAGCACTACCCATCTCAAAGATGCTGAATTTAGAGAGACGCAAGCACGCTATCATTATGATTCCAAGATGTCCAAAGATGAGGACATACTCAAGAGAGCAGGCGTATTGTCAAAGACCAGCGATATGCCTGGACGTCTATGAAACGCAACGTAGACGCAAACACGACCTCATGATCAGTGACTCGTACGATCCTCATCAACATAGGGTTCAACTCCAACTCTCATACAAATTATTTCCTCAGAAACCCAGCGTGAAAACTGATGCGTGTCGTAACCACAACAAATTAATTAATATTTTTCCACCTAATTAACAAGTAATATAGTGTAGTCAAGTTCGTTCCCACGAGGAGCAAGAGATTCTAGTTGTAAAAATTGTCACGAAAAGGGGGGATGTAAATCAAAAGAAAGTAAATAAAGCAATTAAAAGGTAAAGTTGAAATCAATAAAAGAGACAAGATCAAGGAATCCTTCTTCGTTGCAAAACAATGATTCAAGTTATGTTCTTTTCTACTTGTTATAAGTCACAGATTATCACCAACCGTAGGATAGCAGGTCCGCTTAGCTAACCCCAAAATCCCTTATTTCACTGAGTAACAAGTCCGCTTAGTTATCAAATTCTATTCAAAAGAACCACCTTGAGGTTCGCTTACAAGATGTAATTCCCTGAATGCATTAAGATTTATGAATTTAGGTTTAGTACTAGTAGTTAAACTCGGTTCGCTTGGTTCACTTTCTAGCGTTGTTTCTACACACAATTGCTCCACGGAATCCCTCCGCAAGGTCTCGTGTTTGCTACTTATGTAAAGAGTCAAGAAACGATTACTTATCCCCTAACTTTCACTAGCTTTAGATCAATTAACAAATCAATTTAGTTGGCCACCCTAAACAATCTATCAATCAATCATGAATGAATAAACATTCCTATTAGTAAAAACAATCGATAATCATGTGAAAAACCTCAAGATAGAATTGAAACAAAACTCAAATCATATTAAGAACTAGGAATTCATCCTCAATCAATAAGAAAATTAGCTACTCATGTTAAAAAGTTCACACAAAGAATAAGAAAAGAAAAGTGTTGTGTGTGTAGAGAGGTGTGTAAAAGATGTAGAAAACTTCTATTTATAGGCTTCAATATTCTCCAAATCTTCCAAGGAATAGAATCCTTTTCCTTTAGCAATTCAATTTCCAAATTCAAGTCTTTCTCATCTTCCATCTTCTCTTTCCAAATTTGAGCCCAATTCTCCATCCAATTCCTAGTCCAAGTCTTCACACCCATGAGAGAAGTCCATAGAAAATTCTGGAATTTTTGGCTCGCCGGAAAACCGGTATTATGCCCTAATCCGCCGGAATAGTCGCTAAATCGGCCACCTGAAAATTTCTCCGTCAGTGGAATATTCGACGGAATATTCCGTCAGTCCACCGTTAGGACTAACGGTCAAAAAGTCAAACCGTCAGTCAACCAGGTCAAGGGAAGTCAAGGGAAGGAGGAGTCAGCTCCCTAGGTGGCTCATATTAATCTTCAACCCAATTTAATCACAAACCCATCTTCGAATTGTAACTCTCTCTTCACAGCGGCAACATCAACACACTTCAATACCCATTTAATTCATGGCAAATAACGACCCCTTTTCATCAATTCTGTTCAATCTCTGCAATTAGTCCTTATTTCTTCAGAGATAGCAAACCCTTTCTCCGTCTCTATCTCACCGAGCTTCATTGATTCTTCTCTCTGCAACATCAATTCTCGATCTAAATCTTCACAACGAAACTCTAACCCAATCCAGTTCCATCTCCGTCCACAATTTCTTCTCCTCAAAACCACTGCCAATTTCTAATCAATTCGAACCCATCTTTGCAGCAACTCAAGTTCAATCTTCTAAGAACATTACAAAGACCACCGCATCTACTTATCTCACTCGAGAAGAACCCAAAGACTTCCAAGCATTCATAACTCAAATCCTTTCCTTTCTCTCTCGATTTCACCCTTTAATCGCTCTAAACCTCTCGATTAACAAAGAAGCAGCCATGGTCGCTTTTCTCACTTTCGTGTGAAAGAGAAACGAGTAAATGAAACCGATTAAGAGAGAAAACTATTCTCGATTTAGGTTGTGTAATAATTTGGGTGGATGGTTACACCCTGTGGATAATTACACCCTCCGATAAATGATAAGGGGTACCCCGATGACAATCCCCCTTAGCCTTGATGGGCTCCATATATCAATCGCCCGTAAAATGACCTTTTTGCCCTTTTGGCTCAAATTGGGTGATTTCTTCTTCTTTTCCTCCGTGCGACTCCAAAGTAGCTATAAAACTCAAAACAAGCGTAAAATACATAATTTACAAGAAAAATAGCAAAGAAAGCATAAACTCTGTATAGTAAACACGGTGTATTCTACACCTATCAAATTCCCCCACACTTAGACTTTGCTAGTCCTCGAGCAAATCAAACTAAAAACTCACAATTTCAAAGCGTTCAAGCGTCCCAAGCATCCAAAGAGCTATGAGGACATAGAGTTTCTGCATGCTAGTAATAAGAAGTTAGAAATACTAAAGAACATATTCTCATTCTTAAATGTTGAGTGAGAAATAACCACACCATAATGAGAGAACGCGTGTTTGAGAAACGATCAATAAGCATTTCGCCTCGACTTTGCCTCACCAAAAAGGATTTTATGATAATTGCACTCAAAAAGACGGCTTTTTTATGGGTCACACATGTGTGCAGGTAGGAATGAAGAGAGAAATCCTGCAACACGTTGAATGGTGGGAAGGACAACTTTCGAAATATTTTTAAAAACCCACATCTTTTATATTTTGAAAAACCATTTTTCGGACGATCTCTAAGAAAGTAAATCAACCATTTATTATTGAGGATGAGATTACTTACTCACCTTCACATCCGATCGCCAATTATGATAACACCACTCTCACGGCATCCAATAAAAACGTCTCCGCTCCTCGTCTTTATCTTCTTGGTCTCCGTCTTCGGTTTCAACTTTTGATGATAAACTCTCGAATTTCATAAATCCTTGACAATTTGTAACCCTTTTTACCTTAAATCCTTGTCGCTTGAAACTTCCTTATAGATTTTCCTTCCCCACGGCTTATTAAATAAATAAAAACAAAACAAATATTATTTTTTTTTTTTTTTTTTCTTTTTTTTCTCATTTTTTTTTTTTTTGAAACAAAAGAAATAAAATACAAAAACAAGCCGTGGAGAAGTATTTTACCGCTTGATTCTTCACAACTTGTATCGTCTTGAAATCATAAACTTCAAAAATTCTCACCTTTTAATTTTCTTCGCTCTTGTGAATAAGTCTTCATACTTGAATATAAAATTACCTCATTGTATTGTAAGTCCTCAACATATATGTGAAATCCGCTCTTTGTATGTTGCTTTACTTGAATACGAAATTTGCTCTTTTTCTCATTCCGTTGCTTGTAAACCTTGAACTTTTCCCAACTTTCCTTGTAGATTTTGATGTCGCTCCTTGTTGATGATGATGGTGTTTCTATGGACCCGGTGTTGTCGAGAGAGAGAATGGTGCTAACTGCAAATCGAACTACAAGAAGGAGGCTTTCATCTATAAACGTCACCCTTATGATTGACAAAATTAGCACTCAAGAGATCAAAGAGTAGTGCTTCTATTGGTGGGAGGTTGGGTAGCTCACCATTCTACCCGGAATTAACGTATGGTGACACACACTCAAAAGAAGCTCTCTAGTAGATGGAAAATTTCTGGTCGGTGCCTCTCATGATATGAATACGGGTAGTCTCCACTAATGATTGATCAACAACTCTAATAATGCACTTCTCCCTGCACCAAATTCGCATCACCGGCATGATTAAATCCATTATTTAACACTCAAACAAGTAGAAATCCGAATGTAGTTCCCTAACATTTCCAAGTTCAATTATGTCGGTCAAAATCTCTATGTAAACATACCTAGAAGTATGCTAGTGACTCTAAAATCTCTAAAAGTTGGAGTTTTTATGTAAAACTTTTTTTTTTTTTTTAAATATTTTTTAATTTTTTTTTTTTAAAATACATGCTTAACCACTCCCCCACACTTAAACCTTACATTGTCCTCAATGTAATTGAATCCTCCTAGTAAAGTCAAGGTGGGAAATTTTAACATGATATGGAACAAGAAAAAGAAATAACAAAAAGCAAAAGGATAAGAAATACAAAACCGATGGGTTGCCTCCCATTAAGCGCTTGTTTTAAAGTCGACGACCCGACTTAGCTCTTGCATGATTCATTCCCCATATACTAACAATCTGAAAATTTGAGGATCCACCCATAATACCTGTTTTGAAAACAATAACTCCATACAAATATTAGCACAAGAAAATAATAATGAAATTATCGCTCGATAGAAATTTCCCCCACACTTATTCTTGTCCACACTCGGAAGTGTATAAAGAACATAGAATTTGGGAACTTCCATGTATTCCTCTTGGCAAACCTGCATATTGTTAACATCAAGTGTTTCCAATGGTGGATATTTAGAAACAAAATCATCCAAAAATACTTTCGAATCACATACATTCAAACCAATAAGAGGTAAAGGAGAAGAATCAATATGCAAAGGGTTAGACAAACCTTGCACAATCTCTTGTTTTACGGAATCCTCTTCATCCTTAGAGAATTCATATGAATTACTTACCTCTTGTATATCGTGGTCCTCTATCAAATCTTGCAACCATTCGTCGTTATTGTCTACCTTAACCAAAGTCTTGACATCATTAAAATCATTGGCAAGTTCAATTGGGTCTTCCACAAAATCAATCAATTTGGTTTCATCCTCTAGTATCATCTCTTCAACATTCTCATCATCGGAATCGGGCCATTCACAAAAATGATTCTCGTTGGTATAAATTGTAAAATCTTCTTGTGAGGGTGTTACACCGTTTATAACAATAGGTAAGTCACACCCAATCTCCTCCTTTTGAATAGGCGAAGGATCGTTATTATGATCCGGAGTTGAAATAACTTCCTCATTGTTGCAACGCTCATACACTTCCGCGGACTCATATCTTTCCCTAAGGAATTTTTTCCAAGCACTAAATGCATCATCTTCAAGCTCTACCTTTTGAATAGGTGCTTGATCATTATTAAGATCAAGGCTTGAGTAAGCTACACTAGCGTCTTCAAAAGTCTCCAAAGGTTGATCCTTTTCAACACAATCATCTTCATTTTCAGACTCACCATAATAAGAATCTTCATCGGTTTCATAACCTTTATCCCGACGTCGTTTAAGTTCCATATGAATAGTCCTACTAATTTCTGCGACAAGCTCTTCCGAGTTTCCATCATCCTCCAATTTGTATAATTTCTGTGCAAGTTTCCTGACGTTCACACGCTTACCACCGTTGATAGAGTTTCTAGACTGTATCTCCTCTTTTGGAAAAAGTGAAGGAAAAACACGATGAAGAGGAGTATATTCCAAATTCTCTGTCTGCACATTACTAGAAAACAAATTATTAGATGCATAACTATCCTTCCATCCTTGTGATTGTCCACTTACATACCCGTCATAAGGTTGTTGATATGTATGAGAATATCCATAAGGTTCTGTAGGAAATTGATCATAGCCAAAATATTGGTTTTGATTGTATCCTAAGGATGGTTGGAAGTTGTCATAATGTTGAGGTTGAAACCCGTATTGATTGTTGTAATATGCTTGCTCTTGTCCACCATACATGGAAAACCAAGACCGAAATAAGATTCTCAGAAACTAAGTTAGATACGATATAGAATCTAACAAAGCAAGAATAAAGCAAAAAGAAAAATAGAAACAACTAAAATCGTCCGTTGCTCCCCGGCAGCGGCGCCAAAATTTGATGCGTGTCGTAACCACAACAAATTAATTAATATTTTTCCACCTAATTAACAAGTAATATAGTGTACTCAAGTTCGTTCCCACGAGGAGCAAGAGATTCTAGTTGTAAAAATTGTCACGAAAAGGGGGGATGTAAATCAAAAGAAAGTAAATAAAGCAATTAAAAGGTAAAGTTGAAATCAATAAGAGAGACAAGATCAAGGAATCCTTCTTCGTTGCAAAACAATGATTCAAGTTATGTTCTTTTCTACTTGTTATAAGTCTGATTATCACCAACCGTAGGATAGCAGAGTCCGCTTAGCTAACCCCAAAATCCCTTATTTAACCGAGTAACAAGTCCGCTTTAGTTATCGATTCTATTCAAAAGAACCACCTTGAGGTTCGCTTACAAGATGTAATTCCTCGAATGCATTAAGATTTATGAATTTAGGTTTAATACTAGTAGTTAAACTTGGTTCGCTTGGTTTACTTTCTAGCGTTGTTTCTACACACAATTGCTCCACGGAATCCCTCCGCAAGGTCTCGTGTTTGCTACTTATGTAAAGAGTCAAGAAACGATTACTTATCCCCTAACTTTCACTAGCTTTAGATCAATTAACAAATCAATTTAGTTGGCCACCCTAAACAATCTATCAATCAATTATGAATGAATAAACATTCCTATTAGTAAAAACAATCGATAATCATGTGAAAAAACTCAAGATAGAATTTAAACAAAACTCAAATCATATTAAGAACTAGGAATTCATCCTCAATCAATAAGAAAATTAGCTACTCATGTTAAAAAGTTCACACAAAGAATAAGAAAAGAAAAGTGTTGTGTGTGTAGAGAGGTGTGTAAAAGATGTAGAAAACTTCTCTATTTATAGGCTTCAATATTCTCCAAATCTTCCAAGGAATAGAATCCTTTTCCTTTAGCAATTCAATTTCCAAATTCAAGTCTTTCTCATCTTCCATCTTCTCTTTCCAAATTTGAGCCCAATTCTCCATCCAATTCCTAGTCCAAGTCTTCACACCCATGAGAGAAGTCCATAGAAAATTTGGAATTTTTGGCTCGCCGGAAAACTGGTATTATGGCCGGAATAGTCGCCGCCGGCCACCAGAAAATTTCTCCGTCAGTGGAATATTCCGTCGGTCCACCGTTAGGACTAACGGTCAAAAAGTCAAACCGTCAGTCAACCGGGTCAAGGGAAGTCAAGGGAAGGAGGAGTCAGCTAGACGAGTCAGCTATGAGTCAGCTCCCTAGGTGGCTCATATTAATCTTCAACCCAATTTAATCACAAACCCATCTTCGAATTGTAACTCTCTCTTCACAGCGGCAACAACAACACACTTCAATACACATTTAATTCATGTTAAATAACGACCCCTTTTCATCAATTCTGTTCAATCTCTGTAATTAGTCCTTATTTCTTCAGAGATATCAAACCCTTTCTCCGTCTCTATCTCACCGAGCTTCATTGATTCTTCTCTCTGCAACATCAATTCTCGATCTAAATCTTCACAACGAAACTCTAACCCAATCCAGTTCCATCTCCGGCCACAATTTCTTCTCCATGTATCTTCATCTCCTCAAAACCACTGCCAATTTCTAATCAATTCGAACCCATCTTTGCAGCTCAAGTTCAATCTTCTAAGAACATTATAGCACCACCAGATCTACTTATCTCAATTCTGAGAAGAACCCAGCACTTCCAAGCATTCATAACTCAAATCCTTTTCTTTCTCTCTCGATTTCACCCTTTAATCAGCTCTAAACCTCTCGATTAACAGCAGCAGCCATGGCTGCTTTTCTCACTTTCAGGTGAAAGAGAAACGAGTAAATGAAACTGATTAAGAGAGAAAACTATTCTCGATTTAGGGCTGTGTAATAATTTGGGTGGATGGTTACATCCCAGGGATAGTTACACCCTCTGATAAATGATAAGGGGTACCCTGATGACAATCCCCCCTTAGCCTTGACTGGGCTCCATATATCAATCGCCTGTAAAATGACCTTTTTGCCCTTTGGCTCAAATTGGGTGATTTCTTCTTCTTTTCCTCCGTGCGACTCCAAAGTAGCTATAAAACTCAAAACAAGCATAAAATACATAATTTACAAGAAAAATAACAAAGAAAGCATAAACTCTGTATAGTAAATACGGTGTATTCTACACCTATCAAAAATATCTATCAAGTCGAAAGCTCAGTGGATATTCATGGGCAGGGGACTGTCTCCCTCTTTTCCATTCTATGAGGCAACATCAAGGAAGCTATCGGCTCCATCATTAGCTTATCCCTCTAATAACGAAACAAGCTCTACCACTATATGAAGACTTCCAAGTTCGTTCCCGTAGCTATCACGCCTCTCCCTGCCAGTCTCTTCTGATCACAGCTGCTGCCAAGAACTGTTGTTGCTCGTTTGTTGATACCAGCCCGTGCTTCACCATAGCAAAAACCACTACAGACAAAGGTAATCCGAACTTCTGCATATTTTATTTTCCCATGGAGAAGTAATAGAGTCCCAGAGGCGAGATGGCGATATATTTATTATGGTAAACCCACCGACCATACAAGATAGAACCATGTAAATCACGCTTGGGGACTGAGGCTCAACACGGAATCCCTTCACTGTCAAGACCTTTTCAACCCCGAAGATACGGTCAACCAAGAAGTCATAACCGTGACAAGGTTACCACTTTTCAAAGATGCAGCGTAAGAGTACCATCACCTCCCTGTTTGGAAGGCGCCTGACCGACAAGCAGTATTTGGTTCAACCATCCATAAACACTGTTATCAATGAAGAATCAAAGAGGAAAGTCGCGCCTCAGCAAGCCATACCGACCGAATCATGCCTTCCACAGAACTCAATGACGTCTACCCAAGGCCTGCACGAAGCTGCGCATAAACAACCACATCTCCGACAAAGTCAAATTCAGTGTTTCTAGATTTTCAATTTTCTATGGGAAGGGTACATGGGCTGCCAAAAGTTTGGATACAATACAGATCTATCAAGAGTGACTCCCGCCCATTGATCAACAAATGACGAATCCAAAAGATTGCTGCCTTCATCAATTCGTCAACCACCTTATCGGAAAATACAGTGGATGTACGTCTTTCAAGAGAAAATAAGCTCGGGATAATTACACCTGAGGACTGCCAGCACAGGATGCCTTCACGTCCCTTAACCGGTTTATTTCTAATATCAGAATCATCACTGTTGAAGCTTTACGAGCCGCAGAAATTTCTCAACATGAAGACGTACATGTGCATCAAAGACTCCAAAAGTACAAGTCAGAGATATTTTCACATATCCAGCTACGACATCGAATCTGAAGTGTAACTGGGGACTTCTCATCGCATCCCATTCCATACAACCATCCAAGATTCATAAGATGGTTCAAAAGATGTCGCTTGGAACGAAGTCCTTGAAGGTATCCCAAAAAGCAGCCTGCTTCAACATTGAGACGATTTTCTCAACCACCACCTGTTTTGACTGACATGATCCCTAGAGGAGTTTCTGTCCATTTTATTATGCAATTTTTTAATTTTGGAAATCATTTCACGGACTGGGAAGCACTGAATCTGAAGGTGGCGCAGTACCCAGTGGCGCTCCCAGTTTGCAATTACTTATTCAGAAATCACGATGCACATGTCGTCAATTGAAGATAAGGCCCCTCTAATCCGTTTAGCTAACAATATGCGGCTTATTGGGTATATAAATTTGTGGCACATCGTCCATCCTTCTACATACCTAGCCGGCACGCCACAAATCTTCAAGAAGCATATAGTCTGCAAAGGGAATATCAAACAAAAGAATGGGAGAGCTCAAATTGCAAAATCATGTACGCAGGCTCTACTCTAACCTTACCGAAGAGCAAAACGTCTAAAGTTTCAAAATATTGCGAGATCTTTATAAGAATTTGGATTTCTTAGTCGGGAGATTTCATTCATTCATCCAACTGGAAACATAAAATCATAAAAGCAGTATGAATGATGGATTATTATTCGATCAAGCCCTGGCTCCAGCCGCATGAAACAAAGACTACTAAACATCAAAGAAGTGTCATCAATGCTAGGGCCAATGGCGCCTTCACTAGAGTCCTCTCCAGGAGCTGCTTCAACATCCTCTCCGGAAGACGCTTCAACATCCTCTCGAGCCGTTTCAACATCCTCTCGAGTTGCTTCAACATCCTCTCCGGAAGCCGCTTCAACATCCTCTCCGGAAGCCGCTTCAACATCCTCTCCGGAAGCCGCTTCAACATCCTCTCGAGCCACTTCAACATCCTCTCGAGCCGCTTCAACACCCTTTTCGGAAGTTACATCAACGTTCTCTTTGGGAGCTTCTTCAACATATTTTTCAGAAATTTCTTCAGCAGCCTTTTAAGGGTATTCCTCATGATAGGGCTCGTCCACATCAGAGTCGAGGATTATGACGTTGTCATGAATATGGTATTCATGTTTATCCAGGAGTTCATGTTATGCTCCACCCTCCTTCACTTTAGCCGAGCATCAAACCTTTCATCCCTAGCACTTGTTAGCTAAGATGCTTCATCACGCCTCCACTTTTCCTCCATGCTAACCGAAGCCAGGAAAGCTTGGAAACACTCTCAAACGATACTCAGATGTACAAGGGATTTGGAATGCAGTTTGAGATCCCAACCAACCGTATGCCTAATCTACATGGGGCCAACCGACATCATGCTAGGGGAACGCTCACCCATCTCTCCTGGTAACATCTAACTTTGTCTCATAAGTTTTATCTTTATCTGTCACCATCTAGTGCTTACCCCGCAATAATGTCACATTTACGCACTAAGCAGGGGACTTAATGTTGATGGTGGTTTTTAGATCAAGGGCTAAAATTGTAAACCCTGTATTTAATGCGCTGTCATCCTACAAAGGAACATAAGCCATTTAAAAGCAATGAGTGCTTAAGCCTCTTCGCTCACATATGTATTGAGCAATTCAATATATTTGTATATATGAAATTTACTCAGAATGGTGCATGCAACATCAATCCCAAAATATTCTGTGAATTTTATCTTCCACCGACATTATTCACTAATGCATTGACCTGCTTGATATTTTCCTATGCTATGTTCCCAGCCGAACTCCCAATATTGACATGACATGACGATTAAATGTTAACTCTCAGCAGAGTAGCGTGAATCTCCCGAAGTGTCAGTATTAAGAATATGCATGAAAATACTCACACAGGCTGCAAAGAGATTTTCATGTCGACGCACTTTTAATTAAAGGATAGCTCGATCGAACACGTTTAAATTCCTTAAGGTAAATCTAGAATGTTCATATCGGTCTCAAAAATGATCATGGCCACACGATTTGGCCGCGCGATTTAACAAGCTTAGACTGCTCCTAGTAGAACTAGGCAATCACCATAGTGACCACCGGCGGAGCCCACTAGTGCCCTAGTCGATCGAGTCCTATTTTTCTTATTCACAAGCGCTTCAAACGCCGACCCAAACATGGGTGTTCGCGTTGTATAAAAATAATCTCAAACGAGCTAAGACCGGAAAGAACGATCTCAAAAACCCATCTCATCCGTCCAACTTAGCCGGCCTAGTTGGACGGCTTAGATCGCATCTCGAGCGATCAAAGAGGTGCCAACATGTTCGGCGTCGGCCCAACTTCTCCATTGGTCGATCGACCTATCCGTGGCAAGACCAGAGAGCATCAAATCACTTGCCCAAAATAGCGTGAACGCGGTGTTTGAAAAACCCTAAAATTGCTTTGCGGCAACACATTACTGCCGCAAACCAATCACATTATAATTTTTTTTCTCAAACCATGTTTTTTATTAATTTTGTTCTTCCATCTTCGCCATCCGAATCAAGTGGCTTAGATCTAATTTTAGATGCCCCAAGATATGTCAGCATGCTCACCGGCGACCCACCTTTGCACGAGGTCGATCGACCTGCTCGAACTAGCACGTAGTACCTCGAATCGCTCGCCCAAAAGAGAGTTGGCCATGTGGCCCCTAAACCCAAAAAATTGCGTTAACGACAATATACAACTACCGCAAATCATCTCGTCCATCCAACTTCGCCAGCCTAGTTGGATGGTGTAGATTTATTTTCAGAAAGCCAACAAAGTAGCATTGTGATCACCGGCCATCCCTCCTTCACAGGGAGCGATCGACCAAGTGACAGCTCGACCATAGGGTCCTCAAACGATTACCCAAAGATGGCCGGTCGTGCTACTTTTAAGACGCTCAATCCGTGACTGATTCGATCGAGCTCAAAAACAGTGATGCTTCTAGCACATCGATTATTTTCAGCTGCTTATTCGAAAGCGATGCTTTACATACATCGATTATAAGCACGCTTTATAAATATTGGTTTCATAAATAATTTATTATTTAACCAAAAAGGACCGTGTGCTGCTTTCAGCGACGAGTCCCACGACTCGACCCACTTACTCGAGACGTCAAACATGTCACAAACTGGGGGATGCTCAATGAGGTATTGGTCTGGTGGTTTACAGAGTGCGGCGTGCAACGCGCCCATTACGATAACGTGTCAGGAAAGAACGGACGATTAACAACAATGAGATAGTGGGTGAAGGCGTGACCAGTTTCCCCTCATAATGTAAACATGGTGATCACCACTCTTTACACAACTCCACTTCTCCATTGCCTAATCACCTCCACTTCCTACGAGATCAGAGTGTGCTCGAACATGACTTGTATAAATAGGATTTTCAACCTATTCAAAAGTGAGAACACAAGTGTTATCAACACAAGTAGCCAGAAACCTTTTTTCTGATACAAGTCATAAAACAGCCACACCTTCAGAATTCAACATCCTGATCTTAAACACCTTCTTCGCTTCCCTCTCTAAGATCAACCCTTCTCCTTCACCTTGTTACCGAATTGAATTTGGAACGGTCATTTCTGGGTTTAGGCCAGAGTCTTACAAATTGATCTCTCGAATCTAAAAGTACTCCCGTGCAATGCATTTGTTTAGGGTTTGAATTCGTTTCTCATCAACACACCCAAATTTACCAAAAATAACAGAATCATTTTTTACCCCAAAACAACATTATATTGTTTTTCTTTATAATTCAAACATCAAAAGTTGTACATAAAATCAAATCAAGTAGATAAGTCCATCGCAATTGTTGGATACGACTTGATTGATTCTTGGATATTGATCTTTGTAATCGCCCAAGTACTCTCATGATATAATCAAGTTCACAGACTTGTCTCTGTTTACATTCTGATTGTGAGAGAAAGAGGTATAAGCTTTTCATATATTTCCTAATTGAGATTCATTAAGTTGAACTCTTGGAATTGTATCTGAGTTTAGTCCATACAGGTTGACTAAGAAAAAGTTGGTGGTATATTTTGGTACCCCCACGTATTCATATAGAAGGTATGGCTTCCTCTTTGAACGGTGCATGTCATAGGTAAAAGATTTTTATGACGGAAGGATTCTACTTGTGCATACAAACTTCCACATCAAAGACCCTTTAATGGTGCTCAAGTACTTCTGAGTCCAAAAGGTCATAGTCGAGTCGAATTGGTTTGTCAATGTCTAGTCAACTATTTAGTCAAGGCATTGTCCATTGGGTTGACAAGGTCATGGCTAACAAATATAAGCTTATATGGTACATTATAAGTAAAGTATTCAGGCTCATTGATAATAAACTTGAAACCATTAGCATATGAGCCCAAAATATATTGTTAACCCTAATAATTGAAAATTTCGCTTTTCAGCTGTTCTGATCAATAGACAATCCTATCATATTCCGATCATGATGAAAATTTTACAAAAGATTCATCTTAATGTTATTATAAACATAATAAAATTTTAAGATAATCCAACGACTATAAACAAAATTAAGTACGACACCATAAGACTGTTTTAGATTACGTTTCTATGGACACAAACAGATACATTGTATATTTTAGATTATTTTCCATGGTTGGATCTTCGTGAAATTTTTACAAGAGATGCATAAGAACGATATAAGATATATATACCAAAAACACAGCATAATCCAACGGTTGAAGTGAGTAATGCTTAGTTTTTATGAAGCTAACGTGTACAGTTTCAATAAATTCGATTTTTTAAGGTTGCATCCTATATGGATTTGTTTGAAATTTTAAACAAGTGAGTAATACCTTATCGGGCTTGACATATCAAAATTTCAAAAAAAAAATCTAACGATGAAATCTCTATGTTTGATAATCATACATCCATGGAACCCTAATATATACTATGAAAACGAAATTCTTTTGTTAAAGGAGAATACCTGGTAACGCATTCATAATATAAGCAAAATATGATAAGAACCACGTAAATATCTTCAATACGTAGTTTTTTTTAACAATTTCGAACGAAAAATAAAATAAAAAATCATCAGTTGGTAGAGCCGTGCTGATAACGTGTTGTAGTAGAAATATATAGAAGAAAGAGATTTTATTCGTTAGATACCTATGTAGGATTACATGGGAATAAACCTCTATTTATAGGCCAGGTGCAAACCATGGTTACATATAGATGGGCCCCACACTTGGTCCAAAGACCCTACCACAAAAACTTCATATTTTTTTTCGCTTCTTGTCTTGAATCTAAATAATCTTTATAAAAATTTATTATTAGTTTTAAAAACAAGATTAAATGTATGGAAAAAATGAAAAATGCACGAAAATCAATGACATAACTGACAAAATACATAGAATTTTGCTAAAATGAAGAACTAAAGAATAAATAACCAGTACCCGAGTGTTTTATCCGTATGGACTCTGTAATAGCCGTCAAATCCTAAGTTGCTAATGGGTCCGATTTTAGGATCCACAACCGGGTCTCGAGTCCGATTCTGGGTAACGGGTAACCATTGATACCTAGCGGAATGGTCGCTCACCCAGTTTAGAGGGGCCTAAAAACTATTTAGATAGACACCTCATGTTGTGAAAGTGTAAACAGTACATAAAGTTACAACCACATTTTAAGTAGTCTAGTAAAAGGCGGATACATAATTTATTGTCTCTTTCAATAGTACATACATATACATTTCAAAATTTTCAAATTTGAACATCTTTACCTATCAGACTCAATACAACTTTTAGCAAAATATATTAAACATGTTAATAGTGAAATACGTCAAACTCAACCCCTCTTAATATGTACTAGCATGTAGTAACCCTTATGAATTTACCAAAGTGGGTAAATAATTCCTTAATTAAACTTTAAACCATTTCTTTATTGACAAATTTTTTAGTGCTAATGAGTTTCGAATTCAGATCACTAATTTGATCAACAAATGACTTTAAACAAAGTTATTTGTGTTTGGTGATGTATGACCATTTTATGTTAGGCTAACAAAGTATTTTGGTGGGAGCATTTTCGTAACGTTTTAATCAATTCATATTGGTTGTCGTTTCTTCGTGTACCATTTGCGTTTAATTACCATCATCCGTTGAAAGGCCTTTTATTGAATCTTCGCCCTGAGCCCTTAAAGTATTAGAGACAGCCTAGCACGTCTACAATAAACACCCGCAAATATGGGTAGTTCATTTGAAAAGCGATTAGAAAATGTCGTGACTAATATTCTTTATCTGTCGAAAATAAAATGTAGAAAAGAAAGACTTTGTTCATTTGATATCAACGTTGTATTACATAGGAATAAACCTCTATTTTATAAGCTAGGGTGTAAACCATGGTTACATATAGATGGGCCGCGCACATAATTCAAAAGGACACACAACAACCCCTTGTGTGGTCCAGTCGTTTCATATGTAGTGCTTCAGATCTAATTTCTCTCCTCGATGACCATTGTAGCTAAGTTAATTGATTAAAACCTCACCAGGAAAATCCAGAGAGCAAAATATTAGCTAAGAAAAAAGAGTACAACGTTAAAAAAAACTTGGGGGATTTTGTGTTTCCCCCTCAAAAAAAATAGTTAATTTGCATTACCCCCTCTATAAATTGATAATTGGTGAAACCCCCTGTCTGTTAGTTTTACCGTCACTACCCAGTTAGGTTACCACGTGCAACACACGTGTTTTATCATGGGAATAAATCCTTCGGAATCTAAACTTTCAACATCCAACTCTAACAAAAATAATGATGAATCGTGATTAAGAATTAAATTAAACATCCTGTGATACAGATAGATCATATACCAGAAATTGACGATTGATCAAAGAGATTCAAAAGAAACCTTCTTATACAGATCCATTGTAACGGGGATTCATGCAACATCAGAAAATAGAAATCAATCGTCACTCATCAGCAATAGTTTTAGGATCTTCTCAAGGAGCTGCTGCTTCCAAATTTCCTTGGCTCTATCGAATATTAATCGGCTATTTCTTTTCCTTAATTTCCTTTGTAAATCTACATCTACCTGTTGTTACTGGTCTTTTCCTTAGTTGTGACGGTGCTTCAATTGTGTGCTATCTATAGATCCCTTACGTAACTTGATAAATAGATCATATGATTGTTAGATAATCAATTGGGTTCCTTTCCTTTTTCGTCTTTATTGGCTCTGAATCAAATTTTCTTTTTGGTGGTGGTGGGAAGACTTCGTGGTGGTGGTTTTCAAATACCTAATTTTTAGTCCCGAGTAGCAGTGAAGATCTTTGGTTGGGACCGTTGGATTAACGGAAATATATTCCCATGATAAAACACGTGTGTTGCACGTGGTAACCTAACTGGGTAGTGACGGTAAAACTAACGGACAGGGGGTTTCACCAATTATCAATTTATAGAGGGGGTAATGCAAATTAACTATTTTTTTTGAGGGGGAAACACAAAATCCCCCTTTTAAAAAACTTTTAACAATGTTGGACTCGCATACGTTGCCTCGTCAAAACCTTGACAAGGAAAAACCCAGTTGGTCAAAGCCTTCGCGAAGGAAAAAAAAATACAACGCGATAAATCAAGAAGTATGTTTTTTCCCAATACGTATACATAATATCTTTATTGTGCTTCATAGGTGATTGATGAAAACTCAGTATTGATATGTAATAACAATATCACTATTACTAATTTACTTGTGCCGAAACTGTTGAGATGCAATCATTGCATTGTTGTGTTGATTATGGAAGTGGTTTCACTTGACTAACTATCGTGTTTCATTTATTTGATTCCGATATTGTTCAGGATGTTAATGCGATATTCAGTTCTTCAACATTTAACAATGCCTGGTGTAGCAATCATTGTATCGATAAAAACCTTGTCAAATAACAAAAACCGTGTGGGAAAAACTAATCTCGATTGAAGGGAAAATGATTACAACATAGATTCACATTTCTAAGTAAAATATGTCGACATCATATCCTTGGAGCCTCCCTTGATGTCGGCATCCCCCAGAATTCCATTTTGAGTTTTCAGAAAGTTCATTTAATCATGTACTTTCTGAAAGTGAATATATGTAATGGCTTATTAAATAAGTTAGTCATGTTTCCCCCAGATTATTTTTGTGGAAAAAAGAAAGATTATCGATCCTTCATAATCAACGATTTTCTGATTGCACTTCCTCTAGGAGTCCTTTTTATGTCTTTGGAGGGATAAAACATATTCATGTGAATGGTTCATATTAAGTATATGGTTACTGTTTATCTCAAGTTTGTTGTCAATGTTAGTTGATCAAAACTATATCTTGATTTCTAGTCTACTAAGTCAAGTCTCGGACTAGGTTAGAAAGTGGTATTTGAGTATCAAACATCATCCTCGAATACTGAAGATCGATGAAGACATTTTGGAGAACTTCTGTATCAGGTATGTGAAGACTGAACCATTCTATTTTATGCACTATCTTACCATTCTATTTGTTGAGACTATTTCGTATGACTTCTATTAGATTTACAAAAAAGAAGTTTCCAATCAAGCTTGTCTTGTTAAAAATCTTGAAATCTGATTTTCACAAAGATGTTCAACGGTCCTTAACAATATTAGTTTGCAGCAATTTATCGTTTGGGAATTAATTGGTGGATCAATTGAAAATTTCCCATGCAAATGATATTATCACTTGGAAATGTTTCAAACATCAAAAGAGACAAATTCAGAATTTATGTTATTTCTTCCCAGGGTAGGTTGGCAAACCAGTTCGCAAACCATTGCGAAAACGCGGGGGTACCAAAAAACACCACCGACTTTTTCTTAGTCAACCTGTATGGACAAACTTAAATATAATACCGAGAGTTCAACTTAATGAATCTCAATCAAGGAATAATATTCAGAGTTATCTCTTTCTCTCACAATCAGAAAGTTTACAGAGATAAGTCTGTGAACCTGATTTGCGGGTGAGAGTACTTGGTGATTCCAAAGATCAACTTCCAAGTATCAATCAAGTCGTATCCAACAAACAAGGATGGATGTATATACTTTTATGGATTAACGTACCACCTGTGATATTTCAATTATAATGCGGAAAAATAAATAGACACATACACCAAAAGTGTAGGATCAGAATATCGCGACATCAGTACTTCGCGAGAATAATAAACGACAGTATTGCGAAGGCGTCGCAGGGAAGAAAAATAAATGACGCATTAGATGACGACAGCCAGAACATGAGAAAAGTGTGAAGACTTGGCGAGATTTAGGAGTGTCGCGAAGACAAACACTTGTACACTTGCGATGTTTCGCGAGTCATTCCCGAAAATAAAGGACAGCTTAGCTGTCATCCACTATGTAATACCCTATATAAAGGGTTGAATAAGTCTGTTGTGGGAGAGTTCTTTTTGAATTGTTAAGCAAGTCATTAAGAGAGAGAAAATTTAGAGTGATTGTAATTTCATTAGCTTTGTTCTATCTTTCTGTGTAAACACTTCAAGAAAATAATCAATAAAATCTATAGCAATTCATATTCAAATGAGTTAGTTGGTTAAATTCTAGTAAGGGGTGTAGTGTGGGATTTCCTGCAACTACATATGCGCTAGAAACAGGGACTGGAATTCACGAGAAGATCAAATTCTGTGAAGATCAACATTGTAATTTGGACAAATTTGGAGTAGTAAGAGAAGAATTTCATACAATTTACAACAAGTTGCAGAAATTAAGAAATGGCTAGAAGAAGGAATACATCAGAACAACCAACAATTGTTAGAAGAAGCAGGAGATTAGCTGGAGAAAGGAGAAATGAAACAGGTGAACCTTCAAGAGTAAACATAAGGGATAGAGAAGAAAGCCAAATTCAACCACCAATTCAACCAGCAACAAATAGAGTAATAGATTATGATAGGGTGAGTGTGCATACATGGAGATCAGATTCTTTGGAGGAAAGAGAAGAAGTGCAACAATTGATAAATAATGGACAAGAGGAGAGAAATCGAGAAGAGATGGGAGAAACAATTCGTGGAAATGAAGAAATCACAGCGTTAGAAGCGTTAAGGCAAACAATACACGAAGAAAGGCGGTTAGAAGCGGAAGAACGAGCAAACTTAACAAGGCAGAACCATGAATTAAGAATGGAAAATAGGAGGTTGCAAAATAGAAGGTCAAGAAGTCATACCAGGTCAAGATCAGGATCAGTTAGAGAAGATATGAGAAGAACGTTACCTGTAGAAAACGATAATGAAGAAAATTTGGAAATAGAGCTAAATCTCGGTGAAGGAGGTCGCGAAGGAAGAGAAGTGGTAGGAGATCATCATATTCCACATCCTGAAGATCTACAGAATGGTCAAAACAACGGAAATAAAGAAGATAGGCATCGTAAAGGGAAGAATCATCTAGTTAATGAAGAAGAAGGAAGAAGAATAATGCATGGGAGAGAAACACGAAGGAAACAAAAGGAAATTGAAGATGACATTGAAAGACATTATATCGAACAAGCACGTCTAGCTTGCGAAAGGGAAAGATTAAGAGCAGAAATGGAAGAACGAGAGGTAGAAGAAGCAATACGGCAGAACAACCATGACAATAGAGAAAGAAGGCGCGAGCAAAATCGCAGCAATGGAAGCATTAACGAGGAATATGAAAGAGTACAAAGGAGAACTGATAGACAACCAAGAAGAGAAAATGACAGGTATAATGGTGTGAGAATTCGTGAAAGAGGTGAAGAAGAAAGTCGCAGAGAAAGAAGAGAAGAGAATGATGAACCAGAAAATATAAGTAGACACGAACGCAGGAGGAGAGAGGCGAATTAAAAAGACCGATAAATCCGAATTAGAGGCAAATGAACAAATTTTGAGAGAATTGGCGAGAAATGAGAGGGATGTTGAACAACAGAAGGGAAGGAGGAAGAAGACAGTTAGATGAAGCCATCACAGAAGCTGCGAAGAATCCTTTTACATTAGAAGTGCAGCTAGGAGGAATACCCCCAAAATGCAATCTACCCGCGTTAACCAACATTTTTGATGGAACAACTTGCGCAATACAACACATCAAGGCTTATGTAAGATGTATGCTCCAATGGGAAAATCATGATGCCATATTGTGCAAATACTTCGCATCAAGTTTGACGAGAGAAGCACTGAAATGGTTTGAAGGTTTGCCAAGGAACACAATCACGTCATTCAACCATTTACAAGCTATATTCTTAGGGGCGTATATAAGTAACAATTCTTCGCGACCTGGTATTGAAGATGTGTTTGGGCTAAAACAAAGAGTTGAGGAAAGCTTGAGGCATTTGACTATAAGATGGAAGACAATGTGCAGCGAAATGGCTGGACGGGTGGATGAAAGATACCTCATCCTGTCATTCATAAATGCTATGTTCGCAACAAACTTATTATATGTTCAAATTTTCAGAGTCAAGAATACAATCACAATGACTGAGTTGAGAGAACTGCAAGAGGAATATATTGCTTTGGAAGAAAGACAGAATGAAATGGAATCGTATCCGGTTGCGAATACAAGTTCAAGTGTGGCGAATGCAAGTTTATTACCCAAATTAATACACACAGTGGCGAGTACCTCGCAAGGAGAGCAAGAAAGAGTGGTAGATGATGGACATCCAAAGTTAGTAGCCATGGGAAGCCGAGATTAGGAAGAATTTGAAAGAGAAAGGAATTACTACAACCGTGGTGGGAACAACAAGATCCAAAGACTTGATCGCCCGCAAGAAACTTATGGAAGTCAGAGACAGAATTATCATGGAGGGCAGCGACGTCACAGAGTAGTATGGGAAGAAATCAGAATGCCACCATTAAATACCAGTGTGGAAAAAATATGGGAAGCTATATTCGTAATGGAAAACATACCCGCACCATGGAACATGGGGAATGAACCGCCACCAGGGGATAGAAGTCACGAATTCTGCTCTTACCATCGTTTTCATGGACATCTTACAAATGACTGTAGAAACATAAATAGAATCATCCTAAGGATGATTGATCAAGGAAAGCTGAATCATTTTCTAAAAGATGAAGAGAAATCTCAGTCGTTGCCACCACCACCAGGAATGCACAGAACAAACTCAGCTAAGGGGAAGGAAACATTTGTAATAGAAGTTGGAGCGAAAGCTAAAAATTTGTTTTGTAACTCCATTGTTCATTCATACCGCACAATTGAAGATTTTCATGATAACGTACTCAGTAGGGTTTTTGCGAGGGATGCTGATGACAAAGAAGTAATGAACATTGTGAGAACATCGCAATTAAAAGAGTGGCAATTGCAGATTATTTCTTTCTCTGCGGAAGAAATACCCAAAGGTAGAGAAATACATGATAGTCCATTGGTTGTAAAACTGGAAATTAATCCAAAACCTGTTGACGGCGAAGATGATGAAGCAGAAAATTGTTGGGCAATCAATAGAATATTAATTGATACTGGGAGCTCGGTAAACATTATTTTTTACCATACTTACAAGACCATGGGAGGAAAGGATGATGAATTGATACCTTCAACATACAAAATATATGGTTTCAATGGCACAACGAATAAGCCTAAAGGAGAAGTTCATATGAGAATACCCTTGCAAGGATTATCAACTGATATGTTGTTCTGTGTGGCCGATGTGGAATCCCCTTATAATGCATTGATCGGAAGGCCATGGTTGCATGAAATCTTGGGTGTGGCGTCAACTTACCATCAATGTATAAAGTTTCCCCATCCTAGCGGTGTTGGAATTATAAAGGGAGACTGGATGGAAGGACAAAAATGTTACGAGGTTGATGTAGAGAGCTGCGAAGAGAACTGCAAAAAGGAAGGGATGGAAGAAGAATATAAAAGAGGAACAGAGAAAAGAAAGATTGATGGTAGATAACATAAATATAAGGAGAGAAGACACATTGCGAAGTGAAGGCATGAAGGCAGTTGAAAGTTACGATGAAAAAGAAATATTAAGAGGTTTAAATGATGCAGAGGCAGAGGGAAGCAGGAGTAAAAGGTATAAGAAGTGAATAGTTGCGAGAAGTGACAAAGATTTAGTGATGAAGGTATGTCAAGGATAAAAAGAAGAAATAGTAGTTGAAGAAAAAGTTCCGCGAGAATCTCGCTATCGAGAATGTATGAGAATCCGATTAAAGAATTGAAATGAGATTATTACAAACAAAGCAAAATTGTGCGATAGATTCGCAAACAAAATAATAGGAGATTATCAAAAATGAATGATTGATTGAATTAACAAAAATGAATGAGTGAGTGAATGGGACGAACCTTTATGGCGTACACCCTAGTTCGCGAATGATACTTCGCAAGAGGCAAATGTAAGACCTAAAGTACGTCATATAAGGGGGTATCTCTTGACATGGCTCAGGGGGAAGGTTACACCGCTCCTGAAGCCTCGGGTCATGGAAATTTGGGGCCCATGAAAGCCTATCCGGGAGAGATACCTTGGATTCCAACTATATATATAAGGTTATACCCTGGTTGGACGCCCTAGGGTCTCTTCCAAGGAGTCGAGTGTATGCTCAAGGCGCCGAGGTACACGGTTGAGCCAAGAGTGCCCAGGGCATTTGAAGTGTCTCGGCCATTCTTGGCAAGTCTTGGTATATCCGCACTCGGCCCGAAGAAAACTCCACTTAGGGTGCGGTCTCGTAACCATAAACCATATAGGTATAAGGGATAAGAGGCTGCGAAAACAACTGGTTGTTGTTAAGACCGGATGGGAGGAGCTAGTCTTGTATGGCCGATGTACGCCTCCTTGAAGGGGCAACCAGGGAGAAGATAAGGGCGGTACCCTCCATTAGGGAGCTGATAAGTGTCAAAAGACGCAAATGTCATGAGGCTCTATTTTCGCAAGGAAATTTAGGCTTGTCATATTTGTGCGATGATCCTGAAGAGGCAATAATACTAACGCAAGGATAAGGCGAGATCAATGGGTTTTTACATGAAAATGTAAAAACGTCCTGCGATCACGTCGCAAAGACGATAATGTCATGGGGTTTTAAATTCGCAAGAATATTTAAGCCTGTCATATTGTCGCAAATAAAATATCCTGCAGAGGCAAAAATACTTAAGAAATGTTAAGACAAGGTCAATGGGTCATTACATGAAAATGTAAAGGCGTCCTGCGATCTTGTCGCAATGAGGGGTGGCGAAATAAGACCTTTAACTAGGAAGGCAGAGTAAGACCACACACGAAATGATAAGACAAGATCAATGGATTTCTTCCTTGCGAAGATGTCCTGCGATCTTGTCGCCATGATATATTTCAATATCAATAAAGATATCGCAGCACAAGAAATTGAAGTAGCAAGAAATCTTGTGAAAATAATTATATTTTTTTCATAGAGTTAACAGAGGTAGAACTCAGAAGTCCCTTATTTCATAAATAATTGACCAAATCTCTCATTTGAATATGAATAACAGAGGCAAGTATGGGAATGTATGAGATGAAATTTTGTTACTCATTTTCATATGATAGATTTATGCACAAAAAGAGATAATGAAACAAAGATTAAAGAGGAATCGCTTGATTAATACGTACAAATGAAGGAAATAAAGATAAAATTCATATTTAGTAAATCCAAGGAAGTTACAATAAGGAGTTACAAAAATGGAAGGTTAAAAGATATATATACAAATGTTACAAGAAGCAAAGGAAAAAAGAGAAATTATTTCTTTGAAGATTCTTCTTCTTTGTCAGATTCTTCAACTTCATCATTCTTTTCGCCAGACTCTTCTTCACTAGCTTCACTATCAGAAACATCCGAGAAAGGCATATTTTCAGGAATATCATCAGCAAGACAAGGGTATGAACTAAGAGGAATGCGATGATCATTGCAAACTGCTTCAATAGTTTGGTTGCGAAAGCGAACATCATCATTGTTGAAGTTCGCTACTGTAGCTTGCAGTTGTTTCTTCAACTTAGAATACTTGTTGTTGCGAAGAGAAAAATCCTGTGCGAGTTGCTTTTTTTCAGACTCAAGTTCTTCAATCCTTGTCTGAAATCTCTTCTCGGATTCTGCAAGATATATGACAATGAATTAACAACTTAATAACAATACTACAGAAGTAGAGAGCACAAAAGTATAATAAACAACCTTCTCTGTCAGATATCATATCTTTAACCAAGGCAGTATGCTCGGCATGAAGACTAACATCAACACCTAAGTTATTCCTGGCATTGTCTAAAACCTTCGCAGCCCAAGCAAATTCATCATTATTATTTATAACAAGAAGTGAACGAATTTGATCTTCTCGCTCGCTAAGTATGGTGTTCTGGCGAAGTAATTCATCTCGTTTAATTTGTACTTCGAGAAGTGACTTTTGAAATTCTGCTAATGCTTGTGCACCGTTGTTAGCAATGCGATCTTTGTCATTTATAAGGTCACTAATTTTCTTCCTTAAAGTTTTGGTCTTCTTATTGGAATCAAGATACATTTGTTTAAATTGGTTGGCTAAATTTAAACTGGATCTATGCTCAATCTCTAAGAGGCGTTATTTAGTTTGAAGTTCATTTAATGGAAGGGAATTAACTCTGTTTGATGAACTACTTAAAGATTCGTTGAGATGAGCAAGAAGAATGTCATTATCCATAGGCTCGGGAAATGAATGAAGAAGAACAGGTTCTTCAGAAAGATTATATATGTCTGCGAAAATAGTAAGTTAGGTAAAGAAGAGCAGGTGACAAAATAAAGATGAAAAATAAAAATTTCGTACCATAAAGTTGTTGATTAGCACTTTGAAGAGTGGAGATTCTATTATTCTGAGTGGATAATTCAGTTTCCAATTGTTGGATTCTTTCGCGAAGAGCAGCGGTTTCATCTTCATGCCTCTTGCGAGAGTCTGCAACTTCAACTTGAAGTTGAGCATTCTTTTTCAATTGAATATTATGTCTCCTCTCAAAATCTGAGGCAACGACAAAAGAAGTTCTTCCGGCCTATAAAGAGAGATAAAGAGGTTGTCAAGATATAATATAAAACTAAAATCATAAGGAAAAATAGAAATTCAGACATACCAAGGAATTAAGTGCGTTCAAGAAGCTGGGAGATACAGATCTGGAAACCTCTTTAAAAGAATCATTGCCTTCCAGCAAAGTAGCATTGCACACATTCGCGAGAGTCTCGCAAATGCTAGAAAGATGACTGTTTCCGATTCCATGCAGGGAGTCTGAGAAGATGTTGGACAATTGATCCATGGGGGATTCCATTGATTGACTCCCCTTTGCAAAAGAAGTGCTTAAATCGTTGTTATCTTCATCAAATGTTTCTCTAGATGAAGAACTTGAATGAGAAGGAGATTGAACTTTTCGTTTTTTAGAAGATGGACCAGAAGATTTGTCCTTGCGAGAAGTGGTTTTATCCTTGCCTTTAACCTTCGCAGCTTCAACTTCTTCATCATCAACCTTCTCACACGAATAAAGATAAGAAACAGAGGCAACAATATTGTTTAAAATAATAAAAGAAAGTGTTTCTTACTTCATCCGTGATCGATCGAAGTATCGCCAGAGTATTTTGTTTTGGATTTCTTTTATAGCTTTTCCTCAGTTTATCAATCTAAAATTTTTGCAAGATTAGTAAACATAAGAGGAGGGAAATATCGCAAAGCAAAACTGAAAAAAGGAAATATACCTCTTTCGCCTTCTCGGGCCACTTAAATTCCCAAGGATGATAATTTGTAAGGTTTGCAGGGAGTGCATGTGAACCTGCGATATAAGATCCACTTAGAAGTAGAGGAACAACCCACCATTTCTCATCTTTGGAGTGGCGAGGGGTATTATTTTTACCCGAATGCCAATCAATATCTTGCATGAGTAGTTTATCAGCATCAACGTTATCTTTCTTCTTGATCGAGCACCCCAAATGAGATTTATCATTTCTCATGTTTATAACAGCATAATTCGCAAAGAAGTTCTCTACAGTATACTTCTCAGCGACTATCTCTAAATTTACAAATTTAGGATCTTTGACATCATCAGGGTATAAAGATCCTTTACCAGCGCCACGTTTGGCGAATTCAAACATTAGACGGATGCAGTCGCCGCTCAACTGATAGACAGCTCGCGAGAATTTTTTATGAGCAAGGATTTCATAAAATAATGGTATCTCGGGATTATATAAAGGAATGGGGAGTCCTGCGAGGAGTTGACCTAGCGAGACTATGATTTTATGATCAGAAAGCAATTTTGCAGAAAGTATAGATGAGGATTCTTGATCAGGAATGGTTGATAAAGTGAAACCCTTTTCCTGTAACTTCTTTTGAACATTAGTAAAAAGAGGAGTGTATGTACGACCAAGTGAAGCCATTGTTAGAGTATGAGAATGAATAGAGAATTGAAGATCAAAAGAATGAGAAAAGTGTAGAAGGATTATGGTAGCAGGAGCGCAAATTGCGGAGAGAGAGAGAGAGAGTTAAAGAAGATTTGCAGAAAGAAAGTAAAAGAGAAGAAGATAGGGATGAGGAAACTATTTATAGAGAGAAAGAATCTTCGGGAAAATAAATACATTTAATGAGAGATGGGACATGAATGGTCAGAGATAAACGGTTGAAAGAGACGTGTCAAGAAAAGAGTGGAAGAAGAAACATTTGTAATGAATTCCGTGTAAAAGTACAAAACTAAAACAGACAAAGATGAGTGATCGCAGCATAGAAGATGAACGATTGCGGCATTTCATAATATTAGTTCTCATGACATTCTCTTCTTCGCAGAGAAGACATGAGAAGAGGCAAGATGTAGGATCAGAATATCGCGACATCAGTACTTCGCGAGAATAATAAACGACAGTATTGCGAAGGCGTCGCAGGGAAGAAAAATAAATGACGCATTAGATGACGACAGCCAGAACATGAGAAAAGTGTGAAGACTTGGCGAGATTTAGGAGTGTCGCGAAGACAAACACTTGTACACTTGCGATGTTTCGCGAGTCATTCCCGAAAATAAAGGACATCTTAGTTGTCATCCACTATATAATACCCTATATAAAGGGTTGAATAAGTCTGTTGTGGGAGAGTTCTTTTTGAATTGTTAAGCAAGTCATTAAGAGAGAGAAAATTTAGAGTGATTGTAATTTCATTAGCTTTGTTCTATCTTTCTGTGTAAACACTTCAAGAAAATAATCAATAAAATCTATAGCAATTCATATTCAAATGAGTTAGTTGGTTAAATTCTAGTAAGGGGTGTAGTGTGGGATTTCCTGCAACTACAAAAAGTTTTGTTAACGAGGAAACCGCAAATGCAGAAAAACCCCGGGACCTAGTCCAGATTGAACACCAAACTGTATAAGCAGCTATAGAAACTAGCCTACTATCAATTAACTTCAGAATGGAATGTAGTTGAGACCGAATTAAACCCTCAAAACAATTCAGTAAAACTTGCGCTTCTTACGCCTCTTGAAATCCCAGCAGAACTCTGTGCAAATGATTCCCTTGGCTGACGTCCTTTAGAGCCTAAGAGTTGCTTCAACTCAATTGAAGACTTTAAACCAATCTGCCTCCTACATATAAGCCTATATGTGTGATTTCCCTTTTTGATCGTAGATCAAGGTGAAAACGCTGGGGAATAACAACCACACCCAATATTCCATTCGACAATCTGTATGGACTAAATTCCAATATAATTCCGAGAGCACCAACTTAAACGTGAGACTCAATCAAGAAAGATATCAAAGAGCTTTATCTCTTTCTCAATACAATCAGTAAATCAACTATATAGAAATTTGTGAGACTGATTGATATGAGAATAACTTGTACGGTACCAAAGACCAATGACCAAGTGTCAATCAAGTTTTACCCAACAATCAAGGTTGGATTTATCAACTGATTGAACTACGCACAACCTGTGATATTTCAATTATAAAAACAAATATAATGAGAAAAAAATATAAAACAGACACCAGAAATTTTTTTAACGAGGAAACTGCAAATGCATAAATACCCCGGGACCTAGTCCATATTTGAACACCACATTGTATTAAGCCGCTACAGACTCTAGCTTACTACAAGTTAACTTCGGACTGGAATGTAGTTGAGCCCTAACCAAGTCTCACACTGATTAAGGTACAGTCGCATTCCTTACGCCTCTAGAACCACGTCGGATTCTGTGTGTTTGATTCTCTTAGATGATTTTACCGACAACTAGGAGTTGCTACGACCCAAAGTCGAAGAATTATAAACAAATATGTTTCCCACAGATATGTCTATCCTTTATTTTTTTTGTTCCGTCTTTTGATACAAATATCAAGGTGAGCAGGAACCAACTAATAATCCGGTCTTATAATCACGAAGAGCAGCCTAGAAATATTAGTCACATCACAATAACCTAACTGATTAACAAGAGAAGTTATTATGGAATCACAAGAGACTGAGACAAAGAACTGTTGTGATTACTTTTATATCTTACCTATCGGAGATAAATCTCGAGTAAATCTTAGAGAAGATAAAACTCAATACGATAGAAAAAGTAAGATCAGAATACGCAACTACTGAGAAAATAGTTGGATCTGGCTTTATGGATCCCAAATGAAATCTTCAAGTCATTAACCTAATAATGGTTTTGGAAAATCAAGGTTAAAGGAGATTCGACTCTTGTTTGCAACTAGGACACACGTAAGTGTTGGGATTAGGATTTCCAGTTGCTAGAGTTCTCCCTTATATAGTCTTTCAAATCAGGGTTACTTATAATCAAAGATAAGATAGCTTAGTAACAAAGCATTCAATATTCACCGTTAGATGAACTCCTGATTTAAGATTCAAGCTAAGTCTGCTTAGAAATTAAGCAATTAATATCCACCGTTAGACGGTCTTAGATTGTTACATACAAATCAAATATACTTATATTTAGATATGGGTAACCGTACCTAAACGTGTATATTGGGTTGGCTAAATAATAGTTAACCGAAGTTAGCCATATAAACACTTTTGACTTAGCCACAAACACCAGAAGTTTTATTAACGAGGAAACCGCAAATGCAAAAAAACCCGGGACCTCGTCCAGATTGAACACCAAACTGTATTAAGCCGCTACATACACTAGCCTACTACCAATTAACTTCGGGATGGAATGTAGTTGAGACCGAATTAAACCCTCACAACAATTCAGTTATAGTCGCGCTCCTTATGCCTCTTGAATCACAGTAGGACTCCGCGCAAATGATTCCCTTAGCTGACGTTCTTTACAACCTAAGAGTTGCTTTAACTCAATTGAAGACTTTAAAAAAATCTACCACCCAGAGATAAGCCTATATTTGTGATTTCTTTTTTGATCGTAGATCAAGGTGAGACTAGAAACGATAGCAATAGACAAAGTCTATCTAACCTCAAAATCCGGACTTATGCTACCCGAAGTGCAACCTAGATTATTATTCACCTCACACCATTAAACTTGTGGAATCAATCAAAGTCTAAGATGAAGAGAACTTTGATGATTTATATCTATCTTGATTTATGGAGCAATCTCAATGAAAAGGCGAGGGTACCCAAGTATACCTCAATCTAAAACTTTTCCTACCTATAAGTCCTTTCTCCGAAAGTGATTGTTTATGGACTAAGTCGAGACAATACAACTAATCGGTTTACACTTCGTGTGATCGTCTATGGATACGAGATCGAGACAATACAACAACAAAGTATGTTTGCTTGATACAAAGGTTCGAACTTAACCAAATACAATAGGATTGCTTATCAAGTAAATAGGAATTAACGTTTGTGTAATTTACTTTAATTATAATAAACCAATTATAATGCGGAAATATAAAGTAAATGACACGGCAAGATTTTTTTAACGAGGAAACCACAAATGCAGAAAAACCCCGGGACCTTGTCCAGAATTGAATACTCTCAGGATTAATCCGCTACACAAAATTAAACCTAACTTCGTATAGTTGAGACCAAGCAACTAAACCTATAGTTCACCTAGTTCCGTCTATATTCCCGCGCCTCCAACTTATGAATAATTCACATACTTGGAACAATTCCTTTGGTTCGTATTCCAAACAGTAAAGGAACAACAAATCTTATTGGTATCAACTCTCTTCAACCAAGTGATGTGAGTTAGACAAAGGCTATTATGTTTATCTTAACATAAACTCCTTCGTCAGGTTCTTAGATCTATCTTATACTCAACTACCAAAGTAATTGTTAAGATTTTGTAATCAATACTTTTAATCAAAAAGAATTGTATTGATGCCAATCCATACAACTAATCAATCCAATCTACCACAAGGATTAATAAACCAATTATAGTTGGATCCTCTTATACCGAAACAAGTATTGTGCACACCAAAGATTATGAACCCCAAATCAGAAATCTTCAATATCTTCTTTGTCTTCAAATCTTCTTAGATCTTCAATAAACACCTGCACACAACAACTTGAATCTCTTGTGATCAATCACGCATAGAAAGGAGTCTGTTAACAATGGATTATCACAAGATCGTTTTTAGCACCAACAACAGTCTAAAGATCCCTGTTGAAACTTCGATCTAGTTTGAGTGAATCTTATATCAGAAGAGAAGATTCTCAAGCATAAACAAACTAGGTGCAATCAAAGTTCAACTACATTTAGTCAATCAAATCAATCGAAAACAAAAGATAAACCACAATTATCTAGTTTCCCACCAACGGTACTCGTAGAGCTTATCAATCCAAAAGAAGACTTTAAACTGAGCGGTCATAAGAGATTTCGCCTAGATAATTAAGTTACTCTCCTCTCCGAATAGGCGGCTACACTAGTAACAACATAACCGAGGAAGCTTGCTGTCACAAAGGATTAGTTTTCTAGAAATGCAAACTTCAAGTATTTATAGACAAGGAAGTTTGGACACCAAGGAATTTCCAAAACCGAAAATATTCTCAAAGATATTCAATACATTCCAAATTCGGTTTCCATAATTCCTGGAAATGCTCTGTCCAAAGTAATGATCGAAAATCTCTCTGGAAAATCTCAACTAGTAAATGCACATTACTAATTCTCATTTTCCTAAAATAAAATTAATAATAACCTTAAATGAAAGATTCTTAACTTATTTATTTCCATGATGGGATTTTCTTCCTGTATCTATTAAGGAATAACTTTGAACAATAAAATATAAACATTACTGCACGTGTTCAAAGTATGCCGACATCCTTACTTTGTAAGTACTCTTTCATACTTACAACCTTGAAACCGATTTGCCACACTTCCAAACAAGTTTAGAATTGGTTCATCTGTCTTTCAAGAACTATGCGATTGATTAAGAAACACTCAATCACAAATCATGGGTTTCACGGTTCTACCAAAACAAGTTTCGGTTTGCCTCCATGTGAGTATTGTGCATAGTCACACTAGCTTTCCAAAATTCGGTTGACTAGGTACTAGGATCGGTTCCCCACATATATATGGTATCTAACTTATATGTGTTGAACATGTCTATAGGATCGGTTCCCCTTTGCCTAAAAACGTGTTGCACATGTCCATAGGATCGGTTTCCCTTTCTGCTATAAACCTTGCTGCACCTCATACAAGGATCGATTCTCCTTTGTGATATGTTGCACCTATTCATATGATCGGTTCCCCTTTACCCAGATTCGATTAAACACAAAACACAAACTCGATCATACCATCTCAGGTGATTACTTAGTATCGGTTTCACTAATAAAAGTCATACCAATACATAAGTCAGGCCTTTGTGAATAGTTTTACCAAGAACACAAACAAGTCGTGAGAGGTTATACTAAACCACACATATTGGATGTTCACAAGATATGCAATGAATAACAATCCCAATAACGCCTGGTGATTTCCTTTTCGATTCATAAACAAGTTTATGAACTTACTTCCTTAAAACACATGTAAAACATTGTTTCCTAGGATGAAATCCTCACCTCATACCCATACATAACCACAATAGCATTCAAATGATTATGTCGATGTCTTATCTACAAAGTTTAATGGTTAAGCAATAAATTTCATATTGTATTCCTTAATACTATGTCTATCTAGAGTGTTGATGCTTCGCAATTTCGTTTTAAATATGCACGACTTGAAAGATACGTCAGGGAATGAAACAGTTCAAGTCAAATATCACTAACATCAAGTGGAAGGATGATGTTGTCGTTGTAGCTTCTTACTTCTTGACTTCTTCAAGTCTTCGCAATACTTATAATGTCTCATATCCTAATACTTTCAAGCTAACCTATACGAAGTTGACTCTAGTACATAATCAAGCGACTCTTAAAATGAGTTTTGATTCACTAAAATATGACAACCAAACTTGACATACCAATGCTTGGTGAGTTCAACCGAGCTATGCTCTAATAATCTCCCCCTTTGTCAAGTTTAGTGACAAAACTCTTACAATCATATGGATAAACAAATTACAAGAATTCATTGCACATACGCTTGATTCCCGAATTCAACAACACATATCCTGCATTCATTCAATCCTTAAATGCCGCTGTTGACATTATAATAACAAAGCTAATACTCCCCATAAAGGTAAGATAGGTAGATTTCATCAATCCACACGTCTTTGTTATACCAATCAATATGATATTCTACTCCCCCTTAGTTTATGCTTTCACTCTTTCGTTAGATAAACGTTTAAGCACCAATGTTCTTTTCCTTAGTGATACCAATCAATATAAAATCAATACCAATATCACTTGTTTACTCCATATATTTCTCCCCCTTTTTGTCACAAAATGACAAAGAAATGGAAAAAAATAAAGGACAACACGAAAAGGATCTTACAAATCTAAAAATAGACTTGCAAACCTATAGAGTTAAGAACGATGGATCCACACACCATTTTTGATAACCAATATCAAAACCGAAACTACAAAGTAATTTGTTTTGATATGTTACTAAGCAAACAAATACCCGAAGCAATTTTCCCAATTTAGTTTAGCAAACCAAAAATCAACTAAGCACCTTAGTTCCTTTTATAAACCGATTATACAAATACAATCGCTTCATTCGATACGACCAAAATAAAGATAACTCTATTTTTCTCATCAGGTTCTAATTATCCGTATAACTTAGACCTTTTACTTTTAAACAAGACAAGTACTAGGTTAGTTATCTAGCATTTCTTGTTAAGTCATTCGATTAGACTTGAATAATCGAAACCTCCACTTTGATAAGTCTAACTAAGATAAACTTAGTTTCTCTTATCCGGAATCGAATTGGACTAAACAACTCATCCCGTAAACCTTTTATTTCGTTAAGCCATCAATAATTCATACAAACCAATCATAAATCAACTTGCATAATTATTCACCTCAACCGGAAGCAATTGAATCAACATAAGCATTAAAACACCGCAATTGCACCGAAATTTTGTAAGCCTAAACAATTAATACCACACAATAAAGCAAGATAACAATAGTTTTTCTTAAACGAAACCAATTGAATCACACACACATCCGTACAAACATCATGGAATAAAACATCAATTGTAATTAAATTTTATTAAGCAAAAGCAAAATATATATGAAATAAAATCAAGCTTTTCTTAAACAGGAAAACAATTAACTAACAACATTGTTACCTCAAATTTCGCATCCACTTCTCCAATATGTTTGCATCTTCTTCCAGGGAGAATTGATATCGAAATATCATTATGTTGTCATCCTTATGCAAAAACAAAAGAATAACAATAACCAACCTTTACCAGAGAAAGGTTGAAAACCGGTTTTAACAATTGCAAGCAAAAGTTGAAAACCGTCGAAACACATATGCTTTTTTGCTAAACCAAAACCGATTCAACATATTGTGACTTTTTTACATATTGTTTCTACCAGAACCCCTCATGATCCTTTGATAATGCCTACCAACATGGGCTAGAACTTAATCCTGCTAAATCAAAAAGTCACCCAAACCATAAGGGTTCACAATATTATGAGATCGAATATCAAGGTAATAAAACCGAAATCAAGCATCCCATAAACATCCATAGCAATAATAAAGCATTCAAGCACATGCTATGTAAATCAAAAACCATCACAACAAAATTATAAATCAAATAATTTTATTCATAATAGACTTTATACAATCATCGAAAGAAATCAAAATTTGATAACTATTTTCTTAGATTAAGTATTACAACATATAACTTAATCTCTAGTGGTGCTCTTGTTGTTCACTGAGGTTTCTTCAGTGTTCAAACTTTTGAAGCATGTCTCAAGAGACTTGTCAGCAACCACTTCTTGTTTTTCAAGCTCTTCAATTAGAACCTTAAGTTTAGAAAGAACTCCTCTTGTTCGAATAACTCTTTCTTTGAGCCAGTCTCGATGCTGAACAACCATAAAGAGTTTGGTTCTCTGTTCTTCATTTAAATCTTCCTCACTACCTTCATAACATGAAAGCATTATATCATAGGGTTGTGATATCGTAGGAGCATAATTGCACCTATTTATAGACCCTTGTTGTTTTTTTTTTTTGTAAGGTAATATCTCAAAATAGGAAAGTTTTTCTACACAAGAACCGAAACAAAAACCTAGCCTAAACTTACAAAGTTACTACCCTAGGTTCAGACAAGTCATAGAGTTAAGGTTAACTCCCTTTTTTTTTCTTCTAGAGTTTAGCAAATCATCGAAAGATGCTTTCACATTGATATCACTGGATATCTCTAGATTCTTTTTGAGTCTAAGCACTAGACTTTCATAGTCATCTTTGTCTAAGATTAAAACAGGATTGTTTTTCTTAGAATCCCTTTTAGATAACTTCCTTTTGGATACCTTCTCAGATTTTGGTATCAACTTGTAGGTGGATGTTGAATGAAGGTTCTTCATTTCTTGTGCCATAGCATCATTCCATCTTAAAACATCAGATCTCATATCCCCTTTGAAAAATGTATTACCTCTTTTATCATTTTTCCTTTTAGAAAAGTTTCTTTTAGGATATGATTTTGAATTTTTGTAAAAATTCATTTGTCTCACAGGACATTGAAGATCTGAGCGGTTTTTGGAGATGACACTATTCAATTCTTTAGATACAAAAGATAGCGCGTTTTGTATCTTTCGGATTTTACAATCCTGTTGCATATGACCTTTATCTCTACAATAATAGCAATGCTTATTGAAAGGAACAAAGTTTTTAGTCTTAACTTTATGAGATATTTGGCTACTATGCTTGTCCTTGGTTGGAGTCTTCTTCTAACTGCTTCCGGAGATGGTTTCTGTTGGAATCTCAATTGAACACTTGGGTATCTCAGCCATTCAGGAGGATTTCTGGGGTGAATGAGATAACAGCCTTCACGAATTTTATTTCCTTGTTGATTGATAACATATCAATTCCATTTATATCCTAATCCACGTTTGTCGCCATGACATCTTCCCGCATCCAACATGGAGGATAAATTGATTGTGATATCATTGAGTCTTCTTATCCTTATAACTTCCTCTTCTAAGACCTTGATTCTTTAAAGAGCTTTAGTTAGTTGATCCTCAAGAGGATTTTTTATGGGGAAATCCGACTCAAGTTGTTCGTTACTTGTTGATTGTTGAGAATTAAACTTTGCTTCTAACTCAACAAGTTTCTTATTCAACAAGTAATGTTTCCTATTGAGATTCTCATACTCAAGAGTTTTTGAGTGTAGACTTTCTTTGTAGTCTTTAAGTAGATATCTGGAATTATGATATCCGTAGAAGAAGCCAGAAAATATTTTTCTTAGTTTCCCATTTTCTCTGCTGAGAGGAGCAAGAAGTCCAATTACATCTAAGGAAGACAGTTTTTTTGTGGAGACTGCTCCTAATGCTATAGAGAATTCGGATAAATCATCTTCAATATCTTGATCAATTTCTGAGTCACCATCTTCAGAAATCTCATCAAGTTGCTTTTGTAGGCAAGTGTGCCAATCAACAGAGTCTACATTATAGGGGTCATCTTGTTCAGTAGATTTACCGAAGATGTTATCTTCAAGTGCAGATTTTTCATCTTGACTTACGTTAACTAAATCACTCATTAGATTCATTCTTATAGGTTGGATCGCACCAAACACAGATTTTTAGATCTTTTCGTGTTTGCTTGCTCTGATACCAATTAAAAAGGCGAGGGTACCCAAATATACCTCAAGCTAAAACTTTTCCTACCTATAAGTCCTTTCTCCGAAAGTGAATGTCTATGGACTGAGTCGAGACAATACAACTAATCGGTTCACACTTCGTGTGATCGTCTATGGATACGAGATCGAGACAATACAATAACGAAGTATGTTTACTTGATATAAAGGTTCAGACTTAACCAAACACAATAGGATTGCTTATCAAGTAAATAGGAATTAACATTTGTATAATTTACTTTAATTATAATAAAACAATTATAATGCAGAAATATAAAGTTAATGACACAACAAGATTTTGTTAACGAGGAAATCGCAAATGCAGAAAAACCCGGGACCTTGTCCAGAATTGAATACTCTCAGGATGAAGCCGCTACACAAAATTAAACCTAACTTCGTATAGTTTAGACCAAGCAACTAAACCTATAATTCACCTAGTTCCGTCTGTATTCCCATGCCTCCAACTTATGAATATGTCACGTACTTGGAACAATTCCTTTGGTTCGTATTCCAAATAGTAAAGGAACAACAAATCTGTTTGGTATAACCTCTCTTCAACCAAGTGATGTGAGTTAGACAAAGGCTCTTATGTTTATCTTAACATAAACTCCTATGTCAGGTTCTTAGATCTATCTTATACTCAACTACCGAAGTAATTGTTAAGATTTTGCAATAAATACTTTTAATCACAAAGAATTGTATTGATGTCGATCTACAAAACTAATCAATCCAATCTACCATAAGGATAAATCGATTATAGTTGGATCCTTTTATACCGAAACAAGTATTGTGCACACCAAAGATTATGAACCCCAAATCAGAAATCTTCAATATCTTCTTTGTCTTAAAATATTCTTAGATCTTCAATAAACACCTGCACACAACAACTTGAATCTCTTCTGATCAATCACGCACAAAACGGAGTCTGTTAACAATGGATTATCACAAGATCGTCTTTAGCACTAACAACGGTCTAAAGATCCCTGTCGAAACTTCGATCTAGTTTGAGTGAATCTTATATCAGAAGAGAACATTCTCAAGCATAAACAAACTAGGTGTAATCAAAGTTCAACCACCGTTAGTCAATCAAATCAATCGAAAATAAAAGATAAACCAAAATTATCAAGTTTCCCACCAACGGTACTCGTAGAGCTTCTCAATCCCTAATAAGACTTTAAACTGAGCGGCCGTAAGAGATTTCGCCTAATTAGGTTACTCTTCTCTCCGAATAGGCGGCTACACCAATAACAACACAACCGAGGAAGTTTGCTGTCACGAAGGATTAGTTTCTAGAAATGCAAACTTCAAGTATTTATAGACAAGGAAGTTAGGACACCAAGGAATTTCCAAAACCGAAAATATTCTCAAAGATATTCAATACATTCCAAATTCGGTTTCCATAATTTCCTTTAAATGCTCTATCCAAAGTAATGATCGAAAATCTCTCTGGAAAATCTCAACTAGTAAATGCACATTACTAATTCTCATTTTCCTAAAATAAAATTAATAACCTTAAATAAAAGATTCTTAACTTATTTATTTCCATCATGGGATTTTCTTCCTTATTAAGGAATAACTTTGAACAATAAAATATAAACATTACTGCACGTGTTCAAAGTATGCCGACATCCTTACTTTGTAAGTCTTCTTTCATACTTACAACCTTGAAACCGATTTGCCACACTTCCAAACAAGTTTAGAATTGGTTCATCTGTGTTTCAAGAACTATGTGATTGATTAAGAAACACTCAATCACAAATCATGGGTTTCACGGTTCTACCAAAACAAGTTTCAATTCTACCTCCATGTGAGTACTGTGCATCGTCACACTAGCTTTCCAAAATTCGGTTGGCTAGGTACTAGGATCGGTTCCCCACACATATATGGTATCTAACTTATATGTGTTGCACATGTCCATAGGATCGGTTCCCCTTTTCCTAAAAACGTGTTGCACATGTCCATAGGATCAGTTTCCCTTTCTGCTATAAACCTTGTTGCACCTCATACAAGGATTGATTCTCCTTTGTGATGTGTTGCACCTCTTCATAGGATCGGTTCCCCTTTACCCAGATTCGATTAAACATAAAACACAAACTCGATCATACCATCTCAGGTGATTACTTAGTATCGGTTTCACTAATAAAAGTCATACCAATACATAAGTCAGGCCTTTGTGAATAGTTTTACCAAGAACACAAACAAGTCGTGAGCGGTTATACTAAATCACACATATTGGATGTTCACAAGATATGCAATGAATAACAATCCCAATAACGCATGGCGATTTCCTTTTCGATTCATAAACAAGTTTATGAATTTACTTCCTTAAAACACATGTAAAACATTGTTTCCTAGGATGAAATCCTCACCTCATACCCATACATAATCAGAATAGCATTTAAATGATTATGTCGATATCTTATCTACAAAATTTAATGGTTAAGCAATAAACTTAATATTGTATTCCTTAATACTATGTCTATCTAGAGTGTTCATGCTTCGCAGTTTCGTTTTCAATATGCACGACTTGAAAGATACATTAGGGAATGAAACAGTTCAAGTCAAATATCACTAACCTCAAGTGGAAGGATGATGTTGTCGTTGTAGCTTCTTAATTCTTCACTTCTTCAAGTCTTCGCAATACTTGTAATGTCTCATATCCTAATACTTTCAAGCTAAACTATACGAAGTTGACTCTAGTACATAATCAAGCGACTCTTACAATGAGTTTTGATTCACTAAAATATGATAACCAAACTTGACATACCAACGCTTGGTGAGTTCAACCGAGCTACGCTCTAACACTCAACAATCAATCAATATCAGGATACTCGTGCTATCAATATAAACAATAGTTGGACCTGGCTTCACAAATCCCTATGAAGTCTTTGTAGTTGCTAAACCCTAGAAGGGTTTTAGAAACATGCCGACTCTAGTTTACAACTAGGACACACCAAGAAAGTAGTGTTAGGATTCAAAGATCCCAGTTGCTTGAGGTTCCCCTTTTATAGACATTCATGGCACAAGTTGCTTTAGGTTTAAGTTATGATACTTTTGGAACCAAGCAAACAATATCCACTTTTAGATAAACCGTAAGCAAACCGTGTACAAAGACCACACTCATGTATGGTTAGTCGAAACTAGCTAACTGAACTATAAGCTTGAGCATTTTCTTATAACACTTAAGACTTAACTCGAGTCACAATTATGTGATCAAATACGGCTATAGTATTTTTAGAGTTATTAAAATACTAATTATCTATGAGAAATAATTTTATGTGCATATAAATTTAATCGACACGGTAAGTAGACGTATTAGGTACATATACTTAACCTGTTCGTGAACAGTTATGTCATGGTACGTGTACCGGTATGTATACCTTAAGACATAACCGAGTTCCGGAGTTCACAGAACTTTTTCGGTATGCGTACTGGTACGGATACCATTAAAACATAAATGAGTTCCGGAGTTCACATATTTTTATGGTATGCGCACCGATATGGATACCAAACCGGTTCCGGGACCAACAATTCTTTTCTAGTATGCATACCGGTATGCGTACTGATCTGGGTTCACGAGTTCACAGACTTTTAAGGTGTGTATACTGATATGAGTACCAAAAATTTGTTGTCGAGTACATGTATTACAGCTTCAGACCTTGACAGTTTTCCCTCTATACTGTCTTATATCCAAATTTACAGTAGTTATATATTTTTCTCTTAATCAATTCAAAATATTCTTAAATAACATCTAAAAAAGTGGGGGTACAACAACCTCACCCAATAATTCGCTTAACAATCTGTATGGACGAACTCCAATATACTTTTAAGAGAATCAACTAGACAGTCAGACTCAATCTTAATAAAAAGTATATCAAAGAGTTATATCTCAATTTCTCGATTCAATACCTACTCAAGCAAATAGAAATATGCGAGTCTAATTGAATACAAGAGAAATTAACTTGAACGGTACCAAAGACCAATGTTCAAGGATCAATCAATTTCAATCAACAACCAAAGGTCGGATTTCCCAATTGATTGATTCAATGCACAACCAGTGATATTTCAATTATATAAAAAAATATAATGCGGAAAAGAAATAAAACAGACACCAGAAGTTTTGTTAACGAGGAAACCGCAAATGCATAAAAACCCCGGGACCTAGTCCAGATTGAACACACACTGTATTAAGCCGCTACAAACACTAGCCTACTATAAACTAACTTCGGTCTGGACTGTAGTTGAACCCTAATAAATCTCACACTGATCCAAGGTACAGTTGCGCTCCTTACGTCTCTTATCCCAGCAGAATACTATGCACTTGATTCCCTTAGCTGATCTCACCCACAATTAAGAGTCGCTACGACCCAAAGTCGAAGACTTTAATAAACAAATCTGCATCACACAGAAAAGTCTACATGAATAGATAAATCTGTCTCCCACAAAAATACCTACGAGTTTTGTTCTGTCTTTTGATAAATCAAGGTGAACAGGAACCAATTGATAACCCGGACTTATATTCCCGAAGAACAACCTAGAATTATCAGTCACCTCATAATAATCCTAATCAACTAGCGAAACAAGATATTGTGGAATTACAAACGATTAGACGAAGGTGTTTGTGATTACTTTTCTATCTTGCCCATCGAAGAAATTAATCTCAAGCCAATCTTACGATTGTACTCAAATATAATAGAAACAACAAGATCAGATCACGCAACTACAAACAAAATAGTTGGGTCTGGCTTCACAATCCCAATGAACTCTTCAAGTTGTTAACCTACAGGGTCTCTGTAGAAACTTAAGGTTAAAGGAGAATCGACTCTAGCTTATACAACTAGTATCACACATGAGGTGTGGGGATTAGGTTTCCCAGTTGCTAGAGTTCTCCTTTATATAGTCTTCCAAATCAAGGTTTGCAATCTAAGTTACCTTGGTAACAAAGCATTCAATATTCATTGTTAGATGAAAACCTGATTAGATTCAATCTAATATCTTTCAACCGTTAGATCGAACTTAGCTTGTTATACACAAATGAAATGCACGTTCATTTAGGTTTGTATAATCGTACCTTAACGTGTACACCTAGTTGGTTCAACAGTAGTTAACCAAATGGTTAGAAATATGAGCACTTTCATATCAACCATATTCATCTTCACCATAACTAGTTCAAATGACTCAAAAGAACTAGTTAGAGAGTTTTTCAATTGCTTAGATCTCATAGAAATATACAAGACACCATCAAAGCAAAAACGATTTTGATTCACTCGAATCAATTCATGAACTTTATAGCCACGGTTTGCAAATATGCATTCCTTAGTTTATATAAGTTTAAGTTCACGAATAAACCGTTTTTATAAAATAACCCACTCAAGTATGCTTACCGGTACGCATACTTAATTACCCGGATTAAGTATGTTTTCAGTTCACAAACTCCAGCAGAAATTAACAGACGTGAACTTCCGACAGTCCGCGTACAGGTACGCGGACTTTAATTCCAGCTATCCTGAGCATCAAAGTACGCATACTTTGGTTCAAGGATTTTGGACTTACACAAGTATGAGTTCACATACAATGTTTATATCCATTCAAGGTTATATATTCTAAACTCTCATTTCAATCATTGAAACATTCTTAGAGGATGTCAAATAGAGGTTACTCACACACTATTCTTCATCAAAGCGATTTTCAAGATATTGAAATAATCAACATGACTTTCATCACTTGTAAAGATGAAATTGGACAAAGCGAAGCTTACCAACACATATTTCGAGAAATAAATAAGCGAGATAAACTCGGCTCGAAATAGCAAATGTGTATAATCGAAGTCTATATAGCAATACGACTTTTGTCTCAAGATAGGAGATAAAGTAGATACTTTTGAGTGATAGATAAGTTCAAGTCTCCACATACCTTTTAGTCGATGAAGTTCCACCAGTTCCTTGAGTAGTTCTTCGTCTTTGTATGATGATCGTCGTGGAGACTAGATCTCAACTACAATTTCTATCCTAGTCCGAGACTTATCTATAAGTAGACTAGAAATCAAGACTTATAGTTTTGGCAACTAAACTTGACAAACAAGCTTGAGATAGCAACGCTTGCGAGTTCGACCGAGCAGTGCTCTAACAACATCAATGACACATATCACTGTTCCAGGCTATTTCCGAATGATAATCTTGAATCACGATTTAGATTATAATAAATTGTTCTTAACCAAAATTCATCTAGTATTAACAAATGTTCATTAAGCTTAGTCATATTTCGAGAACTAATAGTTGACTCGAAATTCTTTATATGCTTGCAATAGTCTAATTAGTTATGCGACATCGTCTCGCAGATAAAAAGACGAATATAACTTGAGATATAGGTGGTTCAGTCTTCACTTACCTTTAGTTAAAGAATTTATCCAAAAACTTCGGTTGATCTTCGCTTTCAAACGATAGAACACAATGATGACTGTCGTGATGTCCGTTTCTCAACTACATCTTCTATCATAATCCGAGACTTAAAATAATTGTAGATTAGAAATCAAGATATAGTTTTGACAACTAAATTTTACAATAAGATTGACATAACAACACTTGTGAGTTCGACCGAGCAATGCTCTATTACCAATTGAAAAGACGAGGGTACCCAAATATACCACAATCTTTTATCAACCTATAAGTCCGATACCAAGTGTGATCGTCTATTGAAAAACTCGATACAATACGATAACTATGGTATTCACTTTGTGTGATCGTCTATGGATATGCAATCAAGACAATACGACAACAAAGTGATCACTTGATTATAGGTACCATGTTGCCGAAACATTATAGGATCAATATCAAGTGAATAGGATTAACACACGTGTGTAATTTACTTATTTATATTAACAATTATAATCGGAAATAAAGTAAATGACACAACAAGATTTTGTTAACGAGGAAACCACAAATGCAGAAAAACCCCGGGACCTAGTCCAGCTTTGAATACTCTCAGAATTAAGCCGCTATACAAAATCTAATACCAACTTCGTTTAGTTGAGACCAAGTAGACTACCCCTAGCTACTTAGTTTCCTCAGTATCCTTGCGTCTTCGACTTCTAGAGTCACGCACGTGAATAACAAGTCCTTTGGATCGTATTCCAAACATCAAAGGAAGAATCTGTTTGGCAACCACTTTAATCAATCTTTGCTATAAAAATATGCGAGTTGTTAACAAAGGCTCTTCCGTTTAAACTTATAAACTCCTTTGTCTGGTTAGATCAATCTAAAGTTTGATTATCGAAATAACCAATATTAAGATTCACAATCAATCAATATAGAACTCAAAGAGTAACTATAAAGTAATGCCGATCTTACTCAACTAGAAAATCAAGTCTATCAAAGATAAAAATGATTCTAGTTGGATCCCAGCGGATCAAGGTTTGTGTACTAAATCCACAAGATACGAAAACTAATAAGAAACTCTTCTTCGTTATCAAATCTTCTATTGTCTTCAATAACCTGCACAACACAACTTGAATCCCCTTGTGATCAATCACACACATAACGGAGTCTATTAACAATGGATTATCACAAGATGTATTTAGATCCGAAAATGGTTCTAAAGATCCTGTCGATACTTTGATCTAATATGAGTGAGCCTTATATCAGATGAGAAGGTTCTCAAGAATAAACAAACTAGGTTCAATCAAAGTTTCAACAATCTCTAGTCAATCAAATCAGTAATCGAGAACTAAAATAACAATGCAATTATATAGTTTCCCACCAACGGTACTCGTAGAGCTTCTTGATCCCGCAAAAGCCTTTAAATGAGAGGTCGTAAGAGATTTCTCCTAATTAGGGTACTTTCCTCTCCGGATAGACGGCTCCACCAGAAACAACAAGAAGATGAAGTTTGCACGGCTCTTAGGATAGTTTGCTCGAAATGCAAACTTGGGTATTTATATACCAAGGATGTTTGGACACCAAGGAATTTCCAAAACCGAAAATATTCTCATGATATTATAATTAAAGTGGCTAATTTTGATTTTCCTATTTCCACTTAAATGCTAAACCATATTTCCGAAAACTCTCATAGAAAACTTATATTATTAGTGTAGCACATTAACTAATAATATTTTCCAGAGGATATGCTTTAATTGCTGGTAATTAAAACATATATGATGAAAATCATAATTAAATGATTTTCAATATTTGGGTATGGTATCTCCTTGAGCATCAAGGAATATCTTTGAAAAATTAATGATAATAATTATGCACATGTTCAAATGATGTCGACATCTAGAAGTTTCTCTTAGTAAACCCTAATTCCAAGTTTACACAAAACATAAAGAGATATGTGAAAATTGGAAACTCGGTTTTGCTCATTGGGATCGGTTGTACCAAAACTCACAATGTAAGTTGTGATCGGTTATACCATGCTTCCCAAACTAGGTTGTGACAGGTTACACCATCACTACACCATTTTAAGGAATTTGCAACCCAGATTTGCAACGGTACTAGGTCCGTTGCGAAATTGATGTTGCTAATCCCCGTTACTAATTTTTCTCAGCGCCCTAAATCTGTTGCAAATTTCGCAACCTCGCCCGTAAGGTTGAGAATTGCAACTGCGCTTTGTTCAAGCGTGTGAAGCGCGTGTGCGGTCGGAACACTAGAGATTATAAACACGCCCCAGTCAAACTTTGGTCAAGAGTTTTTCTTTTTTTTTCTTCCACCCTTAATCTCAATCTAGCCTATATCCTTACCCTTAGTCGATTTCATCTTCATTTTTCTCCGCCATAAACCACAGACTCAGTCTCTCCTCTCCTCACCTCTCCTCTCCATCTCCATCTCCATCTCGATCTTCTCAGCTGAGCTCCTTATTCTCTTCTCAATCTCTGAAATCTATCATCGTGCGTAACTCTATCATCGGGTATAATCTTTCACTTAATTTTTAGGGTTTCTGATTTTGATATCTAGGGTTTCAGTTGTGATTTCAGTTTTTAGATTTCATGTGAATCTGTTTTTTTCGATTTCGGTTTTTCAATTTCTTCTTTCTCTTTCGGTTTTAGGGTTTCATATATGAATCTAATCGATTCTAGGGTTTTAGCTCTATTTTTAGGGTTTCATCTGATTCTATTTTCGATTTTATTAATTTAAGTTTATGTTTTTTAGAGAATCACAGGGTTTCATTGGAATGTGGGAGTTGTATGAATTGGTTTAGATTTGGTCTTATTGCAGTAAAATAGGATGAATTGGTTTAGATTTGGTCTTATTGCATTAAAATATGAATTGGGGGTCCGACCTTGTTATATTGTTTAACCCCTAATGATTATTTTCTTCAACAATTATAGTGTAACTCAGTAACCCATCTGTTATATAATATGCATCATGTTCCTATTGTTAATGTTAGTTATAGTTTTTGTTTTTCAGTTTGTAGTTCATCTGTAACTTTGATGTTGTAGTATAACTTAGTTGGCCATTTTTCTTTTTACATGCCCTGTATCCCTGTTAAAAGATGTCTGTCATTCCTTGTTGTAGATTTTAGTTACTGTTACCCTGTAATTTTTCATATCGTCTTAATTTCTGGGTATTATTAGGTGTTGCATAACTTTTGTTCTTTTTATTGTGTCAGCATAATCTTGATTTAGGTTAGAGAGTCTGTAGTTGTTTTTCACATAGCTTGTCTGTAATTATAGCCTGCATCTTAGTGTTAGATGTAACTCTTAATCTCAATCATCCACTTTAAGTACATATTTTCAATCTATTTTGGTTTTAATTTTCTCAGTTTATTGCATATTGCATTCTGTAGCTTTGTTGTACTTCATTAGGATTCCTTTGTTTTGAAAATTTAAGACATACTACCATCTGTTTATATCCATCAATAAGTTTAGTCACATAGGAATCCGTAGGATCATAGTGTTTCACTGTTCATTGGCACTTTGTTAACACCTGTTATTTTATTTAGCATTTGGCCTAACCTAAACTCAATCCTGCATGCCTGAATTGCATCCATCTTAGCTGCATTGCAGCATCCATCCTGAACTTTCTGCACTTTTTATTGTGCTGGCTGAATCATGAGTAGCAATAGGTGTTACATAGTTGTTGTTTTAGTGTAAAAATTGTACTGTGTCAGCATAAGTAGAGTTAGAATTTAAAACCTGTGGCCGTTCACGAATAATCTTTTTGTAGTTACAGTTTGCATTTTAGTTTTGCATTATTAGTTGTAACTTATCATTTTCAAGTACGTCATTCTCTGTCACATAGTTGTCTCTCAATTTTCTCCTTTGTCCTGTATCATACCATTTTTGTAAGTCAAGTCAGTTGCGTGTTGTAGCTTATTAGTTTACATAGTCCTGTAACTGTATCAAGTGGTTCATTGTCACTATCACCTTGTATAACATCCATTCCATCATTCAGCATAACCTTTGTACTTTTTATAATTTCAGCTTGTCCATAATTTCTGTTCCATTATGTCCTACAATTGGATCTTTCAATTGGATATAGCTCAGTTTTTCAGTAATTCATTATTGCAGTTCACATCACTTGTCCTACAATTTTAGTTGTTGGCTATCAGTGGTCTCTGTGTTTCTGTGTTGCTATACAACTTCTTGTACTGATAATCTCTTTGAGAAACCAGGTGCTTGTGATACTGCACTGCAAAACAAGGAAAGGAGAAAAAGGGGAAGCAGCACGCAATTGATTATAGTGCCTAAACCCAGTTTTATACTGGCGTTATCGTATTCTCAAACTAAAAGTTTGTCTTAAATATTTGTCGTGACTGCTGAAATAATGCTTACTTATGTTTGTCAACCCTGATGCACCTCTCTTACCTTCCGGTTTCCGTATTATTCCTCTTGATTCTGGATTGGTAAGTATCTTTATTGCACACTGTTGTATATGAAGCATTAATTTTTCCTTGTGCTCAAACGTGTCGGTGTACCATTTTTCCTACTAGTCATCCCATGGTTCTTGCTGTTAATGTGTCTCTTATGTGTATTGCAGGATTCTTATGATCTTGATAGCCATTATATTTGGTTCCGTCGACAGAAATTGATGGTAAGAACAGTTGGGTGGTTCAGTTTATCAACTCAGCATTAATTTGTCAATTTTTTTGAATAAAAATTGAATCTTTGGTTTTGCAGGTACCTTGGTATTGGTATATCTTATTGGGTTTTATTGATGTTCAAGCCAATTTTTTGGGTAAGTAGTAGAAGAATTTATGTTTTATTGGTAGAAATAAGTAGCAAAATTGAAATTTGGGTGGCTTTTGGTGTAATCATTGGTACTAAATTTGGAATGTGTTTTCATTTGAAGTGATTAAGGCATATCAGTATTCGTTGATTATGAGTGTCATGTTATTGGATTGCTGGACAACACCATGGATTATGATCTTAACATGGATATTCATATGGACTAGATATATATAGTATATGTCAAATTCTTTGGTGCAGCTATGTGTGTGGTGGGTCTTCGTTTGGTGCTCTTGTTGGATTCGGCCGATGGTGGATCATCAGAGAATTTATTTTCTTAGTTCAGTTCAGTTGATTAAGTGAGCAAGTGAATGGATTTATATATCAACTTCAATGATTGAAATATCACATTAAGCAATATTGTTTGTTCAATTGTCCGGGTACTAATTGAAATCATTTCCAGGTGGGTCGGATCCTCTTTTTGGTGGTGCGTTTGTCATTGCTGGAACGCTTGGTTATGCACTAATTAATGTTGGAGAGGTCAGAAATCATCTTGTGCTCAAATTCATCCATAGCTTGTCACTAGTGAGAGTCCACTGGATATGTCTAGTGTATATCATGCTTGGTATTTTAGAAATGATTGTGAACATTTGCCAGGTGTATCCTTTTTGAAAGTTTAATTTCCATTTCATGCAGTTGGGAGGATCCTTGCTATTCAAAATCTCAATTCTGAATTTGACGTTTGGGTACTCATCATTCGGGTCTTCGTTTATCAGTAAACCTGAACTATCCTTGAACTCTACTCACTTTTCCTTCTAGTTTTACCTTCTTTAAACTTACGCGCAGAGTAATTAGCAAACCTGATCACCTCATTGCAGATCCCCTGGTTATACTATCTCTCATTTGTTGTTCTTCCTCCCTGTTCAAATGGGACTCGCAGTTGCTGTAAGCTTCTTTTCCAATATGTCTTACTATATACTTATCCAATATATTGAAGAAAGATGCCAGAAAGAGATCCTTTGCGCATCTGTATGATGCTATATACTCGGAAGTTATTCTAAATGTCTAATTTTCATCTACGCAGGATGAACTGAAAAGCAAGTAGACGATGGGTCCCTAGTTTGTGATGAAAACATCGATTTGCTAACATTGGCTTTAAGAACTCCAGTTGGAGGCGCTGGAAAGTTTGGAAGTCATCCGACCTCCTTTCAGAAGCCTAAATGTCAATCCACTAAAGTTGCTGATAAATTGCATGAGCAACGAAAGCTGAATGAGAACAAGTGCTAAGAAGAGAGAGTTTTCCGTTTATGAGTGGAAGATCAACTCTTGAATACTCAGAAGATGGTCACACAATTAGAGGAGATGCTTGCCAACTTCATGAAAACGTAAGATTCTCTTTTCATATCTATATATGGTTATTCACCTTCTTCCTTCTTCTTTCAATTTCTAGGGTTTCTGTTGTTTTCGTGATTTGGGTATGGTTAGTTTACTCAAAATTAGTTTTTAGATGTTTGTTGCGTTTGATGGAATTAGGGTGTCCAAACTTTTTGTAGCATTGTAGTTTTGCCATGTAATTAAGAGAAACCAAGGAGGTGGTTTTTTTTAGTTGTTGAGGTAAACTAGTAGCCGTTTCCACGCTGAGTGCAGATGTAAATTTGAGTGTAATTTGATACTATCAATCTCTTGCATGAGCTACGTGTTAGTGTGAAGTATTTGGTTTCTTTTGATTTGCTTATATAGCTTATTATTTCTTTATTAGTCTTTGACTCAATCTTTATAACTTTATGAAGTTCAAAGTTTGAAGATGAAATAACAACATAGTTGAAGCATACTGGATATTAAAGTTTATGTAGGAGCAACTGCAAGATTTGTAAGTTTATGTAGTATCTCCTTATAGTGATTTAAGTTAGAAGAACTTAGGATTTCGTAACTTTCCATGAACTGAACTTAGGAACCAAGTATGTTTCTAATGTGTACACTAGTTTGTTGTGATACTTAGAATACATTTGTATCAAATACTCTTACTTTTTGTTAACATCACTTGAAGAATCCATTTTTCATAATATGATACAGTTTTGTATGTTGAATGAATGAATGTATATCCGTGGAAATGATGAATATGGGGAACTAGGTAGCTGCATGGGGGGGGGGAATGGATTTTGACCAGGTCAATGAAGACTTGACCTTTTTTTTATGTTGCAAAATATTAGCAACGTCTATGATCTGTTGCTAACTTAGAACCAGAACCAGTAAATTAAAACCAGAACCAATAACATTTTAGTTCCGGGTAGGGGTATTCCTGTAATTAGAAACATCTTAGCAACGACAAACCTTGGTTACGAATAAACAGCGTCGCAACGACACAATAGGTTGCGAATCCCGGTTGCTGACCAAGATTCGCAACAGAGCTTATGCCGTTGGGAAAAAAATGCAACACTGTGTTTTGCAACGGCGATCTGTCGTTGCGACCCCAGTCAGCAACGACCAGGCTCCGTTGTTAATCCCTAAAAATGGTGTAGTGCATTCTTCCCAAAGTAGGTTGTGATCGGTTACACCATGCTTCCCGAAGGTAGCTTGTGAACGGTTACACCTTACTTCCCGAGTTAGCTTGTGATCGGTTACACCTTGCATCCAAAAGTAGCTTATGACCGATTATAACTAACTTCTCAATATAGCTTGTGACCGGTTACACCTTGCTCCACAAAGTAGCCCGTGACCGATTACAACTTGTTATATCCTATAGGCTATGACTGGTTATACCTCAATTCTCAACATAAGTTAAGATAGGTTCTACCTTGTCATCTTGTATTGGTCATTCAAAAGATATTCAATAAAGAACTTGACCAATCATGATTTCCTTTCGATTACGAAACAAGTTCGTATATGTACTTCCTTTAAATAAATGTTATGAAACATTATTTCCTAGGATGAAATCAATACCTATATCTACACATAATCAAGTAACTAAATACAAAGATTATTTTGATGTCGTATTTACGAAGTTCCAAAAGATAAGCGTTTGTACCTCGTAATTATAGATTCCTTGACACTTTGATCATAATGATATGACCAAGTATAATCAGTACTAGAGTATTATATATATATATATATATATATATACATCTTTGCATGTTATGTTTTCAATATAATACGACTTGAAAGATACGTTAGGAATGAAAACAAGTCAAGTTAGTATTACTAACCTCAAGTGGAAGGATGATGTCCTTGTTGCAATCATTAATTCTTCTCATTATTCATATCTTCGGAGTATTACTTGTACGTCTCAACATTCATAGACTTTCTAGTCTAACCTAAACAAAGTTGACTCTACTATTTAATCAAGCGACTTTAGATGAGTTTTGATACTAAAATATGGCAAACAAACTTGACATATATACCAACGCTTGGTGAGTTCAACCGAGTTATGCTCTAATAGGGTATATATGGAAGGGGTGATTTTGGTACTAAATTTTCTTATTATTATGTGATCAAACGGAAAAGTTTAACATCAAGACCCACATTAAAAGTTTTAGGCCTAGGAATAACAAAAAATCAAAAGTATGGAGCTAGAGACGATGGATCCATTTTGTGGTGTTTTTGTGTGTATAACTCATATATAGTATGGGGTTGCTAGCTAGTAGTTTTCACATGAGTTACTCTAATATAGTCACCAAAAGTATTAACAATCAATAAATACTCAATTAAGTCACCTAAAAGAGTTTCATGATTTAAAAAAAACTGAAAATGCGGGGGTCTAACAACCACACCCAATAATTAGTTTGGCAATCTGAGAGGACTTACTCCAATACACTTTCTAGAGAATCAACTAGACAGTCAGACTCAATCTAGAATAAAGTATATCAAAGAGTTTAATATCTCTAACTCTTAATTCAATCCGCAATCAGCAAATAGAAATCTGCGAGCCTGATTGAATATAAGAGGAGTAACTTGAACGGTACCAAAGACCAATGTTCAAGTGTCAATCAATGTAAATCAACAACCAAAGGTTGGATATTCTAATTGATTGATCTTAACGCACAATTTGTGATATTTCAATTATATAACAAAATATAATGCGAAAAACGAAATAACACGAGACACGGAAATTTTGTTAACGAGGAAACCACAAATGCAGAAAAACCCCAGGACCTAGTCCAGATTGAGCACCACACTGTATTAAGCCGCTACAGACACTAGCCTACTACCAATTAACTTCAGACTGGACTGTATTTGAACCTTAATCAATCTCACATTGATTCAAGGTACATTTGCGCTCCTTACGTCTCTGATACCAGCAGGATACTACGCACTTGATTCCCTTAGCTGATCTCACCCACAACTAAGAGTTTCTACGACCCAAATTCGAAGACTTGATAGACAAATCTGTCTCACACAGAAAAGTCTATAGGATCGAATAAATCTGTCTCCCATAGAAATACCCAAGATTTTTTGTTCCATCTTTTGATAAATCAAGGTAAACAGAAACCAATTGATAACCCGGACTTATATTCCCAAAGAACAGCCTAGTATTATCAATCACCTACCTCACAATAAACTTAATCGAATAGCGAAACAAGTTATTGTGGAATCACAAACGATGAGACAAAGTTTGTTTGTGATTACTTTTCTATCTTTCCCATCGGAGATATAAAATCTAGAGCCAATTATTTCAATTGCACTCAATATGAAAGAAACAACAAGATCAGATCACACAACTACAAAGATAATATTTGGGTCTGGCACTCTGGCTTCACAATCCCAATGAAGTCTTCAAGTCGTTAACCTACAGGGTCTCGAGAAGAAACCTAAGGTTAAATGAGAATCGACTCTAGTTATGCAACTAGTAACACATAGGAGGTGTGGGGATTAGGTTTCCCAGTTGCTAGAGTTATCCTTTATATTGTTTTCAAATCAGGGTTTGCAATCTAAGTTACCTTGGTAACAAAGGATTCAATATTCACCGTTAGATGAAAAACCTAATTCAACCAAGCTAATATCTTTCAACCGTTATATCGAACTTAGCTTGTAACACACAAATGAAATGTACCCTCATTTAGGTTTATGTAATCGTACCTAAACGTGTACACCAGGTTGGTTTACAAATAGTTAACCGAAGTTAGCTATATGATTACTCTCATATTAACCTTATTCATCTTAACCATAACTAGTTCAAATGACTCAAATGAAACTAGTTTAAGAGTTTTTCAATTGTATAGAAAATACAATCGAAACCAAATCGATTTGATTCACTTGAATCAATTATGAACATTATAGCCACGGTTAGCAAAGATTGCATTCCTTATGATTTAAATGTTTAAGTCCATGAACTGACCGATTTGAAAAAGTAACCAGCTTAAGTATGCGTACTTAAGCAACCAGATTTTGAGTTTGTTAAGTTTCCAAACTCAGTAGAAATTTTTGGTTCAAAAACTTCCGCCAGTACGTACGCATACTTAAGGTGACTAGTTTAGGAGTTTGTAATTCCCAAACCCAACAGATATTTTCGGTTCGACAACTTCCGCCAGTATGCGTACACGTAGGCATACTTATCTTGTCTCCTTCACTAATTTCGTATACACACATATGCATACTCTTGGCTCCCGATTTATGGAACACACAATATATGCTTATATCCAAAGATGGTTACATCCTCACTCTTTATTTTAATCATTGAAACATTCTTCTATAATGACAATAGCCGTTTTCACACACTATTAGCATCAAAGCAATTTTCAAGATATTGAAATAATCATTATCGAAACATTCCAAGCCTACATCAAATGATTGTATCACACAAACCATGTAAGATGTTACTCGACAATTTTATCATGATATAAGATGAACTTGGTCGAAACGAAAGCTTACCAACACATATTTCGAAAAATATGTAAGCGAGATATACTCAGCTCGACATCTCAAATGTGTATAGAGAAAACTATATCGTAACACGACTTATGTCTCAATATAGGAGATAGTATAAATAGAATTTCCATGTGATAGATGAGTTCAAGTCTCCACATACCTTTTGTCGAAGAAGTTCCACAAGCTCCCCTTAGTAGTTCTTCGTCTTCAAGAGATGAACGCCGAGAGATCTAAGTTCAACTACACTATCTATATCCTAGTTCGAGACATCTATAAATAGGTTAGAAATCAAGACTTATAGTTTTGATCACTAACATTGACAAACATGCTTGAGATGGCAACGCATGCGAGTTCGACCAAGCAATGCTCTAACAAAAACAACAACACAGTTATATCACCACAAGATGTCACATAACATCTTAGACATATTGAACACCGATAGTTTTAAAAATAATTGAACCAATCAACCGCTCGCCAAAGAGATCCCCACATGCGCATTTAGAGAATCAAAATCTATTCTCAAGAATAACTCATATCCCGTCAAAGAAGACTTTGGAGAAAGCACCAAAACCTAAAATCATAATCATATTCATATTCATAACAACAACATAAATATAATCATCAACCATGAACTTTGATAAAAACCACTATATATATATATATACTAATGAAAACATGTAAGCATGAGTTTAACTAAAAAATAGATTTTAGTTTATGTTGTGCCTATCTCAAACTGAAATCCAGAAAATAATTCTAATTATTAGCTAATGCAATGGGCTATATAGCTTGGAGGTTTGGAAGAATTTTAACAGTTTTTGCTCCAGTTAGTGCTATTCATTATTTTTTATGTGGTATGTGTGTTGGTTGTTTTTGGAATATGAAAGATGCCGAAGCAAGAGTATGATAAGATATCTTTCAAATATGTGTATCGTGAAGTTAATTTCGCAGCTCCACTGATACAATGTCCAAGTTTGTAGCTCACTTGAAGCAAGATTACTAGCTTGTATTATCGTTTCAAATAGGTTTTTAAGTTTTTTGGGGTTGCATTAATTCATTTTCCTTATCCTATTTGTAATTATTCCTTGTTAGTAATAAAATTTGACTAAATAAAGGACGAAAAGAAATAGCTAATTGAAAAATGGAACTCCAAGAATAACAACATCTCTAAGATAACCCCATCAATCATATAATGACTTTTTGGTATTGTTTTACCTTTTTTACTTTATGTTCTTTTTGTTTCTAAATAACCTTCGGATCTCTAAGAGGAAAATATGAAAGTGACCTCGTACTTTTCTTTTATGTCCGATAACTACGACTCAGTTGAGGCTTTAGGTTAGGATTTCAACTCTTTTATTGCGATAATGAATTTTAGCCACTACCTCATGAAAAATATTATTAATCACTAGCCAAAAATTTAATTTTACTTATCTTTTTCTTCTTCGCACGAAAATAAGTTCTTGTGTACTTAATTGATACCACAAGTTAACTTATACTCCATATATCTAATTTTCCATGTGTCTACATATGAAAACTACCTTAGATAGTTAAACATGGACATGTGTCAAAGTTAATAAGTAATACTTTGAAAATCTCTACTTGAATTAGACATGAAACTTAACTAAGTTGCCAAAACAATCAAGAAAATTCACAAATAAATAATTTTATCTTATATCTTAGCAACCTTGTTAGTCGGATTTCACAATTATGTATAATATCTAATGCTACCTATTCTTATTATCCTAAAGCACATACATATACCAACCCAAATTAATTAAAGTAATTGTCCTTGTTAATACAAAATTATTAAAATACCATTCAAAGCAACAATGACTATTTTATCTTCACGATCTAAAAGACACAAATACCTTTAATATTGGAACCAAGTATTACAATGCCACAAAAGGACTACAAAAAGTTATCATTGAGAAATTCGAAAACAAAGCTACAATAGCTTATATATTTCTTTTATGAATTATAGACATATGTAAAAAGTTGTAAACCAAATGAAGTAAGAACTGACATTCTAAACTCCAAGAAGATATAAAAGTATGTTGAAATAGGTGTGGTCATGTCCGCAAAATAACGTTGGATTTATAGGTGAAAACAAATGTTACTTGAATTTCGAGCAATAACAACTGTTATTCACCTTTGTAAACTTGTATAGTAGGACAACCTTCTAGCTTGGGTTTAGCAAAAATTTCCGAAAACTATAAATACATAATGACAATTTATGTTGAGCATCGTTATAATATTGGTGTACACCTCAAAAAGAAATTCATGGATATGTGAATGGATGGTACCCAATATGAATATGTGGCTGCTTAAGAATAGCTTACGATACCCAAAATATCATCACGATCACCCGGATACTATTTCCATTTGGTTTCTCCAAAATTTTCTTAGTAACCTCCATTTGAACATATATACATCACTGTAAAGACACCCACTCCACCTCATACTGAATGTCACTATCAGGAGAAAATTCCTTCTCGTTTATCTCATCGACTAACCTATTTAAATATTTGTCTATAAAATTAATTGAACAAGATCTATCAAACAAAATCAAGTCAAATCCATAAGGATAAGAGTTATTCTCCTTTATCTCTGTTGTAGTCGAACCTAGTTCAAGTGAAGTATGAATCAAAAACTAGCATCATGGATAAAACTTTTATAAAACTAGAGATATTCAAAATACACCCCACAAAAGAATTTGAAATTTGCTAATCTTTACATTCATCAAGGATTAATGGTAGTATTATATCATCAACAACATCTTTACATTCATCAATGATTAATGGCAATTCATCTTGATAACAATGATAATCACCTCTAACCTTGAGAACTAGCGCGAGTAGAAGAAGCAAAAAATGATAGTATCATGGCAAGCCCTAAAAATATAAACATCAGAAGAAGAACAAAATCAAGAAGAAACCTAAATTAAGATCACCAAAAGTTTAATTAATTAACTTACCAAATAAAAATAATCAGGCTTGAATTTGCAAAGCGTCGTAGCTCAAGAAAATCTTCATCGCTAGGGATCACACATAAAACTGAGAGAATAAATGAAAATAGATGTCCGCGTGTTGGAAGGCCGACCGAACAAACAAAAAGGACACGACTAAAAACTAGGAGAAAACTAGGGTATCGAGTTGGGCCGTAAATTATTCAAACCGAGGCATAAAATATTTTAATTGGTATTTTTCAAAGTTAGAACAAAAGAAACACAAAAATTACGATTTTGATCGATATAAATGTTATTTTGAAGAATTTTTAACTTGTTCATTTGATTGTTTTTGGTTAATCAATTTCATCAATTGTCTCCATATTTGTTTCTCAAATTCCAAAAATTATTATTATTTTTTAGATTTTCTTGTATAAAAGTTGTGACTGACAGAAATGCATCGATTCATCCCATGTAAGGACTCCCTACCGCACGGTCATCCTATATATCGAGGGTATTCTAGGTATTTTTAAAGTATTTGTTTTTGATCACACGTGTGCCACCTCTAATTTCATGGACCATACGTCTTAAATAACCCTACTTCGCTTTAGATGGACCTTACATTTAACCTAACTATCAACTACTTTTATCCTAATTTCATTTGTAACCACCATTCAGTCCAATCCAATCCAATCCTCAAGAGCAAATATATAGTAGTAGTAGTGTGAGTTCCGAGTTTTCATCATCTTTTTTCTTTCTATCTCAGTCTGAGAAAGAACAATCCATCATTTTTAGTGAATAGTTGATTGAGATAAGGGGAAAAAAAGAAGAAATTTAAGTTTAATACTGACTTTGGTGGTGGGGGGTCTTCTTAGTACTTGTCTTATATATTCCATTTGATCGATGTCAGTAGGGATCATGTCAAATTTTTACTCCATGTGTAGTGTTAACACTGATAATAGTAAGATTCAGAAATGGATACTGATAAATTGGTTTTTCACCATTAATGGTGAAAGAATTGAGTTATAGTATATCAATAATCATTCCGCTACTCTACTTGAATTCATACGTACACAGAATGATTTCACCGGAACTAAGCTTAGATGTGGAGAGGGTCAGTATTGAGTTAATAATCTCAATACCATTGCCATTTCGTTATTTAGTAGTATATTTTATAGATACGAAAATACATAAATCAGTTTCAATTTGTTGCCCGATATCTTCTCTGGTGGCAGTCTGTACAGAATCACAATAACTTATATAGGTTTTACCTATTTCCTATCCCTATTTTCCCTAAATCCCATCTCAAGTAAATAAATCTATTCTCCATCGTTAACATGCAAAATTGGGTTCGGGCACCATCTTAATCGGGTTTGAGATCAGATCACATAACTTTTTTCTTCTTTCTTTATGTACATGGTATGATAGTATGTACCACGAAAATAAAAATCCATTAATACAAAACTGTTTGATTCGGAGATAAAACCCAATTGAACAATGAATATCAAAGAAAGTTACATGTTTCCTTATAGTATATATAATATAAAGCTTAGTTCATGCACACTTTTTTTTTTTGAAGCAGTTCATGCACACTATGTTCAACGCATCGATATAAAATTAAATATCCAGTAAAGAAATAAAAAATTAAGTACTAAACTATGCGCATGCCAAATTAAGTACTAAACTATCCATTAAATTAAATATCCACTATGGGTATGCCAAATCGCAAACTCATATGCCAATATGTTATTTCGGCATATAGGCATACACGACAGAGTTTCCAAATGAGCGATAGAGTCTTCGTCGGTCGATGGTCAAACGATCATTCGATGGTCATTCAGTCGACAACGACAGTCAAGCTATCGCTCGGTACTATGATAATCGCTCATCAGATCTTCATCCAACGGCTAATATTTCCCCCTACCGGATTTCAACCAATTTCAACCCAACTTCAAATTCATTTCACCATGCATAGTGCATAACACCATCCTTTTAAGGCTTAACTCTACCATTGTCTGACCTAGTTCTTCTTGGAACTCAGGTACTGCTTCATATGGCCGTGAGATAAGGTTATGGCTTGTTCTACTCAATCGCTGAATCTTATGAACAATAGCAGTATGTTGACCATCTTCAATCGTGCAGCTTCCCAATTCTCGAATCATACTTTCGTATGATCGGAAATACATTCGTATGATTCTTAAGACAAGGTTCAAACACGGAAATATGTATACCACCAATACTTCAAAATAATAACATTCAAAGAAAGTTAATAACTTTTCCATATGAAAATGACAAATAAATACATAATGTGAAAAAGATTGGTTCTTACCTCCGAACTCCCCTTAAAGCATTAAAACTATCTTTATCACACGTCGAATTATCACTTAGGGCAATGTAAATCTCTGATAAAATCGCAGTCCCCCAATTATATGTTGGTGCTTGCTCAAAATCTTCTAATGCTTCGAGAAACCCAATTAACACTACTGAGTTAGCATTTGGAAACAGACATTGGCCTAGTGTCCACAATACAAACAGACGTTCTAGCTCCTCAAAATGGTCGGGGATCAAATATTGATTACCAAACTTCCCTGTTTTCATTCATTCTTACAAAGATAACTTATTTGGATAAAACTTTTCAACCCGGACACCTTCAACCCATACGCTTTTATTTGTCTATGTGTAGGATTTCCTTCTAATTCATTTGAGTATAAAAGAAGTCTTTCTTTCCATCTACCTTCCGATAACCACTTTAGTCTATTAAATGGAATTAAGTTCCCTTGGCATGGAATTTAGGTTAACATGTATAAATCTATCGGTGTAACTCCTATTAACAATTCATAATTAGAATTTGTTGATTTTTATGAAACAAAACACATAATCTAAAAATTAAATTACCAGAAAAGGCTGACTTACCGCATTCAAAGTCCTTGAAAAAGAACGTTTTGTAGTCTTCCACCATCGTTCTAATATAACTTGAACACCTTGAGTCCTGTGGTTTCTAGGTTGTATTTGATATAGATGTCGCCAAGGATATCTTCTCACTCTCTCTTGAACAGCAGGAGGAAGTAATTGAAAAATTGTACGTAACTCAGTCCATCCACATCTTAGATTTATAGCGTTACATCGCCCCTCATTATCAGAAAGGTGATTAGAGAATACACCTTCACTAGGCTACTAGTCTAACATTATTAAACTCATAATTTGTATCCACAACAAAACTTACTCCACTTTGCACCAGGGTACTTGTAGATGCTTTCCCTTTTTTGTATCTTTTTCTTCTCTCCATATCCGATTAAGATAATCGTTTGAGAAGGTTTTCATAAGAAGAATTGAGAAGAAAATCGGTTTTTCTTAAGGTTTTCAGAAGAAGAATTGAGAAGAGTTTAGAAGAGGTGGGAGTATAGTTGCAGTATTTATAGGCGGCAGAATCTCGAGCGATGGCGATATTGATTATATCGACAGCGATATAGTGAATTTCGAGCGATATTGACAATATCGCCAACGATAAAGACTTTATCGCTGGCGATATTGTCAATATCTCTCGCTAGGGAGTCGATCGCTCATCGGTTTCCCCATAGTGGCGCAAATGGTTTGGCATGCCACCTGGCATGCCAAACACCATTTTTTTGGCATGTGCATAGGAAGATGCCTAATATTGAGATCCACTATACTCCCCCGTTTTTCTCTTGTAATGATAGTGACGGTAATATGTGGGTGGGGAGGTGGTGCTATCATGATTTGCACGGGTTAGCAGAGGTAACCTTCTAGGTTTAGGTTTAAACAAGAAGAGGGAGACAGTTATTGAGGAAGATGAAGTTACAGATACATTTTGATGGGGTGAGTCTTGTTCACCTAACTTAGGTAGAGTTATATAAAAGATGATTTTTATGGTATGGATGGGATTTAGGGAAAATGGGGATGGAAAATGGGTAAAACCCTTATATATATTTTTCTCTTATGAATGATGGATATAAAGTAAAAGTTGTAAACCAAGTGAAGTAGGAACATACATTCTAAATTTCAAAAGGCTATAAAGTATGTTGAAATTAGTATGGTTATGTCCACAATTTAGATAGCGTTGGATTCATATGTGAAAATAAGTGTTGTAGTAAAACGTGAAATTTTGAGCAATAACAACCACTATTCACCTTCGTAAACTTGATAACGGGAAAACCTTTTAGCTTGAGATCAGCAAAAATTTCAAAAGATTATCAATCAATAACAACAATTTAGGTTGAGCATCGATATAACAATGCTATACACCTAAAATAGAAATTCACGCATATGTGGTTGCCCAACAACTTTAAAGATAATTACGAACTTACTGTGGAATTTTTGAAATTTTTTGAAATTTATAATTTATTCATTTGATTGTCTTTGATTGAAATCGATGATCGATTTTATCAATTGCCTCAATTTGTTTCTCAAACTCCATAAATTTTTTTTTTTTGATTATCTTGTACAAAAAGTGTGACTGACATAAATACATTGAGTCGCCCCATATAAGGGTTCCCTTCGGTCGCCATGTCTATTAAGGGTATTTTTAGACATTTTGTTTTTTGTTTTTTTTGGGCATCCCTGATTCGCTTTTACATGGACCATACTTTTAGAAGGCTATTATTGGGGCGTCACACTCCATTAGAGGGGCTTCACTTGGATATTTGGTGACCAAAAATCTGGTTAAGGGATATTTTGATCCCATAGCAATTTGTCAAAATTACCCTTCAATTAAAACTACTAAAAATAGATGAGGAAGAAGCAAACTAATCCTAGTGATGGTAATCAACAACTCAATCAACCTCAACTTCATCCTCAACTCATTCCACCGATTCAATCAATTGAAGAATCATGTTTTCAAACTCCTCAACAACAACCCATGGTGTATGTAAGGTAATAATCAAACAAACCCATCTTTTTGTACCCGTTTTGTGCTTAAATCGAATGAAATCGAAGTAAAATTAGGATTTTATTTACTTTTACGCTAGTGTTATGCCCGGGTACGGTACTAGATTTTTCAATCGTAATTCCAATTTTACGCCTAGGTTTAGTTGTTTTCCAGGCGTAATTCCAATTTTACTCCTAGGTTCAGTTGATTTCCGGGCGTAATTCCAATTTTACGCCTAGGTTTAGTTGATTTTCCAGGCGTAATTTAGGACGTCTAGGTTTGCTATATGTAGAACCTAGGCGTAATTCTTCCTGGATGTTTTGAAGAATTCCAACTTTGGGTTTACGCCTAGGTTCTTGCACTACACTTCCCAGGCGTAATGTTGGAAGTCCAGGTTTTCTATATGTCGAACCTAGGTGTAATTTATCATGGATGCTTTGAAGAATTCCAACTTTGGGTTTACGCCTAGGTTCATGCACTACATTTCCCAGGCGTAAAACTGAATTACGGTTGGACTAAAGCAAAGCCCTCTTCCAAACCAAGACGTAAAACTGAATTACGGTTGGAACAAAGCCCAACCCAACCGTAATTTGCCATGAAAGTCTAAAAATATCAAATTTATTATCGTTCTTAAGCTAGTTTTCAACGAAATTGAACCCATGGGAGATAGTTTAGAGGTGTACCTGTTGATTTTCAACCATTGGTTCTAAACTTTGTCCCAGAATTTACAAATATATATCAAAATTCATCTTCTTAAATTAATTAGATAATAACAAAATTTAATTAAAATTAACTAAATAAATAAGGGTTGTTTGGTCATTACACAATTATTTGAGATAAGGGGTTTTTAAAATTATTTACGGGTGACCCGTTTTTGTCCTATTAGGTGACGCCCCTCTAATGGAATGTTACGCTTCAATAATAGTCTTCTACTTTTAACCTACCTATCAACTACTTTTAACCTAATTTCATTTGTAACCATCATTCAATCCAATCATCAATGCCAAATCTGTAGTAGTTGCGTGACTTCTGAGTTTTCTTCATCAATATTTCTCTTCTTTTTTTCTCTCTTTCTCAGTAGAGAGAACAATCAATCATTTTCATTGAATAGTTGATGGAGATAAGTTGGAAAAAAAAGGAGAAACTTGCGCCTAATTCTTGAATTTGGTGGTGGGGGGATCTTCTCGGTACTTGTCTTATATACTCCATTCGATTGGGATCATGTCAAATTTCTACTCCATTTGTAGTGTTAACACTGATAATAACAATACAGATCAGATTCAGAAATGGATAATACTGATAAATTGGTTTTCGCCTTTAATGGTGAGAGAATTGAGTTATCGCATGCCAATGATCATTCCACTACTCTACTTGAATTCATACGTACACAGACTGATTTCACTGGAACTAAGCTTAGCTGTGGAGAGGGTCAGTGTTTCTCAACTTCAATTTTCTTTGATTTTTTTTTTTTTTTTTTTTTTTTTTTTTTTTTGTATGGGTGTTGCTAATACTGAATCAAGAAATCGCAGCTGTTTGAGTGTTCAAATTGATGATTGTGATTAATATATTCCATAATTTGGTGCTTTTTATGTGAAAAATGATACAATGTCCGATGATCAAACACTGGTACCAGGTGACACAAATAAGAATTCTGACCATGTGCCAGGACTTAGCAGGGGCCAAGGAGGCAGACAGTTTTTATGAGAAAACAAAACAAACAAAGACCGGCAGGCTTCATGTATATGTATCCCATGTCTCACTAAATATAGGATGTTTTTTGCTTTTTGTTTTTCCTAATGATTTTCTAGTATGATTCTATTTGCTATGTACATAATAGATTTATGTAGGATGATTGATATGTTATCTTTGAACGCTCTTTTTATGCAAATACACACATCTTAATCCTAAATGTATCGTTGAGGGTCCACATGCTGTCAACAAGCAAAAATTCTGAACGTGGGGTATCTTTTTTTACGTACTTGATAATTTTGAAGCTTAGTTCCTCCAGCACTAGAAGTTGGATGGGGTTTCCTGTTAATTTTTCTGAATGATGTAACTTTTGCAGTTTCTTAAAAGCGATGAGATAGAGAGTCCCTATTTAAACCCATTCGTTTCCATTGCAGGTGGTTGCGGAGCTTGCGTTGTTCTTTTGTCCAAGTATGATCCTGTACGTGAAAAGGTTGAGGATTTCACAGTGAGTTCATGCTTGACACTTCTTTCTAGTATAAATGGGTGTTCAATCACGACGACTGAAGGCCTCGGAAACATTAAAAATGGGTTCCACCCCATCCACAAAAGAATGTCTGGTTTCCATGCTTCTCAGTGTGGGTTTTGTACTCCAGGCATGTGTATGTCTCTCTTCTCAGCTCTTGTTAACGCTGAAAAAACACCAGCACAAAATCTTCGTCCTGGATTTTCCAAGCTCACAGAGTCGGAAGCTGAGAAGGCTATTTCAGGTAACCTTTGTCGGTGCACGGGTTATCGTCCAATAGCTGATGCCTGCAAAAGTTTTGCTGCTGATGTTGACATGGAAGATCTGGGTTTGAATTCCTTTTGGAAGAAGGGAGAGAGTGAAAGTGAAAAAATTGGTAAATTACCCTCATATGACCCTGGCAATGAGATTTCTACCTTCCCTGAGTTCTTAAAGGGTGAAATTAAATCCAAAATCCTCCGGGATTTAAAGGGGCAATGTTGGTACAATCCTGTTAGTATCGAGGAACTTGAGCATTTAATGGAATCCATAGAATCTGAAAATGGCACTGGTTTTAAGCTAGTTGTTGGTAATACGAGTACAGGCTACTACAAGGAGGTTGATCACTACAACAATTACATTAACCTTAGATATATTCCTGAACTCTCAATGATCTTAAGTGATAACACTGGTATTGAAATTGGAGCAGCTGTGACGATCTCTGGTGCTATCCAAGCTTTGGAGGAAGGAGCAAAAAATGGCCCTAGCTCAACAGGCAATCTTGTATTCAGCAAAATTGCTGACCATATGAAGAAGGTTGCGTCAGAGTTCGTGCGCAATTCTGCGAGTTTGGGGGGGAATTTGGTCATGGCACAAAGGAGACAGTTTCCCTCAGATATTGCAACTATACTTCTTGGAGCAGGTTCATCCCTTATCATACTTAGTGACTCCAAAAGAATGAAAGTCACATTAGAGGAATTCTTAAGTAGTCCACCTAGTAATACTAAGACTGTCATATTAAGTATCATAATTCCAAGTTGGGTCTCAATGAACAGTTTTTGTTCTCAGAGTGGATCCAGATTGATGTTTGAGACTTATCGAGCTGCACCACGACCCCTCGGGAATGCCTTGGCATACCTTAATGCTGCTTTCTTGGCTGAGGTTTCGCTTTCTAAAATATCTGGTTGTAGTGTCCTAGAAAGACTTCAGTTGGCTTTTGGTGCTTATGGGACAAAGCATGCAATAAGAGTAAGAAAGGTTGAAGAATTTTTAATCGGTAAATCCCTCAGTAAAGATGTTCTGTTAGATGCCATAAATATTCTCAGAGCAACAATAATACCTGATGAGGGTGCTGCAAGTCCTGCTTACCGATCAAGCTTGGCTGTCAGTTTTCTCTTTGATTTTCTTCACCCTCTTACTGAAGTTAGTACTGCGATTACGAATGATGGCTTGGCGAGATATACTGATTCTTCAATGGTTACCACTACCAAATGCAACAATAGTTTTGATCAGTGGTCACATGTCAAGAAGGCGTGTTTGCTCTCTTCTGGGAAGCAAGTCATAGAAGTCAGTACTGAGTTTAATCCAGTTGGCCAGCCTACTAAAAAAGTTGGAGCCGAGAATCAAGCTTCTGGTACGTTATATATCAGCATAGAGATATTGTTAACTCTATTGCCTGCATTCCCTTTTATTCGTAGCTAACTCAGTGTTAAATGGATTGGCTATTTTTGTTTTTTGTTTTTACACTCGTCACTACATCCTCTAAACATATAAGCTCTTACCCTTTTCAAAACTTTTCTGTTGGTAGGTTGATCTGTAACTTGATTGTTTTATTTTAGAACTACAATTCAAAGATAAAATGGAAGGTCCATGAAATTTGACTCCAATGTTAATCATGTAGGTGAGGCTGTGTACGTGGATGACATTCCTTCTCCCAAGGATTGCCTTCATGGAGCAATGATATGTAGCAAAATGGCCTTGGCACGGATTAAGAATGTAGAGCTTAAGTCACTGCCTTCCCCAGATGGGGTTGTTAAGGTTGTTTCTCTTGAAGACGTCCCCAAAGGAGGAGAAAACATAGGAGGTAATAGTATCTTTGGTACCGAGCCCCTATTTGCTGATGGACTTGCTGAATTCGCGGGCCAGATACTTGGCTTCGTGGTATGTCATATTCTCTACTAAAATACAAATATAACTCTTTTTAACATTACTGTTTTGCCATTTTCTTAGTTATTCAATATGGTTTGATGTAGGTCGCAGATACACAGAAACATGCAGATGTGGCAGCAGATGGCGCAGTGGTTGAGTACGACGCTGAAAATCTAGAACCACCCATTTTATCAGTGGAAGATGCTGTTGCTAGATCCAGCTTCTTTGAGGTACCGCCTTCCTTTGCCCCAAAGCAGGTAGGAGATTTCTCAAAAGGAATGAGCGATGCAGATCACAGAATTATCTCAGCAGAGGTTCTTGTCAAAAACTTTACCTCTCAAAATGCTATTTCAGATCGAACTCAGTATATGTTTATTAAGTGTGACCATGTAAGGGTATCTCAATTGATGCACAGCTGTTTAATATTAATTATTACAGATCAAACTTGGATCTCAGTACTTCTTCTATATGGAGACCCAAACTGCCCTTGCAGTACCAGATGAAGATAACTGCATGGTTGTTTACAGCTCCACTCAGGACCCAGAGAACACACAGATTGTAATTGCTAAATGCCTTGGTCTTCCCGAGCATAACGTCCGTGTGATAACGAGAAGAGTTGGAGGCGGGTTCGGTGGAAAGAACACGAAATCAATGCCTGTAAGTATACTTTTGTTTATTTAATTATACTATACAAACCTTTTTAAATCAAACTCCATTAGTTCGACCGAGTCTTTTCAGAATTTTGAAAGCCTAGTTACATCCTCATTTGGAAGTTGTATAAATAGTTCCTGTCAATGGTGTATGGTCATTAAGCCTGAAGCGGCAGTTTGTTGAACTGGCTAATATCCTTCTATTACATTTGTTGGGACATCCTCATATATCTGCAGATAAAATGTCTGACGATGTAGCAAAAATGTTATGATCTTATCTGAAATTGCATTATATTTCTGGTTCTGGAAAGTATGTATAGTGTAAATTGGGCACCTTTCTTTGGCTGAAGTGGTTTGTCTAGAGTTAGGAATTTCATTGCTGTTGAAGATCATATTCTTTCACATTGTGCATCCATACCAGTAAAGTCAAGCTCACAGTCAAAGAATTTACATGTAGGTTGCAGCAGTATGTGCACTTGCTGCTCACAAACTACGCCGTCCTGTCCGAGCTTACCTCAATCGCAAGGTCGACATGTTAATGGCAGGAGGAAGACACCCAATGAAAGTCAATTATAGTGTGGGCTTCAAATCTGATGGAAAGATCACTGCTCTACATCTTGACATACTAATCAATGCAGGAGTATTTCAAGATTATAGCCCAATCATCCCAAGTTATATGGTGGATTCACTGAAGAAGTATGACTGGGGAGCTTTATCTTTCGATATAAAGATCTGTAAGACAAATCTTTCTAGTAAGACGATCATGAGAGCACCGGGAGAGGTGCAGGCATCCTTTATTTGTGAAGTGGTGGTTGAGCATGTAGCATCTTTTCTTTCCTTGGAAGTCGATGCTGTCAGAACAAGAAATATACATACATATGAGAGCCTCACGTCATTTTATCAGGATACCCCGGGTGAACCTCATGAGTATACTTTGCCCTCGATTTTAGATAGGTTAGCTACATCTTCAAGATTCCACCAAAGGGTAGAAGAAATAAGACAATTTAATATCCGTAACAAGTGGATAAAAAGAGGAATCTCCCGGGTGCCCATATTTCATGTGGCGAAGGTGAGAGCTGCCCCAGGTAGAGTGAGCATTCTCAATGACGGATCGGTGGTGGTTGAAGTTGGAGGTATTGAGCTAGGTCAAGGACTTTGGACAAAGGTGAAACAGATGGCAGCATTTGGTCTGAGTCCCATACTGGATGATGGAAGTAAGGATCTATTAGAGCAGGTTCGGGTCATTCAGACTGATACCTTGAACATGGTACAAGGAGGATTTACTGCTGGGAGCACTACCTCAGAGTCAAGTTGTGAAGCAGTTCGCCTTTGCTGTGCTGCCTTGGTTGAAAGACTAATCGCACTCAAGGAAACGTTACCAGGTCCAGTTTCATGGGACACTTTAATAGTCCAGGTACCTTCCAATATATAAATTCCAGATAAAATTGTCTGATATACTATTTTCTCACCCCAGCTGGTCTGTCTTTCAGGCACATCTCCAATCTGTCAACTTATCTGAAAGTACTTACTATGTTCCTGATTTAAGTTCCGTGCGTTATCTGAACTATGGTGCCGCAGTGAGTGAGGTAAGTTAATGACATCAATAGTATTTTTTTTTCTTATTTACACTTACTTCTCGTTATGATCAATGCTTGTTGTTACTCATTACACGTACAGGTGGAGATTGATATTCTCACAGGAGCAACCAGTATCTTGCAAACAGATATTGTCTATGATTGTGGGCATAGCTTAAAACCCTGCTGTTGATTTGGGACAGGTTTGCTCAACTGCAACTTATATATTTCTCATCCAACTTCTTAAGAGTTTTTCTTCTTTCTCTAATTTCTTAAATGGTTTTCGCATTTTAGATTGAGGGCTCTTTTGTTCAAGGAGTTGGGTTTTTTATGTCGGAGGAGTACCTGACTAACTCTGAAGGATTGGTGGTGTCTGATGGAACATGGAACTACAAGATCCCAACTATTGACACTATCCCAAGACAGTTCAATGTTGAGATATTTAACAGTCAGCCTCATAAGAAACGTGTTCTGTCCTCTAAAGGTTCCGTATTTAACTCAAACCTTTAACCTTTAGATAAAACATACAACCAATCAGGCAAGAATGTCAGTCAAAATGACGAGGTTTGCCTGTAAGTAGGGGGAATATATTTTGAGATCTTGATCCTGTCTTGCATCATATTCCAAAGATTCATGTTTGTGGTGGGGGTTTACAAAATTGAGTCTCAATATAAACCAATTTTCTTAAAAGAACAAATAAATTTGTAATTTGTGTCATCTGCAAAGTTTTCTGTATTTTAAAATCTGCATAGTTTGAAGTACAGCAGAAATTTGGCTCATTTTCTGGTTTTTGCATGGTCACGAACATCCAGTTTATTGTCAGTAACCAAATTAATTAGGCTTAAAGTAGGATTCGTGGTGTGTCTTCTTCATTTGTGCATCTATTAGCTATGGGCTTGGTTGAGCTAAACTCTGTGTTCTCGTCGTTTGCAGCTTCTGGGGAGCCACCTTTACTTATGGCTGCTTCAGTTCACTGTGCAACGAGGGACGCCATTAAAGAAGCAAGAAAACAGGTTCTCTCTTGGAGTGGGTCAGAATCAGGATCAGAAGCATCAGCTTATAGTTCGATATTTCAAATGGAAGTCCCAGCAACCATGCCTGTAGTGAAGGAGCTATGTGGACTGGATAATGTCGAGAGGTACTTGAAAAGCTCAGTGGTTTCTTGCTGATGAAATTATCTCCAAACTGGCAGTTTTTTAAAGTATTTTTCATGTTTTTAGTATTCATCAAATTGCTTTTGCGGCGTAAAACAATTTCCATCAGGTTTGGTTTTTGCTTTAAAACAGAGGGTCTAAAGATAATAAGGACTTTGATTTGATTGAATAGATTGTGTGTAATGGTCCGGTTTGTGCGAAAAAGTAAGTTCTCAGGTGTGTGGTGTGTAATCCACCTGACGTAAATAGAAACAAGCTCCTGCTAGACAGGAGCTAAGTCTGTTACTTCCTCTATGATTCTATTTGTATAATTGATTTTCTTTCAGAAAAAAAATGTATTACTGGGATTGACAATACCCATCATAGAGATTGGTTCTGTAGACCAGAAAATACAAAATGGAATAGTAAAACAAGTACTCCATGTCTTATTGCACAAGGCGCGTAATATCGGATTAATACACGGTTACAGTTACAGATGCGCAAATTAATACCGTCGGCCATCAAACTTATAGTAAGCAACAACAATAATCAAAGTACGACATCGATGGAATTTGCACCGCAGCAATAACAGAAATTTCTAGTCTGGAGCACCTCAGCACATAATAGGTTCGGGGCTACCAATGCAAAAAAAGTTATTCAAGGTGCCTATGCCGCATCATCAGGGGCAATATCGTTACCGAGGATAGTCTTTCCGGAGCATTGGTCAGGCTTGCTGGAAAGTAACGGCATAAGACTATCTGATTTTGCTTCTAGCGCACTCCATATACATTCTCTTGCAGGTCAAGATTTGTGTTAGGGTTCTAAACCAAAACAACTGTTAAGAACACAAAAACTAGATAGAACCCTAAAGATAAAATCCTTTTTTATGGGGATTAGCCACCTACGCTTTGTAACAATAAGAGAACCGAAGTTGTATTAATTGAAGTGTTCAAAACAAGCTCACGAATTGAGTATTTATACTAATCAAGATTTGCCTAATCAAGAAGTAACTTACGTATTTAAGAATCCTAACTAAATAAGGAAACTACCTAGTTAACTAAATAAAGGAAATATCGAGGTTAAGGAGTTGGCACGCAACATCCCACCCTCCTTGAAAGCATGCTTGTCCTCAAGCATCAAATTCGAAATCGTAATAGTAGTTCATCAAAGCATCTTCCCACGTAGCTTCTTCCACCGGGATGATCCTCCCCACTGGACTAACCATTTAGTGCCCGCATGAGCTCCTTTCTTGAACATTTTTCGTTCCAAAATTTTAGCTGGTTCCCACTTATCATAATCCACCGTAATTGGTAGATTAGTATCCACAAAAATTGAAGAACCAAGTTGAAGATTTAAATTGTGAAACATGAAACACTCGGATGAATACGACGGAAGTAGGTAAGTCCAACCTATAAGCCACCGCACCAATTCTTTCAAGGATACGAAAAGGGCCGTAAAACTTAGAGAAAGCTTAGAATTAAAAGCCCGATTTGCAACCGTGTTTTGCCTATAAGGTCATAGTCTAAGAAAAACCAAATCATTGACTGCAAAATTTCTCTCGGCACGATGTGTATCAAGATAATTCTTCATTCTTAATTGAAGCTTGCAAATGGGACTTCAAAAGCTTTAAAGTATGATCCCTAGCTCGTAATGTAGAATCAACAAGATTGACAGATGTAGAACCCGGTAAGTAAGAGGATACCGTTGGAGGCGAACGACTATAGACTCGCTTGATATGGAGTCATCTCGAATTCTTTGAATGAAAACTTGTGTTATACCACCATTCCGCCCATGGTAACCATCTTGACCATTCACTAGGTTTTGTTCCAAAAAACATCGTAAATAACATTCTAAAGTTCTATTAGTAACTTCGGCTTGTCCATCGATTGTGGATGATATCTTTGAACTTCTACATAACTTTGTATCTGTAAAGAAAAATATGCTTCCCAAAAATTGCTCATGAAGATGGGATCACGGTCACTTACAATAGTTCGTGGCATGCCATGCAAACGTACTATTTCTCGTACAAAAATGTCAGCAATAGAGCGCGAATAAGGATGAGTGAGTGCAATAAAATGGCCATATTTAGATAATCTATCTACGACCACGAGAATAGAGTTTTGCGATGTGAAAGTGGAAACCCATCGATGAAATCCATCGATATATCTAACCAAATATCAGCAGGTATAGGTAGAGGACTCAATAATCCTGGAGGGGCTACGGTTTCAGCTTTATTACGCTGACAAATATCACAGTGAGAAATGAAGGTTTTAACTGCAGTTTTCATACCTTTCCAATAAAAACTGTGTTGTAAACGCTTATAGGTGCGTAAGAATCCAGCATGACCACCAATGGGATTAGAATGGAACTCTTCAAGAAGTTTAATGCACCAGGTGGAAGAAAATGGCACCACTATACGACCTTTATAACGTAAAACTCCATCAGCATAAGAAAAATTGGGTTTACAAGTATCATTGGCACGCAACTGCTGAATAAGAAGACCCAATTCTGTATCATCATGGCATTCCTTAATAATGTCAGTAAGACCAGAGAAAATAGGCGCAGAGAGAAGTAAAAAAGAACCATGAATCCGAGAAAGTGCATCAGCTGCAATATTTTCTTTGCCTTTACGAAAAATAATCTCATAGTCGTACCCCAATAATTTAGATAACCACTTTTGTTGTTCCATAGAAGATAATTTTTGATCCAAAAAATACTTTAAACTCCTATGATCCGTATAAATTTTGAAATGCCTCCCTAGTAAATATGGACGCCATTTTTGAACCAGAAACCACAACAGCATTTCCTTATCATATATAGAGAGATTCAAATTTTTACCGTGATAAAGGTTTCTTGTAATATGCAATTGGTCTATTTGATTGCATTAGAACAACACCTAATCCATTCCCCGAAGCATCACATTCCAATACAAATTCCTTTGTAAAAACTGGAAGTATTAAGCGGTGTTGAAGTTAAAGCTTGTTGGAGTTGTTTGAAAGCCGCAAAGAGCTGTTTCAGTCCAAACAAAAGCATCTTTCTTGAGTAGCTGAGTTAATGGTGCACTTATTTTTCCAAAATCCTTAACAAATTTCCGATAATAACCAGCTAAACCCAAAAAGCCACGTAATGCCTTAATTGTAGTAGGAATTGGCCATGACAAAATACATTGTATTTTTTCATTCTCTACTGAAACTCCTTCGGATGAAATAACATGACCAAGATAGCCAATAGAACTTTGAGCAAATGCACACTTTGAATCCTTAACAAACAATTTATTAGTGCGTATAATGTCAAACACTAAAGATAAGTGCTTGATATGATCCTCAAGATTGTCACTATAAATTAAAATATCATCAAAGAAAACAAGCACGAACCTCGCGTAAATAAGGCCCGAAAATATGATGCATGAAGCTCGAAAAGTGGCGGGTGCGTTTGAAAGACCAAAGGCATGACAAGAAATTCGTAGTGACCATCATGAGTTCTAAAAGCCGTCTTTGGAATGTCAGGCGCATGCACTCTAAGTTGGTGATAACCAAAACGAAAATCCAGTTTAGAAAAAATGGTTTTTCCATGTAATTCATCCAACAATTCATCCACCATTGGAATGGGAAATCTATCTTTGACGGTCGGCTTGTTTAAAGCTCGATAATCCACACACATCCTCCAAGAACCATCTTTTTGCGAACCATTAAAATGGGAGAAGAGTAGGGACTAGAGCTTGGTCTAATGAAACCAAAGCATGTTGTAATTCTTTCACAATTTTTTCTATTTCATCCTTCGAAAATGTGGATAACGATAAGGTCTCACATTAACCGGAGCGAACTGTGGAAGTAGTGGAATATGATGATCATGCAAACGTTCGGTGGAAGAATATTTGGAATCTTAAAAATATCTTCATATTCGGACAATAGTTGTTGGATCTCGGGCGGCACAACCTGAAGTTGAATTAATAAAGACTAATCGAAGATAGTTGAAGAAGAAAACCATAAGTCTCTTTGCGTAATAAATGTTGCATGGGAGATGCATCCAGGAGCATGACGGATGAAGAATTTTTCCCACGTATGATGATATTCTCTTCACCAACTTTGAACCGCATCGTCAAGTGAGTAAAATCCCAAGATATTTCACCCAATGTGCGTAACCATTGGACACCCAACACTGCATCACAACCGCTGATGTCCAAAAGATGAAAATCAACCAGGAAAAGTATATTGTTGTAGCTTAATCGGCACATTTAAACAATACCCATGGGTACGTGACCTCCATCACCTACTCGTGACACATAAAGAAGAATTTGATTCAATCTTATAACCACATTGCTTTGCAATTGTTGGATGAAGAAAATTGTGCGTAGCTCAGAATCCACCAAAAATGTAAGAGCTCGAGCCTTAATAAAACCTTGAATGCGCATGGTGTTTGGAAAACTAGAACCCACCAAAGAATGCAAAGAAATATTCAGCTCTTGTTCTTGTGGTAATTTAGCTTGAAAGATCGGAAGGTGGAGGCTGAATTTCTTCATCAAAGTTCGGATCATCGGTGTCATAAATACTTTGAGGCATATCTAAAATCAATAGTCTTGGTTTGACACATAAGTGACCAGGCTTGTAATAATCATCACAATTGAAACAAAGACCCTTGTCTCGTCTTTCTTTTGTTCTTCCCATGTTAATCTTTTAGCTCAGGGTGGCAATCTTGATTTTTTTTATTTGTTGGTTGGTAGCCATTGAGGTTCTAAAAGGGTTGGAACGAAAAGGTTTGGAAACCGAAGAGGCTGCAATGATATTATCTTCTTGTTGTATTGCCTTTTGAAGGCTTCGGCTAAAAGTCTTGGGTTCAAATAAACGAACACCGGTGCCAATATCCACTCGTAAGGCAAAGAATAAATAAATCAACAAGGTACTCGTGTAGGAAGATCATGAACAAAATTTATCAATTTTTCAAACTCGGGAGATTAGTTGTCGAACGGTAACGATTGAGACAATTTTGTCAATGCAATATGTGGATTTATAAACTTGTGATCCCTTAACATCACGAATTAGAGAACAAAAACCTTCCCAAGATGGTGTAGGATTAGACTTTTTAAACCAACGATACCAGAATTGGCATCATCTCGTCGATGAGCAAGAAAGAACTTGAATTTGAAAATATGCATTGATTGAATATAGGTTGAAATATCGCTCGGCTTGAAAAATCCAAGTAGTCAGATTTGTACCATCAAAAGTTGGAAATTTTATGTTGATGGAACCGGACGAATAGGTGGATTGGTACCACCCGTTACCATTATTATTGCCATCACCATTAACATTGCCATTATTTCCATTGCGTTGATTGCACTGTTTCTCGCACTGTCTCGAGAGCATCGGTAATGGCGTCTTTCATCGCAGATTGTGAAAGCTTTCATATCTTCTTTGTGGTTTGCTCGGCAACTCCTTCTTTAGTCTCACTGTTTTAATGTCATCTTGTCGCCGTTTAGTTAGGGAAGTAATCAACTCTTTGATATCATCTTTTATACTTATAGCTAATTCCTTGATCTCATCTTTTAAACCAAGAACTTCTCATTGTTAACTCCACAATCGTCATGATAAAGAAAAAAATTTTTGAAATTCTGAGAATATATATCAAACACCTTCCCGTACGAGATGTTAGGGTTCTAAACCAAAACAACTGTTAAGAACACAAAAACTAGATAGAACCCTAAAGATAAAATCCTTTTTTATGGGGATTAGCCACCTACGCTTTGTAACAATAAGAGAACTGAAGTTGTATTAATTGAAGTGTTCAAAACAAGCTCACGAATTGAGTATTTATACTAATCAAGACTTGCCTAATCAAGAAGTAACTTACGTATTTAAGAATCCTAACTAAATAAGGAAACTACCTAGTTAACTAAATAAAGGAAATACTGAGGTTAAGGAGTTGGCACGCAACAATTTGTGAGGCCATTAATTTTTTATAATGATTTTAGGAAGTTATAATGCTTCTTTACCTAAAGCTCGGAGTTTCTGGTTTTGTTCTCTTCCTTGAGTGTAGTTTCTTACTTATTAGTTATTACTATTTTGTATTGGCTAGGGTTTTCCATTCTCTGGAAGTCCCATGAAGGGCGTGGAGAAAGATGAGGAGTAAGGTGACTTTTTGTGTCCGACGTTGTCAACCAAACTACCCTATTTCCTTAACTTGTGCAGTGTAAGGTTTCTCCTGATTCTTATGTGTTTTATATTCAGGGTATCCGACCCAAGGTTCTGAGAGCTTTGACATCAGCCACCCTAGGTGAAGGAGTGCAATCACTTGTAGTAGTCATATGGCTAAGTGATTGAATAATGGTTGTAGTCTTTCACCCAGTCTTAGAAGTGATTCCACCAAAAAAAAAAACAGTTTCTCTTTGATCCTTACGAGATTTTGATTGCTGTCAAAACCACCTAAAGCTATTACTGTTGCAGCTGCTCGAGGCCATATGCAGGTACACTGTCTTCGCTAGTTTTTTTTTCTTGTCATATGGACTGCCCAGTTTTCATATTCAGTTCTTGCTATTGATTTTTTTGTCAACCACTACAGATCTAGATGCACCAGGTCATCTACCATCTTTTGAAGGGCATTGGGGATCACATTGTAGACAATGCCCCAGGTACTTTAGAGACTCATGTAGCCGGTGAGCCCAAGGTATTCAACATTTTTTAGATTAAAGGAGGCAAAGCCATGGGAGAAGTGAAGATTGCTGGTCTTAGTTGATTGATGGGCTAGTCACCAAATCGTCATACATTGAGGATGTCCAGAAGTGGGGAGGTAATTTTCAAAGGCTCGGCTCATACGATTCACTGAAACGAGAGAAACAGGACATGACAAAGGGTACCAATTGCAAGTGCAGTTCCAGAAGGGATCCCAGGTTCGGAAGTCATCGCAGGTCAACTGTGCAGTCCTAACCAAATGAGAAACTTGACATTCTCGAGGACCCGGATGGAAATTATTATAACACAAAATTGGTTAAAAGATCAAAATCAACATTCCCGGGTTAAAAGACATGTAAAATTTGATCTTTGTTTAAATGGACGAGAATGTAAAAATAAATAGGGATGTAAACAGTTTCATCATACCCATTTTCAAATATATTTTTTTTATTTTTAATTTACATCCTCACTTTTTTTTAAGTTTAAGCTAGGATGAATCCAGTTTCATTCTTGCTATTTTTTCGGTGTCCATTTCACCCATATTAATTTTACTCGTCCATTAGAACCATGTTTTAAAAGTATTTGAAAAAATAACCCATTTTCCGTTATTATAATTAGTCACTTTTATTATGAAAAATAATGTTTTAGAAGTTTGTGTGGTTTTGGTCATAGAATCACTTGGATGCTAAAAAGCAAGAAATATCAACTAGGATATGATCACAACCTAATAAGATAACATTCTTTAAGTCAAAGAATTATTTATTAAGAAGTACTATTTGATATTCATTTTGTTCAAGAATCAAGGCTTTTCAAGCTTTAAAAGCTTATGTAATCAAGTTCCACTTGAAATATACAACACTCTCGGTGGGAGCCAAAAAGTGAGCTAAGATTTTTTATTAATATGAATCTGAATATGTTTGAGAACGGTAATGTCATTTCAGCTAATTAATCAATCTTAGTGAGAAAGTTATATGAATATGTTTGAAGTTAAAATCACTAAGTTGCACTCAGCATATAAAATACTGTTATTGGTGGGTGTCAAAAAAGTGAGCTAAGATGTTTTTTTCTTCTTACAAATTTGCAATTCTTAATCAATCGTGACAAATTCCGTGCCAATTTTCACCAATGATTTAAAACATGCAAAAAAAAAAAAAAAAAAAAACGATTTATAATATTCATAGCTTATATTATGATAAGTTTGAAAAAATCCAAAAGGAAAGTTTGGCTGTAAAACTAAAATTTGACTACATATGAGCATGTGGCTTGTACACGTTGATTTGACAACTCAATAAATAAGGTTCATATTGAATCTATGGCTTGAATGAAGGTAATAATGAATAGCTTTAAATATCTGTAGGTATTCTGAGGACTGGACCATTTTTCATGTGGAATTTGGATGCAACCATCACAAAGCAAAGCAAAGACAACGCACCAAAACTTGGAGTCATGGCAAACGACTAGAAAGGAAAAGCAACCTGTTACAAAAGGGGCCAACACAGTGAAACGAGTTAGCCACACATTAAACTTTAAAGGGACATTTTATAAAGTACCCTTGTTTTGAAATGTACACTTCAAAAGTACACCCATTTTTTACAAATTTTCTAAAGTATCCCGTTTTATTTAAAAGGCAAATTCCATCCACTTAAGTGTTAGGTGACAGTTATCTTTCCAATTAAAAATCATATTTACCCCTGAACTACATCTCCTTGGTAGAGAAGATAAATGATTCGACGATCCTGAAAGAGGGTGTAACGATCCTAAATTAGGCTCGACGAACCTGAAAGTGGTGTAACAACCCTGAACCGGGCTCGACTAACCGGAAAAATATTGTAGAAGATTGATTCTCCACCAACCAAAAACCCCAAGACACTTGGGAATGATGAACCTTTCAGTGGAATGATGAAACAAACCTGAAAATGATGACACGATCCTGAACCGAGCTCGACAAATTGGAAACTAGTGTTGACTAATTAGATGGAAAACTAAACAGTTGGGGCACTTTAGAAAATTTGTAAAAAACAGGGGTAACAAAAAAAACGAGTTTAATAAAACATAGGTACTTTATAAAGAGGGAGGATCCATGGACACTCTTAGATAGACAAGATCGGACAAGATTTGCGCCATTTGCTCCGGCATACTCAAATGACAATGAATTATGTCTAATATTTTAATGATATGTTCCTATTGTAAGACTTTATATTCCTACCAAAAATGAATGCAATTCGAGATAGCAAACGTGACCATCTACCGATCTTAATTTTAACCATTAATTTTGAACGGCTGATATTCAAAGGGTAGATGGTGGTTTTATACATCTCAATTGTGCATCATTTTTTTTTTTTTTGTAGGAATGTAGAGTTTTATAAAAAGAATATACCATCAAAATATTAGACTTAAATTCATTATCGTTTGGGTTCTGCGGAGAAAATGACGCAAATCTTGTCCGACCTTCTCCATCTAAGAGTGTCCATGGATCCTCTCTCCTTTATAAATTCTCCCAACTTTAAAAAGGAAGATGCAAAGATGGAAAAAGAGGCTTTTTACGTTTACTATATATATATGCATCGATAACAAGGATAAAATATCTTTAGAGCAGTATTCATTTCTTTATCATTTTTGGCCAAATGTTGTTTGCTCGGGAAGAGATAATTCCTCGGCCTTCACCATTGGACATGCAAAATATCTATCCACTTTTCTAAGATGATGCAAGAGAAAAAAAGAAGGAGAAGAGTTATAGATGGCTGAGCTCTCGAAGGGAAGGCAAGGTATTAATAGCAGTTGGGTAGATGCCGATGTCACTGTAATATAATGTTAAAATTATTGGGTGATGATAGTTCGAAATTCGTCAAAAAAAAATAAAAATAGTTCGAAATTCAGCACCAATTTTTTTACCAATTAGAAGAAAAAAAAGAAAAAGAAAAAGACAACACATAACTATTACGATGCATTGTATCAACTACTATGCACCCAGTGGTTTGGTTAGCCAACAAACAATCAATCGAATCTTTACAAAAGGAAAGCCAAATATTATATGTTTTCTTATATATAAATTATAAATATTATATATATACTTTTGTGGTGATTCTCAAAAGGTAACCCAAATTATATACTATTTACGTAGAAAAGAGATATTTTCACTTTTTCAATTTGGCATATTTTTAGGCTAAAATGTAAAAGTGAAAGTATCTTTTTTTCCAGAAATGGAGGGAGTATATATTTGCCGATCAAGGATAAAGTGATACATTAGTGTAATAATAACAAAGGGGCAAAGCTAGTTATGGTTGCTCCCGATCTGGGTTGCACGGACGCTCCATTTCTTGAGCCGTGTCCGTGTCCGACTAGCGGCGGACACAAGACGCGCGTGGGACGCTGACACGACGCGTGTCCGACGCACCAATTTGCGCGTCATGCCCGCGTCTGGTTTGGACGCACCGATGACGCGTGTCCGACGTATTTTTTTTTAATTTTCATATAAATTTTTTCCTTTAATTTTACTATTATTAATCAAATGAAGAAAGACAAACATTTAGATCAATTATTTAGGTCTTTATTAGGATTTTGTAATTGGAAATGACATCACGTATACCCTTAGTTGGACATGTGTTGATCTAAGAATGCATTTTGATTGTGCTATGAGTTTAATAGTGACTGATTATTTGACATTCGGCGTGTATAAACAAACGATATCTTCTTTTCTTTTGAAATTTATACATATGTAACATCATTTTCTAATTTTTACGGTCGAAATACTTGACTTTGCTGTATAAATACACGATTATATATATAAATAATATATAAATAAAATATATATATACGTGTCCGCGTCCTAGTTTTTTGAAAATTTTGTAGTGTCCGCGTCAGCGTCGTATCGTGTCCGCGTCTGTGTAACCCAGATCCCGATGCCCAAAACCAATCTGTGTATTCCTCTACAAAAAAAATAAAATAAAAAAAAAATCTATGATTTGTCTTTTTATTTGTTATTTGCCTTTACTTAGGTGGTTGCCCATATAAGAATTTGTATGTTTTTTTTTATAGAGCGAGAGAGATAAAGAGAGTAATTTGGTCCGTTTGCTCTGTTTTTCCTCTGTTTATGAGATCATGAATGATTCTAAGACCGAAACACCTTTTGTTAAAGCTGGGTTATTCAGTAGATTATCATTTTGGTGGTTAAATCCATTGATAAAGAAAGGAAAACAAAAAAATCTTGAAGATGATGATATACCCATGTTAAGAAATTCTGATAGAGCAAGCACTTGTTACATGTTATTCATGCAACAGCAACCACAGTCAGTTTTGTGGGCAATTGTTCATTGTTACTGGAAAGAGATCGTCGTATCGGGTTTATTCGCATTACTCAAGATAATCATTCTATCCTCCGGTCCATTGTTTCTCAGTGCTTTCATTAAAGTTGCAGAAGGCAAAGAAGATTTTAGACATGAAGGTTATGTTTTAGCTGGACTATTGTTCTTCTCAAAATTGTTAGAATCGTTGTCTCAACGGCAATGGTATTTTCGTAGTAGAATTACGGGTATTCGGATAAGATCATTACTCTCAGCAGCTATTTATAAGAAGCAATTCAAACTTTCTAGTTCTGCTAAAACAACGAATTCAGCGAGCGAGATAATCAGTTATGTAACGGTTGATGCATATAGAATTGGAGAGTTTTCTTACTGGTTTCATCAGATATGGACACTAGCACTCCAAGTTTGTCTAGGCTTAGCGATTCTTGTTCGTGCTGTGGGTCTTGCGACACTTGCAGCTTTGGCTGTCATAATACTTACCGTGTTGGTGAACATTCCTGTGGCAAAACTTCAAACCAGGTATCAGAGAAAGCTTATGGGGGTACAGGATAGGAGACTAAAGGCGATATCCGAAGCTTTGGTGAACATGAAAATCTTGAAGCTGTATGCTTGGGAGATTCATTTCAAAAGTGTTATCAAGAAATTGAGAAATGATGAGTACAAACGTTTGTCACCTATGCATTATCAGAAAGCGTTCAACGGTTTCCTGTTTTGGGTATCACCTGTCATGGTGGCTGCAGCCACCTTTTGGGCTTGTTACTTTCTCAAGGTTCCTTTGAATCCTAGTAACGTGTTCACGTTTATAGCAACGTTACGTATCGTGCAAGACCCTATTAGATTATTTCCTGATCTTATTGGAGTTGTAATTCAAGCAAAAGTTTCTTTTGAAAGGATCGAAAAATTTCTTGCAGCACCGGAGTTGAAGAATGAGAAGGTCAGGCACAAGGGAAATGACGGAGAGCAACTTAAGCGTTCTATATTCATCGAATCAGGTAATTTCTCATGGGAAGAGAGTCCTGTTGTAAAGCACACTCTGAGAAACATAAATTTAGAGGTTAAAACTGGTGAGAAAGTGGCTATATGTGGAGAGGTTGGTGCAGGTAAATCGACACTTTTAGCAGCAATTCTTGGAGAGGTACCGAACATAAAAGGCACCGTAAGTTCTTGTTACATGCAGAACCCATTTCTTTCATTTTTCTTTTAAGTTAACATCAAGTTAAGGTGTCGGATTTCCAAATGCAATCTGCAGATTCAAGTTTGTGGAAAGCTGGCCTATGTTTCTCAAACGGCATGGATACAGTCAGGAAGTATACAAGAAAATATTTTGTTTGGGTGCAGCTTGGAGAAGAAACGATACCACGAAGTATTGGAAAGATGTTCACTGCTTAAGGATCTGGAAATGCTACCATATGGTGATCTCACTGAAATAGGAGAACGAGGAATTAATCTGAGTGGTGGTCAGAAGCAACGGATTCAACTAGCTCGTGCGCTCTATCAGGATGCTGATGTATATCTCCTGGACGACCCATTTAGCGCGGTTGATGCTCATACTGCTACGAGCTTATTTAATGTGAGACTATAAATCTTTCTCTTATTTAATGTAAAGAAGTTGGTGCTGACGAGTTTCAAACTCAGGTCACTTATATCATCACCCAATGTACCATTGTACTACAATGACATCACCACTGTAAATCTTTTTCACTGCAAATTATTTGCAATGATTGCTAAATTTGGTTTTCCGCAGGAATACGTTATGGGAGCTCTTGCAGGAAAGACAGTGTTACTTGTAACTCACCAAGTTGATTTTCTTCCCACTGTCGATTATGTTCTGGTCAGTTGATTTTCTTCCCACTGCTTATGTTGAATTGTAAGTCTTGCTTCTTTATATGACTGAAAGTTTGATGAAGTCTACCCTCTTATCGGCTTGATAGCTGATGTCAGACGGTGAAATCCAACATGCATCTCCATATCATACGCTACTAGCTTCAAGTTCAGTATTTTATGACCTTGTCAATGCACATAAAGATACAGCCGGAAATGAAAGGCTCCCTAAGGTTGATTCTTCGCAAAGAATCTCTGCAAGGGATGCTGGTAAAATATACCAAGACAAAGAGACCAAAGAATCAGCAGGACATCAGTTGATAAGGAAAGAAGAACGAGAAACTGGAAACACGGGCTGGAAACCATACATACAGTATCTGAATGGAAAGAAAGGCTTCTTTCACTTGTGTTTATCAACTGTTCCGCAACTCTTCTTTTTTGCTTGCCAAATACTACAAAACTATTGGATGGCTTCAAACCTTCAGAACTCTCAAGTCAGTAAACTGCGACTTGTCGGAGTGTACTTTGCAATTGGATGCATCTCGATATTCTTTTTACTTGTTAGATGCTTTTCTGCGGTTGCTTTGAGTATGCATTCATCCAAGTCCTTATTCTCTCAATTGCTAGACTCTCTTTTCCGTGCACCAATTTCTTTTTATGAGTCGACTCCTCTGGGAAGATTACTAAGCCGGGTAAGTGCATGTGCATGCACTTACTTACTATTGCAGATTTTGTTTGAGAATTAACCGAGGCTAATTAACATTTCTTCTATAGGTCTCCGCTGATCTAAGTACAGTAGACCTCGATCTCGGATTCATTTTCATACATGTTATCGTGGTTACAGCTAACTTATATATTACTCTTGGAGTACTGACTGTCATTACCTGGGAAGTCGTGTTTGTTTGCATACCAATGGCATTCTCGGTGATATACTTGCAGGTGAAGTACAAATTTTTTCCTCCTACGTAATATTGTAAGGAAATAATGGATGCGTTGAAAATGTATTTTTGCTCAACAGGGGTACTATTCGGCTTCTGCAAAAGAGTTCATGCGGATTAATGGAACAACCAAGTCTATGGTAGCAAATCATCTTGGGGAGTCCATTGCAGGAGCAATGACAATTAGAGCTTTCCAAAATGAAGAAAGATTCTTTCTTCAAAATCTCGAGCTCATTGATAAAAATGCTAGTCCTTCTTTTTACATTTACTCCGCAAATGAGTGGTTCATCCAACGTTTGGAAACACTATCAGTCATTGTTCTTTGTTCCTCGGCGCTACTAATGGTTTTGCTTCCTCGGGGAACTTTTAGTTCAGGTAAGCATAGAACGGAACTCTGCCAATCTTGTTCCTTTGGTTTGATTAATGGACCTTTTGATTCCCAATCTTGTGATATGGCTGCAGGGTTCATCGGAATGGCTTTGTCATATGGTCTCTCATTGAATATGTCTCTTGTGTTCTCAACTCAAAACCAGTGTGCATTAGCAAATAACATCATTTCAGTGGAAAGGCTAAGCCAGTACATGAACATTCCTAGCGAGGCTCTAGAAGTCATAGAAGGAAATCGGCCTGCACCTAGTTGGCCTGCTGTGGGTAGAGTTGAGTTCCACGATTTAAAGGTAAACTGCGCGAAGTTTGTAAATAAATTTGCAAGAGTCTTGTTTGAAGAAGATTAGTATACTAAAATATTTGATGATCCAAGCAGATACGATATAGGGACGATACTCCTCTTGTTCTTCAAGGGATTACTTGCACATTTGAAGGAGGACACAAGATTGGAATTGTTGGCAGAACTGGCAGTGGGAAAACGACCCTGATAAGTGCCTTGTTTCGTATAGTAGAACCATTTGGAGGGAAAATTGTCATAGACGGCATTGACATCTCAAGGATTGGACTGCATGATTTAAGAACGCGGTTGGGGATTATACCTCAAGATCCTACTCTCTTTAAAGGAACTGTGAGATACAATTTGGATCCGCTGTCTCAACATAGTGACCATGAAATTTGGGAGGTATGTTTTCGGCTATCTCTGCGTGCTTTCTTATCAGTACCTGGAAGAATTGCACATTTTATGGATTAGCTACATTTCTAAATCTGCTCATAATTCATAAATGTGTCAAGGTTCTGGAGAAATGTCAGCTTCGAGACACGGTACAAGAGAAAAAAGAGGGTTTATGTAATCTAGGTACGCGATTGTCAGTACCATCATCATCAGCGCTCTCTCTTGTCGGCCCCTTTCTCTTGTTAGTAACTTGTAATATATTGTGCAGTTGAACAAGATGGTGGAAACTGGAGCATGGGACAACGGCAACTATTTTGCTTGGGTCGTGCTCTTTTGAAGAGAAGTCAGATACTGGTGCTTGATGAAGCTACTGCTTCAATTGACAATGCAACAGATTCTATACTTCAAAGAACCATCCGTACTGAGTTCGAGAGCTGCACAGTTATCACGGTAGCTCATAGGATACCAACTGTGATGGATAGTACAATGGTGCTTGCAATCGGTGACGGTGAGTTTTATACATATCTTGGCAGATAAAAAAAAACTAAACTTTGGAATTCATTGTCTAACAGAAGTGTGCACTCTTTTTGCAGGAAAGATAGTGGAATACGATGAACCAACGAAACTGATGAACAAAGAGGGATCGTTGTTTGGGGAGCTTGTAAAGGAATACTGGTCACACATCAACTAGGCACATTCATAATGAAGTCTAAGAATAGCAACAAAATTTGCAAGAAGCCAGGGTGATTTTACATTGGTTTATATACATATGACTTTGAGAAACATAAGAATCCAACCAGTTCTATTACACTAAGTCCAGCTAGAAACCAATAAAAGTAATCTAAATGCGCCTGATTTATGTTGGTTGCTATCCATCCGTGCTGAGCACCTGCACTAGTTACCTTCTGAATAACTGATATAAGGAAGACACTGAGGAACTCTCCCAAGCCAAACATGGTGGAATACAGGGACAGACCCACACTCCTTAGCCCATTGGGAACTTGATCGTAGAAAAATTCTTGTAAACCTACGGAGGCGAATACAAGAGCAAGACCTGACATGACATATTGCGGAATCAACCACCAGACAACCATAGGAACTGTTGCTTTTGGATCATCAATCAATCCAAACTCTTGAGCAATTTTAAGCCTTCTATCTCCCACTACAGCTGCTACAACCATTGTTATGGTAGAAATAAATATGCCAACACCAATTCTCCGAAGTGTAGTTATGCCGTTAGAGTTTCCTGTAAGAGTTTGAGTAATTGGGACGAAGATACGGTCGTACGATGCTGCAAACAGCATGATGGATGTACTATAAAAGATCTTAGTTGAAGCTGAGGGTATCTGAAAGTCTGGTCCTATCGATCTGTCCATAGTGCTCCCTTGCTTAATAAAGAAGGTGTGCAATTGAGCGTGCACTACTGGGTATATCAAACATATAATCCATACAGGAACCAGCCGCAGTACAGCCTTTACATCTTCAACCTTAGTAATACTAGACGATGTCCCAGCATTCCTTGATCCCTCTACTTTATCTGCATCTTTCTTCAGAGTGTAGCGGTAGGATTTTATTCCAGACATGATAACAAGTAGCGCAATAACCATTAGAATGGATGAAATTCCAGATGCAAGACCCCAACCCAAATTATCTTGGATATAGTTTAAAATCAAGTGAGAAGTGCATCCTCCAACAGATTGTCCGAACATCCACCAATTAAAGAATGAACTGTTGGACTTGGATTCATTAGAATTTAGTTTGTCAAATTGGTCTGCACCGAAAGCTGGTACGCAGGTCTTGTATCCAGCACTCCCAGTTCCAATTAGATACAGTGAAAAGAAAAACAAGATTACTTGGAACGTGGATGGAGGAGAGCACAAAAGGCCATCTTCCATGGCATTATTAGAACATGCAGTCAATTGTGAAGTACATAGAGTTAACAACCCAAGCCCCTGCCACATATAATAATTTCGAAACGTGTATTAGGACAAAGACAGGGCTCTTGCAGAAATGAGTTCTGCCTAGTTGCTCAAGAGGCAGTCTCTAAGGTCAGCAGTTAAAGAAAAACAAAATTAAGAGCAATAAAGAGAGCGAGTGTGAAATTTACCAAAACATAGATGATCACAGAGAACAAGATGGCACGGAATCTGCCAAGATATGCATCACCAACGTATGCAATTAGTACTGGAAGCATATATATGAAACCAGTCCAAGCATTGATATTCTGCGCAGTTGTTGCTGTAGACTGTCCTAATTGCATAGTTAAGATAGTAATCAAGTTCGAAGACATTCCATGTAAAATGAATGATTCTATGCCACCAATTACGATTACTCGAGAAGCCGAATTCCATCTACCAAAGTCATTATTATTTTTCTTGATCTTATCTCCTTTGTAATTCACCACACCTTGAATATAAGTATGATCAGTGAGTAGCAATGGCTCATGATCATAATCAGCAGATGCAATCGCCATGAAACTTGCTAATTAATTGTCTTCCGGTGTCTCTGAAAATCGTCTGAGATTAACTTTGAATGAGTGCAGCAGATGATCCCACTGCGCAACAAAAAAATTATTATTCTTAAGATGTCAAATCAAGAAGTATTATCTAAAGATAAATTATGTTGTACTAATTGTCTAATTGTCTCCTTAGGACAGCCGCTAGTGGGAGGATAAGAAAATGACACTAACAGACTTGACTTAAAGTACTGTTTTTTGGGTACACTGGTTTAAAATAACCGCATCCATTTTTTTGATAATAGGCCCAGTACTTATTGGAACGGATATCGGTCGTTTAGTATCCGTTCCAATTATTTTTACCGAATGTGCATTATCCGTTAAGTTCTGGCAGATATTGAAAACTTAACGGATATCGGATAATAGCCTATAATTATTCGTTCCGTAATATGATCAATTTCTTTTTCCGAATATAATGAATTAAATTGCTTGGGTTCAAGGGTGACCCAAAAAAGTTTAATTAGTGTTAATTAATTGTATTACTTTTTTTTTTTAATTAAATGAAAGGGAGCCACTGAGGCATTTATTAAGAAAACCAAAGGTATATTTACAAGGATATGGCTGGGAGTCGCGCAACAAGTTGTGCCATAGTGATGAGTGGTTGGTAAGTAAAAGAGATGGTTTCCACTTCCTAACTAGGTACTTGGTGGAGTGTGTACCCAGTGACACATAAACTTTACTCCAGCTACGACATTAATATGACCGATGTGAGTGTGGTTTCGTGGAGCACCGTGATCAAATATTTATTAAATTAATTTCATTATAATTAATTAAATATTATTTATTTATTGTGTAATGGGAATCAATGTCTCTTTCATTTCCTTTAGTTCCATTAAATACAAAAGAATGAGAGATTGTGTTAGTACACTTGTTGGTAAGAAAGAGTTACATGTGTCTAGTAATCGAGAGTAGAGGCACATGCATCTTAACATGTGTGGTATGTGGTCATCCACTTCTCTACACATGTTTCTTCAACACCCCCCTTGGATGACCACCATTATAGTCTCATTGCATTGTCAAAACTTTGCTAGGAAATTTTATCGAGGTAAAAAATGGTCGAAGGAGAAAAAACAATATTGAGCTTTCAGAATGACGTCAATTGTCGAGACTTTTCTCATTTGTAGAACTGTGTTGGGAAAAATACTTGGAAGAAAAACCCGAACACATAAAAGGATAAGAATAACCTCAACCGAGAAATTATATATTTCTGGTGCCACTGTTGTCTCATAAAAAACCTTGCCGAGTAATAAAACCATGTGGGGAAAATAACCTCGGTGAAGGAAAAGAGTGCAACACACCTTTATGTCAACATCACATCGTTAGATGCTCCCCCTGATATCGACATCTCCCCATGATTTGTATTATGGTATTATTGTTGTCTCATTAAAAAACCTTTTCGAGTAACAAAAACCAGTGGGAAAAATTAACCTCGGTAAAGGAAAAGAGTTCAACATACCATCATGTGCTCCCCCTGATGCAGGTTATTCTTTAGTCTAATACTGTAACACCCCGTGTTTTTAGCATGATGCATGCTATAAGATGTGCCATGGCCTGAGATGAAGCTTCATCGAAAGTAATATATACAATATGTACAATATAAACAACTTCACAATTATGTTTTCAATATAACACGACTTGAAAGATACGTTAGGAATGAAACAGTTCAAGTCAATATTACTAACCACAAGTTGAAGGATGGTGTCGTCGTTGTAGTTCGTTACTTCTTCGCATTCTTCAGGTCTTCGGAGTAATACTTGTATGTCTCAACATTCCTAGAATTTCTAGTCCAACCTAAACGAAGTTGACGTATTTAATCAAGCGACTCTAGATGAGTTTTGATACTGGAAGCATATACATGAAACCAGTCCAAGCATTGGTATTAACGCATTTTATTGTCAGTATTTGTCCTAATTGCATGGTTAAGATACTAACCAAGTTGGAAGACATTCCATGTAAAATGAATGATTCTAAGCCACCAATTACGATTACTCGAGAAGTCGAGTTCCATCCGCCAAACTTATTGTTATTGTTCTTGATTTATCTCCTTTGTAATTCACCATACCTTGAATATAAGTATGACCAGTGAGCAGAAATGGCTCATGATCATAATCAGCAGATGCAATCGCCATGTACTAATTGTCTGATTGTCTCCGCAAGACAGCCTAGTGGGACACTAACATGTACTGTTTTTTTCCCCCCGGGTATACGGGTTTAAATAACCGAATCCATTTATTGATAGTACCGATTCTTTACCCAAATCAATCTTAGTCTTAAACTTAGAACTAAAAAGAACCCAATAATTGTCTTCTCCACCAAAAAAACCTTGAGTGAAAATGGCACAGTCAATTCCAAGCTTAAAACCTGCAACAAATAATGAAGAAGCTGTAGTATATGGGGCTTTAAAGAAAACTAGTCTTACAAAAACTACGTTCTCTTCTTTCACCCGGGAGAAGCCATGAACCTCAAGAATAGTTGATAAAAGAAGAATTTGAGTCAACTTATGGTGGTGGGGGAATCTTCTCAATTCTTGTCTTAAGTCCGTTGGTTCAATTGATTTCATTATGGATCAGATTCAGAAATGGATGAAGATAATTTTAAATTGGTTTTCGCCATTAATGGTGAGAAGGTACCTCAGCTCTGTTGAAGGTACCTCTTTGAGGATTCCACTGAGATTGTGGAGATGATGAATGAGGTGGAGGTCCTGTGTAATGCTGATAATAAGCTGAGGGTGGAGAATAAGACTGATATCGTGGATCGAATGTACATGTAGGATGATGTTGTTGAGTGGATATGTTTGCAGAAGCAGTTGTTAGGTCTATTTTGGATTCTGAGCAAACTCTAGCTTCTTCAGATAATAACAGTCCTAATAATTTATCATTCTTCAATTGCTGAGTTGTAACTGAGGTTTTGAAAGCATTATATTCAGCAGGTAATCCTTGAAGAATGTGAAAAACGAGATCCTCATCTGATATCGGGCAATCGATTTGAGCTAATTGATGTGATATAGATCTTGCTTTGTTAAAATACACTAGCATAGAATCACTATTCTTCTTCAAATGAACTAAATTAGTTTTCAATTGCATCAATCTAGATTTCGTAGTAGCATTGTAATTATGTTCAAGACGAACCCAAATTTCATGAGAAAATGTGCAATCGATTACCTGAGAGTGAGTTTCTTTGACACAAGCAGAAAATAACCAGGAGAGAATAGCTTGATCTTGATTTACCCAATAGTTGTACATCGGATTGAATACGAACTCATTATCGGGATCTGCATCTACAAAGCCTTCTTTTGATATGATTTCTTGTCCTGCTGGAGATGTTTTGCGATAGTATTTCACCGGACAATGGAATGAGCCATCAACAAATCTGAACAAATTGTAGCTACGCAGAAGTGGAACAATTTGTGACTTCCAGAGAGGATAATTTGTTGAAGTTAGTTTAGATGGTGGTTTGAAGGTTAATGAAATGGGTTTGTTGATTTATGCCATTGATTGATTGAAAGGTTGAATTGAATTTGAATTTAGGGTTTGAATTCGGTATCTGATACCATGTTAGAGAGAAGAAAGTCGCTGGACAAATCTCTCAGATTAGTTTTTCAGATTGATTCAATTTTCTTGTTACAGAAAAGGTAAAGTACAGGACTATTTAAACACTGATGAACCGCCAACTTGTTCAGCCGGTTACTAACGTACACTCTCACCTATATGTGTCAGTTATGACACGCTTACTAACACACACAAAGCATGAATAGAAATCTATTCTCTGACAGTAATTCACCACACCTTGAATAATATAAGTATGATCAGTGAGTAGCAACGGCTCATGGTCATAATCCGCAGATGCAATCGCCATGAAACTTGCTAATTAATTATCTTCCGATGTCTCTGAAAATCGTCTGAGCAGATGATCCCACTGCGCAATAAAAATTATTCTTGAAATGTCAAATCAAGAAGTATTATCTAAAGATAAATTATGATGTACTAATTGTCTGCTTAAGACCTATGAAGCACGGATACTGATATGGGGATTCGTCAATTTTCAAAAAATGGGGATACAGGATACGTTGGGATACATGTATTAATTAAAAAATATTTAATTTATTAATAGTGAAAAGAATCGCATAAAGTAAGAAAATTCTGAAATACTATCTAGAATATAAAAAAAAAAATAGATAAAAAAAAAAGATAACCCATCACTCATCAATATTGAATAAGAATGTTAGGTTAGACATTTATATACTGCTTGTATAGAATAATTTTTGATAAATACGAATACATTACATATCTAAAAATATTTAACATATTCTGTATATAAATATTTGGCAATATATATATCTTATACTATAAGAAGTGTCCCCTCTAGAGTATCCGAGAAGTATCCCAAAAATATCCCCTACCCTTTTCGTAATTAATAAAAAGGGACACTTTAAATGGGGTGTCTGATACGTATCCCCAAGTGTCAGACATTGATACAGCGTCTGACACGGATACGTCACCGGTTTTGAGGTGTCCGTGCTTCATAGCTTAGGACAGTCTAGTGGGAAGATAAGAAAATGACACTAATATGTACTGTTTTTTACGGGTATACGGGTTTAAATAACCGGATCCATTTTTTGATGGTACCGATTCTTTACCGAAATCAATTTAGTCTTAAAACTAAAAAAAAAGAAACCCAATAATTCTCTTCTCCACCAAAAACCTTGAGTGAAAATGGCACAGTCAATTCCAGGCTTATACCCTGCAACAAATAATAAAGAAGCTGTAGTATATGGGGCTTCAAAGAAAACTAGTCTTACAAAAACTACGTTCTCTTCTTTCACCCGGGAGAAGCCATCAACCTCAAGAACAGTTGATAAAAGAAGAATTTGAGTCAACTTATGGGGGTGGGGGATCTTCTCAGTTCTTGTGTTAAGTCCGTTGGTTCAATTGATTTCATTAGGGATCAGATTCAGAAATGGATGAAGATAATTTTAAATTGGTTTTCGCCATTAATGGTGAGAGAGTTGAGTTGTTGCATATCAATGATCATTCCACTACTCTACTTGAATTCATTCGTACACAGACTCGTTTCACTGGAACTAAGCTTAGCTGTGGAGAGGGTCAGTATTAATTTCTCTCAACTTCATTTTTTTATGTAATTCTGCAAGATGATTAAGATTGTCTGGTAATGGTTTTCTTAAGATTGTATGGGTATTGATTTTTAAGAAATCCCAACTTTTTAATTTCATTTGATACTGAGAGTCTGAATCTTGTTTTTAAGAAATCCCAACTGTTTAATTTCACTTGATACATGTTATTCGTTTTCTTTTGCTCATACTGAATCTTGTTAACTGTTTTAAGTGTTCAAATTGATGATTGTTGTTAATGTATTCCAGGGGTAGACACAATGAATTTAGTTCAGTGATTTATAACTTTTCAGTTTCTGATAGACAATGAGATGGTAAGCCTCTATATAATCCGATTTGTTTCCATTGCAGGTGGTTGCGGAGCTTGCGTTGTTCTTTTGTCCAAGTATGATCCTTTACGCGAAAAGGTTGAGGATTTCACAGTGAGTTCATGCTTGACACTTCTTTCCAGTGTAAATGGGTGTTCAATCACGACGACTGAAGGCCTTGGAAACATTACAAATGGGTTCCACACCATCCACAAAAGAATGTCTGGTTTCCATGCTTCTCAGTGTGGGTTTTGTACTCCAGGCATGTGTATGTCTCTCTTCTCAGCTCTTGTTAACGCTGAAAAAACACAAGTGCAAAATCTTCGTCCTGGATTTTCCAAGCTCACAGAATCAGAAGCTGAGAAGGCTATTTCAGGTAACCTTTGTCGTTGCACGGGTTATCGTCCAATAGCTGATGCCTGCAAAAGTTTTGCTGCTGATGTTGACATGGAAGATCTGGGTTTGAATTCCTTTTGGAAGAAGGGAGATAGTGAAAATGTAAAACTTCGTAATTTGCCCTCATATGACCCTGGCAATGAGATTTGCACCTTCCCCGAGTTCTTAAAGTTTGAAATTAGATCCAAGATCCTCAGGGATTTAAAGGGGCAATGTTGGTACAATCCTGCTAGCGTTGAGGAACTTGAGCATTTAATGGAATCCATTGAATCTGAAAATGGCACTAGTGTTAAGCTAGTTGTTGGCAATACGAGTACAGGCTACTACAAGGAGGTTGATCACTACAACCATTATATTAACCTTAGATATATTCCTGAACTCTCAATGATCATAAGTGATGACACTGGGATTGAAATTGGAGCAGCTGTGACAATCTCTGGTGCTATCCAAGCTTTGGAAGAAGGAGCAAATAATGGGCCTAGCACAACAAGCAATCTTGTACTCAGCAAAATTTCTGACCATATGAAGAAGGTTGCGTCAGAGTTCGTCCGCAATTCTGCGAGTTTGGGAGGGAATTTGGTCATGGCACAAAGGAAACAGTTTCCCTCGGATATTGCAACTATACTTCTTGCTGCAGGTTCGTCCCTCATCATACTTAGTGGCTCCAAAAGAATAAAAGTTACATTAGAGGAATTCTTAAATGGTCCACCTTGTAATACCAAGACTGTAATATTAAGTATCAGAATTCCAAGTTGGGCCTCAATGAACATTTTTTCTTCTCAGAGTGGATCCGGATTGATGTTTGAGACATACCGAGCAGCACCACGACCCCTTGGGAATACCCTGGCTTACCTCAATGCTGCTCTCTTGGCCGAGATTTCGCTCTCTAAAGTATCTGGTTGTAGTGTCCTAGAAAGACTTCAGTTGGCTTTTGGTGCTTATGGGACAAAGCATGCAATAAGAGTAAGAAAGGTTGAGTAATTTTTAATCGGTAGATCCCTTAGTAAAGATGTTCTGCTTGATGCCATAAATATTCTAAGAGCCACAATAACACCTGATGAGGAGGGTACTTCAAGTCCTGCTTACCGGTCAAGCTTGGCTGTCAGTTTTCTCTTTGATTTTCTTCACCCTCTTACGGAAGTTAGTACTGCTATACTGAATGATGGCTTGACGAGAGATACTAATTCTTCAGTGGTTACTGCTTCCAAATGCAACAATAGTTTTGATCAGCGGTCACATGTCAAAAAGGCGGGTTTGCTCTCTTCTGGGAAGCAAGTCATAAAAGTCAGTACGGAGTTTCATCCAGTTGGTCAGCCTACTAAAAAATCTGGAGCCGAGAATCAAGCTTCTGGTTCGTTATATACAAATTTACTAATTTAGAGATATTGTTTAAACTATTGCCTGTGCAGTTCCTTTTCTTCTTAGTTAGCTTAGTGTTAAATGGATTCGCTCTTTTTGTTGTTGTTACACTTATCACTACATCCTCTAAACAACCTTTTCAAAACTTTTATGTTGGTAGGTTAATTTGTAACTTGATCGTTTTTTTAACTAGAACTTACAGTTTAAAGATAACACAGAAGTAAGTTTCTTTTTAGTAGTTCCCATGGAATGTGACTCCAATATAAAATATGTAGGTGAGGCTGTTTACGTGGATGACATTCCTTCTCCCAAGGATTGCCTTCATGGAGCAATGATATGTAGCAAAATGCCCTTGGCACGGATTAAGAATGTAAAGCTCAAGTCATTGCCTTCACCAGATGGAGTTTTTAAGGTTATTTCTCTTGAAGACCTCCCTAAAGGAGGGAAGAATGTAGGGGGTAGGACGAGGTTTGATACTGATCCCCTATTTGCTGATGGACTTGCTGAATTTGCGGGTCAGATGCTTGGCTTTGTGGTATGTCGTATTCTCTTGTTAGAATACAAACTGCACTCTTTAAACATTACTATCTTGCCATTTTCATAGATACTCAATATGTTTGATGTAGGTTGCAGATACACAGAAACATGCAGATATGGCGGCGGATGGTGCAGTGGTAGAGTACGACACTGAAAATCTAGAACCACCCATTTTATCAGTAGAAGATGCTGTTGCTAGATCCAGCTTCTTTGAAGTACCACCTTTCCTTTCCCCAAAGCAGGTAGGAGATTTTTCAAAAGGAATGAGCGATGCAGATCACAGAATTATCTCAGCAGAGGTGCTTGTCAAAAACTTTACTTTTCAAAATGCTATTTTCAGATCGAACTCAGTATGTTTCTTAAGTGTGACCAATGTAATGGTATCTCAATGGATGCACAACTATTTTCAGATCAAACTTGGGTCTCAGTATTTCTTTTATATGGAGACACAAACTGCTCTTGCGGTACCAGATGAAGATAACTGCATGGTTGTTTACAGCTCCACTCAGGCCCCAGAGAACACACAGATTGCAATTGCTAGATGCCTAGGTCTTCCCGAGCATAATGTCCGTGTGATAACGAGAAGAGTTGGAGGCGGGTTTGGTGGAAAGAACCTGAAATCGATGGCTGTAAGTACAGTTTTTCTAATTTCTATGTAAACCTTGTTGAATCAAACTCCGTTTGTTCGACCGAGTCTTTTCAAAATTTGGAAGTCATTGGGTTACATCCTGATTTGGAAACTGTACAAATAGTTCCTGTCAAATGGTGTGTGGTCATTCAACCTAAAGTGGCAGGTTTTTGAACTGGCTAATATCCTTGTGCTATCTTTGTTGGGGCATCCTCCCTTATCCTGCAGAATCTCACAATGAACCATATATTGATCTTATCTGACATTATAAATTGCATTGTATTTTTTGGTTGTGCTAAGCTTGTCTAGACTCGAGAATTTCATTGTTGTTGAAACTCATATTCTTTCACATTGTGCACAGTAAAATCAAGCTCACAATCAAAGAACTTATGTATAGGTTGCAACAGCATGTGCAGTTGCTGCTCACAAACTACGACGTCCTGTCCGAGCTTACCTCAATCGCAAGATCGATATGATAATAGCAGGAGGAAGACACCCAATGAAAATCCTTTACAGCGTGGGCTTCAAATCTGATGGAAAGATCACTGCTCTACATCTTGATATACTAATCAATGCGGGAGCATATCTGGATATAAGCCCAATCATACCAGATAATATGGTGGGTTCACTGAAGAAGTATGACTGGGGAGCTTTATCTTTCGATATAAAAATTTGCAAGACAAATCTTTCTGGTAAGACAGCCATGAGAGCACCGGGACATGTGCAGGGATCCTTTATTTGTGAGGTTGTGGTTGAGCATGTAGCATCATTTCTTTCTTTGGAAGTCGATGCTGTCAGAAAGAGAAATATACACACATACGAGAGCCTCAAGTTATTTTATCAGGATAGCGCGGGCGAACCTCCTGAGTATACTATGCCCTTGATTTTAGATAGGTTAGCTATATCTTCAAGATTCCACCAAAGGGTAGAAGAAATAAGGCAGTTTAACATCTGTAACAAGTGGATAAAAAGAGGAATCTCCCGGGTGCCCATATTTTATGAAGTGAAGGTGAGACCAACCCCAGGTAAAGTGAGCATTCTAAATGACGGATCGGTGGTGGTTGAAGTTGGAGGTATTGAGCTTGGTCAAGGACTTTGGACAAAGGTGAAACAGATGGCAGCATTTGCTCTGAGTCCCATAGAGTGTGATGGAAGTGAGGATTTATTGGAGAGGGTCCGGGTAATTCAGACTGATACCTTGAGCCTGGTACAAGGAGGATTTACTGCTGGGAGCACTACCTCAGAGTCAAGTTGTGAAGCAGTTCGCCTTTGCTGTGCTTCCTTGGTTGAAAGACTAATTGCACTCAAGGAAACGTTACCAGGTCCGGTTTCATGGGACACTTTAATAGTCCAGGTACCTTCCGATATATAAATTCCAGATAAAATTGTCTGATATACTATTTTCTCACCCCAGCTGGTCTGTCTTTCAGGCACATCTCCAATCTGTCAACTTATCTGCAAGTACTTACTATGTTCCTGATTTCAGTTCAATGCGTTATCTGAATTATGGTGCCGCAGTGAGTGAGGTGAGTTAATGACATCAATAATAATGTGTGCATAGTTACTACTTATTTTTCGATATAAATTATAATGAATGCTTCTTGTTATTCATTAAATGTACAGGTGGAGATTGATCTTCTCACAGGAGCAACCAGTATCTTGCAAACAGATATTGTCTATGATTGTGGCCAGAGCTTAAACCCTGCTGTTGATTTGGGACAGGTTTGGTCAACTGCAACTTATTTATTTCTCATCCAACTTCTTAAGAGTTTTTCTTCTTTCTTTGAGTGCTTAAATGGGTTTCGCTTTTTAGATTGAGGGAGCTTTTGTTCAAGGAGTAGGGTTTTTTATGATGGAGGAGTACCTGACAAACTCTGAAGGATTGGTGGTGTCTGATGGAACATGGAACTACAAGATCCCAACTATTGACACTATCCCAAGACAGTTCAATGTTGAGATGCTGAACAGTGAGCATCATAAGAAACGTGTTCTATCCTCTAAAGGTTCCATGTTTAACTCAAACCTTTCACCTTTAGATAATACGTACAATCAATCAGACTGCCAAGAAAGTTGAAGTCTAAGATTATATCTAACAGAAATTGCTGTATTGTCAGAGATAGTGAGAAGATGAAACTGCAAATATGCAGTAATTCTATGTGTGACTACATTGGGATTAGGAGTAGTATTACGAAAGAAAGATAATATGACATCTGTGACCAAATTGATTAGGCTTAAAACTAACTTAAGGTAGGATGTATGATGTGTCTTCTCCATTTGTACGTCCATAAACTATGGGTTTGGTTGAGCTAAACTTGGTGTTCTCATCTTTTCCAGCTTCTGGCGAGCCACCTGTACTTATGGCTGCTTCAGTTCACTGTGCAACGAGGGACGCCATTAAAGAAGCAAGAAAACAGGTTCTCTCTTGGAGTGGGTCAGAATCAGGATCAGATGCATCATCTTATTCGACATTTCAACTTGAAGTCCCGGCAACCATGCCTGTAGTGAAGGAGCTATGTGGGCTTGATAATGTCGAGAGGTACTTAAAAAGCTTGGTGGCTTCTCATTAAAATGGAATACAAGACCAGAAAGAATCCATTCCCAAACCTATGTTGTTTGATAGTTTATGAGGTACTCAACGAGGTACTTAAAAAAGCTTGGGGCGTCACAATCCATTAGAGGGGCTTCACTTGGATATCTGGTGACCAAAAATCTAGTTAAGAGATACTTTTGATTCCATAGCAATTTGTCCAAGTTACCCTTCAATTAAAATTAAAAAAAAAACAGAATAAAAACCTAATCTAATTTTTACACTTACAACCTTTTGACTCCTGCTCTTCCTCTTCTTCTCCTCTTTCTTCTTCTAGTGTTACGCATGAGTACGATACTAGATTTTTCAATCGTAATTTAGTTTTTGAAGAACTTACGCATAGGTTTAGTTCAATTCAAGCGTAAACTTTGATTTGCATGTCTTTGACGTCTAGGTTTAGTTGATTTCCAGGCGTAATTTAGGACGTCTAGGTTTGTTATATGTAGAACCTAGGCATAATTCTTCCTGGATGTTTTGAAGAATTTCAACTTTGGGTTTACGCCTAGGTTCTTACACTACACTTCCCAGGCGTAATGTTGGAAGTCCAGGTTTTCTATATGTCGAACCTAGGCGTAATTTATCTTGGATGCTTTGAAGAATTCCAACTTTGGGTTTACGCCTAGGTTCTTGCACTACATTTCCCAGGCGTAAAATTGAATTACGGTTGGAACGAAGAAAAACCCTCCTCCAAACCCAGACGTAAAACTGAATTACGGTTGGAACGAAGCCCAACCCAGCCGTAATTTTCCATGAAAGTCTAAAAATATCAAATTTATTATCGTTCTTAAGCTAGTTTTCAACGAAATTGAACCCATGGGAGATAGTTTAGAGGTGCCTGTTGATTTTCAACCATTGGTTCTTTACTTTATTGATTTATTTCTTCAATTGGTGGAGATTCATCATCACTTTGTGTTAAACCCTCTCTACCATCTAACAAATCATCAATCTCTTGGTCTCCAACATGAGAAGTGTAAAACTTGTTTTCTCTATCATATAAAGATTCACCCACCTCGAATTTGTAACTTGTTTCATCCATTTTTGTTGAGTGAATCAAACAATCTAGGTTTTGAAAAAAATCTCCAATTTTTTCTTTTTCCTCTTCTCTCTAGTTATTTTCCTACATAAACTTTGTCCCAGAATTTACAAATACATATCAAAATTCATCTTCTTAATTTAATTATGGTGGGTTTGGATGTAGAATTTTAAAGGTGGAATTTATGGGTCCAGGGGATTTGATAGAATTACGTTTCCCTTTGTATGTTTGGTTGCCCGAATCCTTGGAATCACGTTTCCTATGGGTTTCAGTTTTACAACAAATCCTCCATATGGAGTCCGACCCCTTCCCCCTAAGATTTGCTGGGAAACTTATCAAGGGATTTATGGACACACTTTTTTTTAACTCTAAATCCCATATATATGCAATTTTAAGATTTAAGGGTAATGACAAACGGTACAAATACTTTAATACAAGAAAACTCTATAAATCCTAGGAATTTTAATTGAGTTACCAAACACACAAGGAATTCACATGAATCCCAAAATTACTAGTACAACCGTTGACACGGTGGAAGGGCCGACCGAAGATTCAGATTCGTAAAGGAAAAAAAATTTGTAAAAGAGATGTTTAGCCAATTTTTTTTATCATAATTCTAGTTTGTAAAACAACATTGAATTAAGTTTATAATGTAAAAAAAAAATCTTCTATTCAAATCTTTCGAGATTCTCAACACCAACTCTCTCTCAAATTATCACTCGCGCATCAGCTAAAGTAGTTACAATGGGTAGTCTCCCTACTGGTAACCATGAAGGCTCAACCATGAAAGCATGTCAATATGTTCAAAAAACCCACTTGATCCGGATGAGTTCAGAAGGCAAGGTCATTTGATCACTGAACTTGATTAGACCTAAGTACAACTTTCTATCAGATGAAAATGACATGTACAAAATGGCAATTGTACAGAAATATAGAAAAAAACTCAAACCTACCTTCCACGTGATCAAATCGACATAATCTTGGAAATGGAAATAAAACAAGGTACACTTGCTTCTTGGTTACACTGGACATTCAAAGATTAAGTTTTGACAAAGAAACTACATTGTAGTTTCAAAGATAAATCATACATAAGTCACCAGCAACTACTTTTATCATCCTAAAACATCATCATGGCCCTAACTAGGGCTGGCAACGGATAAATATCCGGCGGATATTGGCAGTTCCGATAAGGTTAAGGTTAAGGGTTATCGGATATTCGATATCCGATAACATCCAACGGATATCAAAAAATACAATTCGAGAAGGTTAAGGTTAAGCTATCGGATATCGGATTTTTATCCGTTAAAATCCGATATAAACCCACACAAGCACAATGTTTAGAGTTAAAGAGTTTACTCCCAGTCTAGTGAATGCAAAAGAAAGTACACAACAGGCTTCAACAAAGCCAAAAAAGAAGGGAAAAAAAAATGTCTAACAGTCACAGAGGCTAGTGAGTAGTGTAACTTAGTGTGATCTTGCTTGGCTGCCTGGCATGTTGTATCATTGCATCAACTTCACTTCAGTCTACTATTTCCGTATCTGCATTCACAAATCACAAAGAATCACTTGATAAGAAAATTCTGACATCCAACATTTCAGTTTCTCAAAGCTTTCACCACTATAAGCAAAGCAAAAATTTAATAATAAAGTTGTGGTATTGGCAAACAAATAACATCATTAAAAAGAACAACAATTGTCCACAACCACTAACGCGGATACACCACTGGCATCGCAAGGAATTATAACAAGATAGATAATACATGTGTATATGCCCTGATCAATTGACAAGTGCAGGTGTCCAAGGCTCAAATCAGGAGGAAGTTGTCAAATATGTTGTGTCAGACTAACAATCAAATCAAAGGAAGCTGAAAAAGACTTAGTAGAGCATTCACAAGGGAAGCAACAGTCTAAACTAGAAGGCATAGGCAGGCTTTGCAGATAGGTTGGATAAACATTCAAAGAACAAACAACTAGAGTATTTTCCTTTCTGTATTCAAGGCAAATCAGGCAGCAATTGCATCCAGTCAAACTGCTTTTCAACTTCCTAGTTTCCTTTCCGAATGTCTTGATAGAATGATATCTAACATGGGCAGTTCGGCACGTCTTGTAAACAGCTTTGGTTCTAAAATCTATTAGTTTTTCTTATGTAAAGAAACAAAAATTAAAAGAGATGCTCTGGTAATAAATTTACGATTCGCAATCTCACATCACAGCAAGAAAGGGAGACTGCTAAACCGTCACAACTGCATTGGATTACCATATGCAATAAAAGATTAGAAAAAAAAAATCATAACTGCATTGGATTATATAAACGGAGCCATTTTCAACCTTCATTTATTTGTTTGGGATACATCTAGGAATGAAAAAACTGAAAGGTTGAGATTTCAAAACTCAATCGGATGAGTCCAAGTTCACGATAGATACTTTGCACATCTTAAGAAGTTTAATAAAAGGATCATGAAATAAACAAGTATTAACCTGTAAACTTGAAAGAGATAAGGACGAAATTTCTCAAGGAGTTCCAAGAAATGAATGCAAAACTAAAAGGAATACAAGGTAGGTTGGTAAGTACCTGTACTGTATTAGGTCCACTCAACAGGTGAAGAAATTGCTTTGAATTCTTGTTTCAAATTGACTATTCTTTAAACAAAAATAAGACTTGTTAGTTTCTTCTTGATGGAAATTTCCAGCGAAGGTTACAAGGAAAAAGACTATGGGTAAGTTTTTAATACAAGGAAATTACTTTTTAATAAATTTATGCACAACAACCATAATTATGTAAACAATCAAGAAGAATTTGTGGGACTTAATGCAAAAGTTTTCCGCGGTGTGCATAACAAAAAACTTATAAAGAGGGACTAATTGGATGAACGAATTTCTCATTGTTAACAAGAGTCATTAGTTGGTAAACACTCACACCAGTGACAATATTCACGAGTTCTATCGTAGTTGCAATTTTTGGTTCGTATAGGAAGAGAGTCGGTTTTCGCCTGTATTCAATAAAGATTTCACCGAAATTGGCAAAGCCTTGCAAGGGCACAATAAACTTCTTAATCATTGTGCAATATTTTCGAATTTTGTTTATCCACAAATTCACCTTGAACTTTGTTTCAAGCAGCATACCCTACCGGCCTACCCTAATTTCATAGTACAAAGAAATCAAGTACTCAAATTGATAAACCCATTTCTCAAATTGTTAAATCCAACAGGAGTACAGGACCAACTTTCCTATCAAACATAAAACACAAATCTACATAATCAAATTAATAATCATGTCAATTTCATGCTTCACAACAATAATAACAAAAACAATCAAACACCAAATCGATTTGTGTAAAAAATGAAAACCTAATTTCGAAATTCTTAATTTCAGATATCTCAAACCCTATTTTAGAAACATCATCAATGAGTTGATTTTAACAAAAATAAACAAAGGGTTTAGTCGTTTAGATTACTTACTTGTTTTCTGAATGAAAAAGTAATCTTCTTTGAGAATCTCTGACCAAAATCAAAACATCACCATTACAGATCTAACTCACGAGTTTTCTCTTGGTCTCTGGATTCCAATCAAACCCTCCTTTTGATTCGAACGATCTCTCGATCAAACCCTCTCTATGACTCCATCAGTTTCTGCATCTCTCGATCTCTTTCTGTTAAGAATGAGAAGAAAAAAATGTTGAAGAAACCAAACCACCGACTCTGAAAGTGAAAACACTGAAAAGCAATGCCAATTCTCGACTCGACATCTAATACTTGGGGTGGAAATTACAAGTACACCCCTATATTATCGGATGTCGGATATTAGCCTAACGGAAGGACTCCAATCCGATTCCGATAACAGGTATTATCCGATAGATTATCTGATTCGATATCCGATATCCGATATGTCGGATTAAATCCTATAGGATGTCGAATTTTCGGAAACGGATCTCGGATTTCGGCTATCCATTGCCAGCCCTAGCCCTAACCCTGAAATTTCAGCAACCTCGCCCTGACTAGCCATATTGCAGGTGTTCATGGTCATGGTAATGGGTAAGCGAGTTTGTATAACATGCATACTCAACCTAAATTGAAACTAAACTCCACCATCCAACAAACCAGAACCCATTCTCTCGCTCCATCTACTACCCCAAAGAACTCACATCTGCGACCAACAAGAACATGCCTTGTATACCTCAATGCCGTAGTTTCTCTAGTCAAACGGCGTCAATTGTACAGGTTGCAATACCAGCCAATGTTCCGACACACCAGCAACACCTAGCCTTCATATCTTCATTTCCGGGGTTTTGAACTCTTCGCATCCGACAACAACCATCACCAACCTCATACCTTCTCAAAGACAACCAAGCCAACAGCACCAGCTTGCAACGTTCCTAGCACAATCACCGCCTATCTCACTTCGGCCCCTTGTTCTCGCACCACCACCGCAGCTCCATTAAATCACAACCGACCAACAACAACCCATTGCTTCAATGCCATGTCCATTCGATTCAGCTCCATCATTCAATTGCCATCGCCACTACCACCGCAAAAACAGACCCATTTCAATCCCATCTCAAATTCAAGATCAAAGCATTGCAGGATACCAGCAAATCGACCAACTCCTTCTTTGTCAATCCACCGAGAACCACGACTGCATCTCTGTCAGAAACACATACATTCCCGAACTCAAATCGAAATCAAACCACAGTGACCATTCAACTGCCATATAAATTAAGATAAGCCTAAACTACATTCACAACTGCATTGCAGACACACTTCTATCTCAACCTTCATTTCCATAAATTCAGTCCATGAAATCATCTCTGCCACTGTAATCCATCACTTACCATTCCACTTGCAATCTACTTTTAGATGAACATAACTCTGTTTTTCTCCTTACAAAATCAATTTCTCCACCAACATAACAATTCCATCACCATAACAACATCATTTCCTAATTCCATCCATCTAAACTATAATTCATACCCCATACCCTCAACAACTCTTCCATGAAATTCAACACAACCTAAACGCAAATAATGAAGATTAAAGTATCTCAATTGAAACCCTAATGAAGAAGATAAATACCCAACTAATTTATCATCAATTGAACCACCATCTTCATCAATAAAACCTCAAATTAGGTCACTGAAATTTCCCAATTTCAATCTTTAAGAGGGGAATTAACTTGAAAGAGGAAATAGATCCGGTTGCGACGATGGTGATGGTGGTAGTGTTGCGGCAAGGTGGAGGTGGCGTTTCGAGTTTCGAGTTTCTAGGTTGGAGTTTGGGGACGGGGGCGAGAGTTTCTCTGTTAGAGTTTCTCGTTACAACAGGAAAAGAAGAAAAAACAACGAAGGAGAAGGAAGAAGAAAAAAAAAGAGGTGGCCGGGATTCGAACCCGCAGCCTTTGGGTCATTTTACCTGTGGTTTTACTAAACTGCCCCTAAACAATTAAACCATTTCCAACCTCCGTGTCCTTTTTTCTGCCCGTGAAATTTACTCCGTTACCCTTCATTTTGTGTTGTATTTACTGTAATTTTTGTGAGAAATTAAAACATGGAGGGGCTCTTTAGTCATTTCATTGTCGATTGAAACCAATTTGGGACACCAAAATCCAATCTTTTTGTGTCAATTGATCACTTACTATTGACAAAAAAGTGACCATATAAAGGTCCTCCCTCGCTTCGCTCGGTCGGCCCAATAATCCCATTGGATTATAAATTCCTGGAAACGATGAGTTCTGCAAACAAACCCACCATTAGATAATAATTAAATTTAATTAAAATTAACTAAATAAATAAGGGTTGTTTGGTCATTACACAATTATTTGAGATAAGGGGTTTTTGAAATTACCGGGTGATCCATTTTTGTCCTATTAGATGACGCCCCTCTAATGAAATGTGACGCCCGAATAATAGCCTTCAAATAATGCATGTTAAATGATTCCTGAAAAGAGTACCAAGTATATGATTTTCACAAGAATTTTTGGTTCACAAAAAGGACCTGCACTGGATCCGCTACAACACCACAAAGATGGCCAATTTACTAACCAAGAAATTTTGAAATGCCGAATTTGACTCATCCCAGATGGATTAAAACTGGATTAAACAAATATCATTCCACAAGTCGGAGTTCTCCTCACCAAGAATTTGCCCCACTAGTCGGGATACAAATGAGTTTCTCATGATCTTGACTGTGGTTAAGCCAAATGTTAATCCAACCATTGGAAAACAATGAGCATTCAACTCGTTCACTTAATTTGGATAAATTTTTTACCTATCAACCGTTTTAGCAAGTATCATCACAATATGTTTAATAATGATTGGTTTATTTAAATTCTTGCTTTTATCTCTCTCTTTTTTTTTTTTTTGTTTTTTTTGGACATCACCCAGAATTGGTGAGTCTAGGATGAAGTATGTCGGATATTTTCAATATTGTTTGACGTTATCCGATAGGACGAGGAGCCTAGCCCCTCCCGACAGAGTGGGAAACAATGTTTGGTAGAAATTTTTCTGGTTTTGGATTTTGAAAACCTATTTGGGTTTCCAGAAATTTCTATCAACACGTCTCTTCTCATAGGGTTTCTTCCCTACAAATTCCATTAATGGGTACCCGTTGAAAGCGTCTGCTGGAGATGAAAAGACATCTCCGAAAAGCATGAATTCCTCTTTAAATAGTGAAAGCTTTCTCCCATTTCAATCATCAAATTTTTTTTTTTCTCTAAGCATCTTCAGAAACAATTATTGTGTGTTCTTGGTTGGGTCAAGGAAGTACAACCCTTGAATTCAACAACGTTGCAAGGCTAAGTCTTATGGTGTGCTAATCTAGCAGCTAGATTGCAATCCACGTCAGCTAGGACAACCACCTAAGTTTTATGGGAGTGCTAATCTAGCAGCTAGATTAGCAGCCCACGTCAGCAGGAACCACCGCCCAACGCTGTTTGGTTCAGCGCAACCAATTTCAGCCGTTAGATCAAATTTTGTGATTTTTGTGATCCAAGTGATTTTTGTGAACGCTGAACCATTCAGCGTAAAGGTGATTTTTGTGGCGCTGAACCATTCAGCACTTCAATCTCGCTGTTACTTCACCTACGAGCAAATGCTAGGAGAGAGAACTAGTGTTAACTTTTAGGCCACATTTTTTTTTTAATTGCAACACTTAACTGCTAATCTAGCAGCTCAATCTATCCCATTAGACTTAGTCTAAGGGCTTCATTATAAGGGATTTATTATACAGAGACAAATATGCTTTTCTGCTTATCTCGGGTTGTTGATGTTGTTCACGGGGAAACAACGATGATATCGATGTGGATATTGAAGTTGAGGGCCTAGTTAGCAATTCGGGGTACGGGTAGTAGTTCGGGACGGCATACGTACGGGAATTATACGGATTCATATAGGTCGGATTCGGTCAAAAATCTGGTCAACGGTTCGTTGTTTGGACAGTAGTTCGGAACGACATACGTACGTACATATTCGTTTTATAAATGTGAGTCGGCACATAAAATTCGGCTTACACATATGATAAATTCATAAGTATTATGACCTTATTACGATACTAATTTTATTTGTATATGATTTATAAGATGGAAAAAACATTTTAGCGTGATTATTTACCATGAAGGAAACAATTTAATCGCATAAATGTATTATAAAACGAGTTTATAGACTTTTAAACGAAAAATTGACACATAAAACACTGGTTAAACAACTACCAATAGAAAATTTTAATTGAATAATTGTATTTAAATATAAAGTATATACAAAATCAAACAAAAATCAATCAACAGAACTCTGGTCAGAGAATTACCTATGGGAGAGCGAGGTTGGGCGCGAACTAGGTTCGAAGTTCTAGTTCGGAAATATCATTCGGATTCGATTAGTTCGGATACATTCGCGAATCATTCGTGAGGTCCATATAATCCGGGAACTAGGTTCGGAGTTCAAATAGTTCGGAAGTATCATTCGGATTCGGTCAGTTCGGATACGTTCGGGAATAACTCGGGAATGATTCGGAGAATTACTAACTAGGGTTGATGGTAAGACCCAGGAGGCTAGCTAGCTGGCTATATTATACAGAGACGAATATGCTTTTGTGTTTAGTGTTGCGGTGAATACGCTTCATTCAAATTGCTCTTCCGGAGACACTGACTTTTAGATCCTGGCTAAATTGGGGTCTACTACACTTAATTTGGCCCTACTACTAGATGACAAAAAGGTCATTAAAATAACTTTTACACCACCCCTTATCCAACAATTACTTAAGTACCTTGATTTACCCCTGTTTAATTAGCATTAATTAATCGTATTAGGTGTTAATTATGTTTTAGATATGAGATCAACTAATGTTAAAGAGTTCTTCAAAACATCAAACAACTTAAATTTTTTGATTTTTTTCGTGAACAGTACCCAGAATCGGTTTACGTTCATGCACTCATAAACCGATTCTTGGTTGGTGTTTTCAGAATTAACAGGGGACTTCCAAAATCGGGGTTTTATGTGACATATATAAACCGATTATTGTCTTTCATAAGATTTTGTTTCTTCATTCATTTCATTATTGTAGGATGCATTTAGCACATGCATCAAACCTTTAAACCCCAAGGCGACCCTAGTGGATGAGTTATAGTCTCGTGAGGGTTTAGATAGAGATATACCCACAAAACCTACACTAAAACTTTTAAAGCCATCAATCTCGTCCGAGGAATCCGACGACGATACACCCTCCATCATCTCCGGGGCATACTCCAGGATTTTGGATACCATGAATTGATAGCTTGCATCGAATGCGAATGCTTCCCCCTTTTCCTCCAAGTAGCGCGCTTTAACGACTTCATGCTACAAAAACAAAACACAAACTTAATTTGTTAGAGGTGTTTAGTAGGAAGATCAAACAACATGGATCACGTAAAATAAACCACAAAAATACTTACAAATTGTTCAATGGACAAGTTAAAGTTGGTAGCGTTGGAAATCGGTTTTTGGATAGCTAAATAAGCAAGTATCACATTTTCGATGACTAGGTGCCTATCATGAATTTGTTGAACAATTCTTCCATTATGATTCCCAAACTCTTTCCTATATTTGTTTTATGCCCTACCACAAAAGGTTACGGCATCCACCCTTACGGAGGACTGCCTTCTAACTCGAGTTTCCGCGTACCAAGCTTTGGTGATTGCCAAATCTTCATTTGAATCAAATGATGCCATTGTGGAGGTATGAAATGAGTAATTGTTGAGTATATGGAGTGAGAGGGGATAGATTGAGCAATTGTGGGGCAAATGGGGTCCAAGGATGAGGTCTCTATATATAGAGAAAGTCCCTAACGGCTATTTTTTTTGGAAAATGTGCAATAATCGATCTTCTAGAAGGTCTGTAAAATCCGGTTGTATTATTCTTCCAGCAGGAATCAGACTTTCGTGTGACCAATATAAACCGATTAAAGACATGTAAAAAAATTTGAATTTTCACCGACACAAATTGGTTTATAGAGATGCATATGTGATCCGATTATAACTTGAAAAACATCCAGGAAAAATTGCATTTCTAAGGCATGAATAATCGGATTATACGTACCCCACACATAAACCGATTCCTCTATGGAACCCAGACAATCGGTTTATGTTGACATATCGAGTAGCCCGATTGTTGGCATGTCAGGCTAGAGCAACAACACATAATTATAATTAAAACTTTAAGTGGATTAAGTTCAACAAAAAATCATCCTAAATAACAACCTTAAACATCCCAGAAGAGTGTTAAAAACTTAAAACATCCACAAGTCTTTTAAACTTAAACTTTTAATATCTAAAACTTAAACTTAAAAACTTAAAGAGCAGGAGGATCGAAGAGCGAAGCACCACCCCGAAGCATCGGGAGCACCAACACCAAAAGACCAAGCGAGCCCACCATCAGCAACAACATCATCTTATGCTTCAGCCATGGCTTGAAATTGAGCCATTTCTTCCCACATACCTTCCATTTCTCCATGGAGAGACCTCTCAGCTAAAATCATATTTCTCCTCATCCTAGTGAACCTCATGACCTCACGAAGCTCCTCAAGTGCCAGCTTGTCAATCAATGCGAGGGCTTGTTCAAGATGGGTCTCACGCCCATAGGCAAACTTATAGAGGCTTCTTTCTGGCACTCGTTGTGGTTTCCTAAGAATGTCCTCCAAGGTGAGCTCTCTAGAGTAAAACAGTAGGTGTGTGAAGTCCATATCTACATAAAACCAAAAAAAAAAACTAGTTAATAATCGGTACATAATTAAACATATGTAATCCGATTCTGACTACAAAAACATACAGGAGTGTCAAACATTAGTAATTGGTTTATGTGATACGTATATAAAACCCGATTATGAAAAGGAATCTGAAGAGACAATCATAATCGGTAAATTAACAAGCACATAAAACCCGGTTATGAAAAGGAATCTGAAGAGACAATCATAATCGGTAAATTAACAAGCACATAAAACCCGAATATGGGATCGCATAATTAAAAGAAGGGATATTTAACGTTTGGTACCCAGCAAATGTCCAACACCTAGCTTTGGTACCTAATATTTGAAATATTAAGGGTTAGTACCTTGACTAGACGTTGACTGTCAAAGTCCAAGTTTGACCCAACTGTTTTTAATTTTTAATTTTTTAATTTTATTATTAATAATAATCAAGTATTTTTTACGTATTTAACCCTGTACTTTCGGTTAAGTTTTTTTTAGGGTTCCATTTCTTCATGTCTCTGGGTTAGTTTGGATAGCGATGGATTTAGTTCTTTCTTCCAACAATCCATAGTTGTTACTGCATCTTTGGGTTGCTGTTAATGAAACTTTTATGTTCTTGGTTCCTCTCTTATTTCTAAATGATGCAAACGGCAACAGATAATAGTGGTGCTGACTTTTTGTCGGAGTCTTTTCTCCATGGGTTTTTTTGGTGATGACGTTTGGTCGTTCTTCTCTGGTTTGTGATGACAGCGGCTCGGTGATGGCGGTGTTGTTTCTATTCTCGGGAAGGAGTCTAATTCTTAGTTTCACTTTTATTGGCGCTCGACGCCGGCGGTGGTACTGTTCCTACGGTGATGGCAGTGGTGCTAGATTTGTTTTCGTTTTCAGTGATATGGGCGGTGGTGTTTGAATTGGACATGGACTTAATTTGGGTTTCATTCAAACTTGGTTTGTCTAGAATTTTTAATTTGGAGCAGGGATGTTCATCAAAGTTAGTTCAATAATTTACGACAATATTCAATAGGGATTTCAATTAGGGTTCACAATGGTATTATGAATTGAAGAGCTTCTGTTATTTAAGGAACAAGTGGGTGAAGAGATTTTTGGATCGTTGTTATTATGAATGGTTTGAATTTACCACTTTTCTTAATAATCTAATGAGATGATTTGCTTTAGATTGATGGGAATGTTCGCACAGTTTAAGAATTAATAGTTTCAACTCAAAGATCATTCCGTGAGATCTTGAATAGTTACGATGCTGTCTGCTTCTTCTTCCCGAAACAGTTCAAGACGATGGGAAGAAGACTATATTTTTTTAGGGGTAAATGTGTAAGTTCATATCACTTTTTAATCAAAATTACAGAAAATATTAAATAAAAAAGTCAAACTTGGAATTTGACAGTCAAAGTCTAGTCAAGGTACCAACCCTTAATATTTCAAATATTGGGTACCAAAGCTAGGCGTTGGACATTTGCCGGGTACCAAACGTTAAATATCCCTTAAAAGAAAAAAATGTACCCAGAATTGGATTATTCTAAAGCACTTATAAACCGATTCTGGTGATGGATTTTCATCTTTTGTTTGAAACCCTAAAATCGGTTGATGTTAATCATCATATAAACCGATTACTATGCATGCTCTTCATAATGAAACCAAAACCCGTAATCGATTTATTCGATATGTCAACATAAACCGACTGGGGTGTAATCGGAGATTTTGATTTTCGAAAAGATTTAAACATGCAAATCAATGAAGAAATGCAAATCATAGAATGAGTTGATGGAGAGTTACATTTTTCTTAATTGGATCGAAGAACGTCGAGAGAAGAGGATGAAAAAAAAATTTGATTAGGTTTTGAGAATTTGGAAAATTTATGATGAAAATAGAAAGTTTTTCTGATTTAGGTTTTTATGTTTTTGGATTTTGCTGAAAATGGCAAGGATTAGTATTTATATGGGTTAGTTTTAGGAATTAATTTGGGAGTAAATTAGGATTTTTAAGAAGTTTGGTAGCCTATAGCAATTTGGTGGAGTGAGAATGGAAATTTGATATGCCCCAATTTAGCCAGGTTTTAGATTGTCTTATTGCCTTTTAATATTCGATACATTAATTATATACCCTCAGTTTTGACGTCCAACAAATATACCCTTATACAACAATAAATATACCCCTATCATTTAAAAACCTTATCCCTTTAAAAATATTTTACCTTAATACCCTCATTCATATAATTTATTTTTTTATTTTAAAATACAACAATTTTTTTTCTCTACCACTTCACCCACCACTAGCTCCACCACCACCAATATTTAACTACCATTCTACGACCACCACCCCAGCATTCAACTACCATTCCACCACCACCTACCAACCTCCGTCGCCACTAATATTCCACCATCACCGCCGTCGCCACCACCAGTCCGTCGCCGCCGCTACCACACCGCCGCCGGTGGTGTCAACAACCGAAGTTGATCCCAAGAAGAAGAAAAGAAATGGTATCAACAACCGAAGTTGATCCAAGAAGGAAAAAAGAATAGTATGAACAACCGAAGTTGACATCATAATATAGGGTCAACAACCGAAGTTGAACCCAAACAAAAATCAGAAAATAAGAAGAAAAAAAAATGGTATCAATAACCAAAGTTGATCCCCAAAAACAAAAACCAAAAAATAATAAGAAAAAAAATGGTGTCAACAACCGAAGTTGATCCATAAAATATGGAATCAACAATAGAAGTTGATCCCAAAACAAAAATCAAAAAAAGAAAATAATATAGCGTCAACAAGCGAAGTTAATATCAGAAAATAAGAAAAAATAGATATGGTGTCAATAACCAATATTGATCCATAAAACGAAATTAGAAAAAAAATGGTGTCAACAAGCGAAGTTGATACCAAAAATATTGTGTCAACGACGGAAGTTGATATCAAATTCCAGTATCAACAACACAAGTTGACACTATTAGTCCTTGCAATCTAATAATCACTATGATTCGCACGCATTACACCATAAATTCGTCATAAGGTTGAGTTAAGCATTATAACTAGAAGGTGGGTTCACAATGTACATACTTGAAACATCGAGTTTTGCAACTAAATAATTGGCCATTGTGGACTGACTACCTGCACAAGCAAACAAGACATAAGAGAAGTTTTCATGTAGTATAGCCAGTCATAAGACAGTAAAGCACCATGGACAGGGAAAAAGAATAGTTCCACTAGGATCACTAGCTGGCACAACAAAGTGATCTCCTCCTTCGCTAGACAGTGATTCACACTGGTCTACTACGGTCTACGTTTGCAATATTTACTCGTAAACTCCAATATTTTTTTTATAAACTATAAAGTAAAAGAGAAGAGCAACGGCATAGATATCATATTTTCTAAGTCATATTTTCTAAGTCAGTAATCTTGTACTCATATGCTCCCTTCAACATGTCCCTTATTTGTCTTCCAAGATATAGGTGAGCCTCCCAAAAAGATAAAGTAACCAAGGTGAGCGAACGACGACTAAGAGGACAAGAGGCCCAATCAGAGTCACAATAAGCAGTAAGTTGAAGAGCACTATCCTTGCGTAAAATAATCCCTTGACCAGGATGGCCCTTTAGATAGCGAAGAACTCGGAGAGCAGCTTCCCAATGATATACCCGAGGAGACTGCATAAATTGAGCTAGTACATGCACCGAGTAACATAGTTCAGGACGCGTAATTGTCAAATAAATCAAGCGTCCAATAAGCCGACGATACTGGGATGAATCTGAATACATGGGTCCATCATCAAGAGCTAAACGATGATGTTGATCAATGGGTGAAGAAGCTGGCTTGGCTCCAAGAAGCCCAATTTCAGACAGGATATCCAAGGTGTATTTCCGTTGAGATATAAACAAACCATCGGTTCCTCTAGATATTTCAATACCAAGAAAATACTTGAGAGTGCCCAAATCTTTCATATGAAAACAACGGCTTAAATATGCTTTAAAAGCAGAAATAGCAGCAGAATTGTTCCCACCAATGATTAAATCATCCACATAGACAAGTACATTAATAGAGTTCTCACCTCGTCGCAGGGTAAATAGAGAATAATCAGCATATGACTGTACAAATCCAAAATCTTAAGAGCACCTGCAAGCTTAGCAAACCAATTACGAGGAGCTTGACGAATACCGTACAAAGATTTATGGAGTCGACACACTTTACCCGGAGAATTAGTCGAATATCCTGGAGGAAGTTGCATATATACTTCCTCATCAAGATCCCCATGTAGAAAAGCATTGTGAACATCCATTTGATGTTACTCCCAATCACGAGCAACTGCGACTGCTAAAAATGTTCTAACCGAAACCATTTTAGCTACGGGAGCAAATGTTTCATGATAATCCACTCCTTCCTCCTGTCTATTGCCAAGGACAACCAAGCGAGCTTTATACCGCTCGACAGTACCATCTGAATTATATTTAATTTTATAAACCCATTTCTGACCAATAGCCTTCTTCCCCGGGGGAGATCGCAAGAGATAATGTGCCATTCTTATCAAGAGCACTAATTTCCTTGGACATAGCTACACGCCAAACGGGAAGACGAACAGCTTGAGATAGCTAGTAGGTTCTTTAAGAGTAGTAATCGCCGCCAAAAAACGCGTATGATTAGCCGAATTTTTTTCACAACATACATACTTAGTTAAGGGATAAGGCATACCTGGAGACGTTGAAGAGTGAGGAGTGGAGGAGTCGGGGTCTATTTCTTCAACAATATTGCATACATAGTCCCTTAACCGAGTATTAGGAACTCGAGACCGAACACTTCGTCGAACTGCCGTGTCAGAAATTTGACCGTCGGTAGCAGCAAATACTTCCTCTGACGACCTGTTGTCAGTTATCCGAGCACTACCAGATGAAGCGAAGTTGCTTCCCATCTACCGGTTCCATACACCATCTTAATACATACCTATGTGTCATGGATCACAGCCGTAGATGGGAAATGGTGGGTCTGGGAGAGCTTTCGGGGGACCAATAGGGGGTGGGCACATAGGCGGGGTATGTTTTTGGGTATAAATCCCGGTAGATGGGAAGCATTTTTGAGATGAAGCCCCGGGCCGACACATCTTGTAAGCTAACGTCATATGAGACAAGATCATTAGAATGACCACACGAGTCATTGGGAGAATTATCTTGTCGAAGAGACAAAAATGTTCGTCCCATTATGTGTACCTTTCTCGCTTTGTAATAGTTTGTGAATTAACTTCGAAGAGACAAAAGTTTCTAACAGTTCTTGATTATATGTTGGCCCGCCCGACCCTTTCTCGTTTATTAATATCGGACGTGACAAAGCTATCCAAAGTATTACCCGACACCTCCCTTGTATTCCCCGACACATTTAGTTTAGTGTTTCTGATCGACGGTCCCTAAATCATTTTCAAGTGTCTGCTAATGATTCCTCTCAGAATATGGTACACCCCTACCATCCAAAGTGTTGTAGTTGGCATGTTAGGCGAGAAAACATCCGACTGTTTCAGAGAGATTCTGGCGTGTTCGTCACTAGCTGTGTAGGGAAATTTATTTTCAAAGAAAACAACGTCTCGAGACACAAAAAAATTGTTTCGTTTCCAAATCAAACAACCGCCAATCCTTTTTCCCAAAAGGATAACCAACGAATATACAACGTCGACTTCGTGGATTGAACTTGTTGCGATCACGAGGGACAACACTTGCATAGCACAGACATCCAAATACTCGAATAATATTATAAATATGTGGTTTTCTATGTAACAGTTCATAAGGAGTTTTTCCATTGAGCAAGGTAGTAGGCGTGCGATTAATAATATAACCAGCGGTTAGAATGCACTCACCCCAAAACCGAAGAGGTAAATTTGCTTGAAAACGCAAAGCACGCGCCACATTCAATATATAACGATGTTTGCGTTCCACTCGCCCATTTTGTTGTGGTGTATCTACACATGAGGTTTGAAATTCTATTCCTTGTTCAGAAAAAAATGGAATCAATGGACGAAATTCCGTACCATTATCACTGCGAACCTGCTTAACTTGTCTATCAAATTGTGTCTTAGTCATAGCACAAAAATTCTGAAATTTTTTACCACCTCCGTTTTATGTGCCATCAAATAAACCCAAACACATCGAGAATAATCATCAACAATCGTAAGAAAATAGTATGCACCACAAGAATACGAAGTACGATACGGACCCCATACATCACAATGAACTAAACTGAAGATGTCATTAGCTTTATTCTCACTAATAAGGAAACTAGTACGAGTTTGTTTAGCCTTAAAACAAGTATCACATGGTTCGTTGAGAAACTTATGACAATCAACTTTGTTCATACCAGGAAGCAAAGAAATAATCTTATTAGAAGGATGACCTAAACGCTTATGCCATAAGTAATAATCTTCACCAGTACTAACTCGATTTACCATAATCTGCGCTCCACTGTGGAAGATATAGACCCCATCTCGTTCCTCTCCCACACCAATCAGCGTCCTCGTAGTGCGGTCCTGTATCACACACAACTTATCAGTCAAAGTGACAATACATTTCAGATCCTTAATTAAACATGCTAACGAAATCAAGTTACAGTGAAGATCAGGAACATATAAAACACGATATAATCTCGTATTGTCTCCAAACACCACAGTGCCTTCACAGGGAACAATTGTGTGTGTCCCATTCGGAAGTTTTACGGAAGAAGAACTTATTTGATATGTTTTACACAAAAACTCTTTCCTTCCTGTCATATGCCTTGAAGCCCCTGTATCAAGTATCCATTTACTAGAATATTTTCCTTCAACCCATCCTTTTTCGAAGAATTAAATATATTCACAATAACTTCCCACTGTGCATCAGTTAGAGTATTGGCAAGCGGTACTCGATCTTGTGATGAGACATAACTTCCAGTTGAATTCATATCAATATTCATAAGTGTAGTATTAATAACAACTTGTCCATATTTTTCATAATTATCGCCATTTAATTTCAATGTATTACTTATACCCTTCAAATCATACCGGTATGATGATTTCTCCAGTAAAATTGAATCAATATTAGGTTTACCATTAGAAGTCGATTCTTCCCAAGCCATGACGCTAAAAGAGAGATTAACTTCTGATTTTCAAATATATAGGTTATTTCGATTCTGGCTCAGATGCCATGAAACGACAAGGTAGAGAATGATCGAAGTTTTCTTATTATTGAAAAGCTTGAGATTACAATGGGTTTCTCTAAGACTAAATAGGAAGAAAGTCAAAAACAAATTTACACCGAAAATAATATCTTTCCTAACTAACATATTTCCTAACCATATATACAATATATGTACAAACATGCATATCTCCTAATAAGTATGTAACTTTTCTGCACTATATTTCTTTATCTTCATCTTTTTTGCTTTTTTTAAGATGAACATAAGAAGGACTTACAACAGTATGAAGTTACAGAATTTGCTAGGATTTAACACACGTACTCGTTATCACATTGATTGGACACTAAACCAACATTTTTATGGTATTAAGAGTACTTTGAGATAGAAAGTATTTGAATGGTTGCAAACCTCTAGAGTACTGAATACTAATTGCGTTCGGCTGGAAACGAATGATGGCTCCTCGGAATGTCCAACAACCGTCGTCTGTTCTAATTGAAGTGTCTTCATTGGAAGCCTGTGGGGGAAAAAACAAAAGCACGGCAAGACATGAGATGTGTAACCTATATGAAGTCAAAGTTTCTATTAATTCTACTCATTATATTGAAAGAATTTAAATATAGACAAGGTTTCAGCGCTTTAAATCTCAGTCGTCAGATCGAAAATAAATCTCTTAGTGCTGAACCATTCCGCGAAAAGGTAGTTTTTCAAGTGCTGAATCATTCAGCGTAACTATCTAGCATGCTAGTTCACATGCTAGCAAATGGTATGAGAGAGAACTAGTGCTAACTTTTTTGCCACACTTTTTTTTTTTTTTTTGAATTGCAACACTTAAGTGCTAATCTAGCACCTCCAATCTAGCCCATAAGACTAAGTCTAATAAACTAAATATTTTTGTTAACCCTGATTCAGCTCTTCTTCTCCCCCAAAAATTAGACATAGGTTTGTGGAAGTGGGGATTATAGATTTCTGTTCGTAAAGATGTAGTAAGTGTTAGAGAAGAAACAAAGATGTAGTCGTTCTGTTAGAGTGCTAAGCAGACAAGGGTTTGATGGATGTTGTGAGAATAAGAAGAGATGGGTTTGCAGTGGATGTATATTTGACAGAGAAATGGGTTAGCGGTTTGAGGCTACAAAGAGCAAAGTAGTAATACTAAATGAATGGGAAGGAATGTTGGAAGATTGATGAGCGATGAAGTGGAATATGGAGTTTACTACTGGGGTCTTTGACGTTGAATGATTAAGGGAGAAATTGATGATCTGTGAAGATTAAAATGAATGGGGTTGTCTGGAATTCGTGATTAATTGCAGGAAAGGATATGCGGTTGGCTTAGAAATCCACAACATAGATATCTCTTGATTACTATATTCAAACACTTCATATGTTCGTAAAAATGCTTGACAGACGAGTTCTTTTTATAAAATATGGTTCCGGTGGATTGGTTCGACTAGGAAGAGTTTTAGAAGCTCAAGCAAGGAAGGAGTCTGTTTTGGTGGTGATAGTGCCGAGATAATGGAGTTGAGATGGTTAAGCAGAGATGGAGTCTGGTTGTCGCAGTAATAACTCGATGCTGTTGTAGTTTTCAATGATGGATACGAATGGCTGTGAAGAAATCGTAGTTTTCTCAAACAACCGACGTGCAAGAAGAAAGTGATCAAAGCAGTTTTTAAATCCGGTTAAAATCATTTTATTGTAGCCCGTCCGATCAAATTAGTCTGATCCCAATTTCGTTTAGTGGGAATTAAGTGTTTGGCCCTCTCCTCACTCTCTCTTACTCTTTTGGCCTTGAGCTTGAAACCAATTTTAAAAAAAATTGAGCCCAGTTGAGAGAGCGGGCCATCCGAAAAATGACAGGGTCATGGGAATAAAATTCAGATGCTGATGTCATTTAATAAAAAATAAATATACCAAAAATAACCTTCTCAGTTTTAATTCTTAAAAACAGATCGAGATCGGGAGAAAGAGAAAGGGAGAATCAGAAAGTGATTGCGGGCTTTGAACTTGCGATCTAAATACATTGAGAGATAAATAAACATCAAATTTGTAAGATTATTAGGTTTTTGATTCAGTTTAATGGGAACAAATGAAACTCTTCATGAATATCTCTTTAAGCTTAGTTCAGTAAAAATCTATTTGATCTTCAATTCGTAACGCCAAATAGGTTTGATTCTCACTTTTTGTGTTTTGATTCCATTTTTTGCGTTGCTCACAGTTTTCCGTCAATTTTTATGAGAAATAGTTATTATTGTTAGTCAAGTTTGTGTAGTTAACATTTGAGTAGACTTTAAATGAAACACTCAAAGAAATATTTAATTTCTGAATTCAATCTTTAATTAAGAAAAACTAAATTCATTATAACTTTCAATTTTAAGGTAATCTGTGATATTTTTTTTTTTGATGCCAAAAAGAAGTTTATATTAAGTTAAAAGTAGTTTAGCATCCAACATAATAAAAGACTTCAAAAAATCAGGAAATTGGTTAAGCCAACAACCAGACACGCCCTCTTTACGGGCATACTTAGCTAATTCATTTGCACACTTATTTGCTTTTCTATTTGTGTGCATACAACTCCGATTTCTAAATGGCCTAATAAAACTTGAGTATCTTCCACAATGCCTCTAGCTTCCCACGGTACAGCTGACTCTTTGCCAAGGATGGTTGAAACTAGTGGCTGGTAATCTATCTCCAACACTATCTTCTTAAAACCAAGAGAAAGAGCCCACTCCACGGCGTCCATGATCGCTACACACCCAGAATTAGGAGCCTTGAGCATTGCGAAAACTCCTGCATCCGGGAAGCTAGGTGAGTACTTGCGAATTCCTTATTATTAGACCATATCCACCATTTTTAATATAAGGGCAGTAAGAAGCATCACAATATATCTTAACAAAATCATCCTTAGGTGGTAGCCACTTAGGAATAATAGAGGATGAGGAAGATCTGCTAGTATCCCTGGTAACGCTAGCAGAATTTATTAGTAAATTGTTAATCTGTAAAGTGAGTTGTTGTATGGAAGTATTTTTGCTGTCAAGACAAGGTCGCGACCGCACTTCCATAAGTGCCGGCTATAATGACCATCTTACTAACCATAGTATCACAAAGCTTGAACCAACTAAGAATCCACTCCTTAAGACTGTGAAACCTTCCTTCATTACATCTGTATCCAGCCATATTAAACCAGATGGATCTAGCAAATGGGCAATACAAGAGCATGTGAAGGCTAGTTTCATCTGCACTTTTGCATCTGTTGCACTTTATATCTTGTTGTCTGAAATTTCTATTCATTCTTTCATGAGAAGGAAGAATATCTCTCACACACTTCCAAATGAAAAGCTTAATTCTTGGGATAGCATTGATTGACCAGATCTTCTTCCAATATGAATTCTGAGAATCTTGAGATGTGTACACTCCTTGATGAAACTTATGGTTATAGAGAGCATAATAGGCAGACTTCACTGTAAACAAACCATTTTTAGTAAGAGTCCAGACGAGCTTATCATTGCTGCATTTAGGGATTCTCATATTGAGAATTAGAGAAGTAGTGCTGCTATCGAAGAGATCATTTATGAGATGAGTCTTCCAACACTTGTTAATAGGATCAATGAGCTCAGATACACGAGAAACTTCTTGAGAATTAGTGATTACAGGCGAAGGGACTGGAATAGCATCCAAGCCAACAACCCACTTATCTTTCCAGATTTGAATTTTTTCACCATTACCTAGAGACCAAAAACTATGCCTTTTTATGAATTCAAACTCAGAACTGATGCTCTTCCAACACCATGTAGAGTCTTTTTTCTTTGCGCAATGCAGGGGAGATGAGCTCTTGAAGTATTTAGCTTGCATTTAATTTGACCATATTGTATCTTCAATCGTACACAATCTCCAAGAAGTCTTGGCCAAAAGGGCGTGATTAAAACAATGAAGGTCTCTGAAGTTAAGGCCTCCATCTGTGTAAGTTTTGCATATGCTCTTAAAAGAGGTAAGGAAAACTCCTTTTTTTGGTGCTTTGTTCCACCAAAACCTCAACTGAATAGAGTTCATCTTCTTGATAGTTTCTTCCGGTAGCTTGAAGGAGCTCATCTGATGAAGAGGAATTGTATTTAAGACATGTTTTACCATAATAGATCTGCCTGCCTGAGATTGCATTTTGCCATTCCATTTTGACAATCTACGAAGCATATTGTCAATGAGATAACTAAAGGAAACTCTCTTTTTCTTACCAAGAAATAATGGAACACCAAGATACCTTTCATTTTGATTCATTGGTCTGACTTGAAGAATATTAATAATATCCTCACAAGCTCCTTGACTCAAGTTTTTACTGAAAGATATACTTGACTTCTGATAATTAAGTAACTGCCCTGAAGATGAAGAGAATACCTCTAAAATGTGTTGTAGATGACAAATATTTTCCAAGTTGGCTCGAACAAAGATTAGACAGTCATCCGCAAACAGTAGATGACTTATTTGTAGTGCTCTCCTTGCTATTTTAATTCCTTTGATTTGTCCGGCACGTTCAGCAGCTGCCATTGCACGTGAGAAAGCCTCCATATCTATGATAAATAAGTAAGGTGAGATGGGATCACCCTGACGAATTCCTCTTGATGGATGAAAAGAAGTGCACGGAGATCCATTAAGAAGGACTGAAATTTCTGTAGTACTTATGCATTGGTGTATTAGTGAGCACCACTGCTCACTAAAGCCCATTTTCTTCATAACTGCCAGCAGAAAATCCCACTCAAGCCTGTCAAAGGCTTTCGACATATCCAACTTCAATGCGAGATGACTGGTACCTTTTTTCTTACGCTTCAATGTATGCATAATCTCATGAGCCAAAGAAATATTGTCAGAGATCAGACGACCCGGAACATAAGCTGACTGGAATGGAGAAATCACCTTGTTTAGTATTGTCTTCAATCTTCTGGCCATCAGCTTTGAGATTATTTTATAGGATGTATTACAAAGGGCAATTGGTCTATAGTCCGATGGAGAAGAAGGTGTTTTAATCTTAGGCACAAGCATGATCCTAGTTTTGTTAATGCTCTTACTGATGTAACCCGAAGAGAAAAAATTTTGAACCATTTGCACAACCTCGCATTTAACTGTCTCCCACTGCGTCTGGTAGAATCCTGGTGGAAAACCATCAGGACCTGGAGCTTTCCATGGTTCCATACTTTTAAGAGTATCGAAAATTTCTTTTTCTGAAGGTATTTCAACTAGACGATCATTATCTGCTCGTGTGATCACTTCTTGAACATTACTGATTAATTCTTCGCTAATGACTGGATTAGTTGTGGAGCTAATACTTTGGAAATGTTCAGTAAGTAGAGAAGAAAGTGAATCTCTGTCAGAAACCCATTGACCATCATTATTTTTCAAGGCATCAATTCTATTTCTCGATCTTCTCTTGTTTGCATTAACATGGTGAACTTTTGTGTTACAATCGACCTCCTTGAAGAAAGTATCTCTAGACTTCTGCAACCAGAACTCTTTGCGGATGTCCTCATTTTTCAATTTCTGATTCAACTTGAATGATAGAAAAAGAATTATCAGCAGCAACAGAGCTTTGATGGAGAGAGTCCAACTGAGAATGAAGTCTCTTGATGTTTGTATCAATGTTACCAAAGACCTCTTTATTCCATAAAGATAGCTTTTTCCGGGTAAAAATCAACCCGATTAAGTTTGTGCTTAAATGACCCTTGAACCTCTTTATCCCAAGCTAACTCAATTTGTTCTTTACAAGAAGAATTTTGTAACCAACAAGCAAAAAAATTTCAGTTTCTACTAGAACAGAAAGTCGTTAGAATACAAACTTAACATAATAGGGGTATGATCAGAACCATAATGGGTGAGATGAGATAACTTAGCGTCAGGAAAAGATAAAAACCAATCATCATTAGTTAGATCTCTATCCAACCTAGATCTTATTTTACCGGTTCCATGTTTATTATTTGACCAGGTAAAGGATTTACCATTATAACTCATATCAGTAAGACCAGCATCAAAGATATTTTAGATAACATAATGGGACTTAGAACTAGAGGCGCTTTTCCTAAAATCTCTATCCTCTTGAAAGTGACATTTAAATCACCTATCAAGTACCCATGGTATATTCACTTCCTGTCCTAAATCTTTAATAAACTCCCATTGAGTTTTTTTCTCAGTTGGTTTACAAGACCCATACACACAAGAGAGTAGCCATTCTGATTTAGAGGGATCATTCTTGACTATGCAATGAAACATATTTTTTGAGGAATGCAAAAGCTCAAAATGGAAACCATCCTTCCAAAGAAGGAGAAGACCTCCGGGCATGCACCTATGGAATGTTCAAAGGCGAATTAGGAAAATTTAGAGATTTTGAAAGTCTAAGAATTTTATCGAACAAATCTTGGTCTCTTGTAAAAAGATGATATCGGGATTATGAATTCTATTGAGATTTCTAATGTGATCTCTAGTGTTTTTATCATTAAAACCTTGGCAATTCCAAGCAATAATCTTCATGTTAAAAGAAAAGACGTAAATCAAAGGATGGTTCAAGCGCTGAAAAAATGGTTCAGAAAGAATAAGAGGAGATACCTGAGCAGTCTCTCCATGGTCATCATTTATGGGCTCAGCTTGCATTGATTCTGGGTTATTGTTATCCATCTCGAACGCTGGATTATCGATCATACTAGTAGAAGTAGCATTTTCAAGGATTTTTGAAGGGTTAACATGAATATTATGTGGGTTCATGTTTGGTTCATCATTTAGAATCGAGTTTCTCATCCTCTTGGAATTTCTTGGAGCTTCAGTAGACTCATCTCCTTTAGCAACAATAGTTTCTTCTTCCTCCATTTCTTCCAGCATCGAATTAGATAGTCTGCGTTCATCTTCTCCCTCGTGAACTACATCATTTTCTTCATAAATTTCACTTTCTTCTTGAAGAAAAGCTTGATATTCAGCAGAGTTCAAGCTATCCAGATATAAGAGATATTCCCAGTGAGCACACTTCTCTTGTTGATGATCAAGAACAAAACACCTATCACAGATTTTCTTTGGCTGCAACTCCCAGTGGTAGCGAATCCAAACCTCCTCTCTAGAAATAGTTTTCCACCAGCCTCCCCGATGAAGTGGCTTTTTGAGATCCATCTCAACTCTAGCTTTCACTGTATTACCATATCTTGGTCTACAGTTCTCAGGATTTGTACTGATTTTCCTTCCCAAGAAACCAATAGCTTCTTCGACAACTGTTTTATTGAGATGTTCAAGTCTAAGGTACTTAAAGTGGACAGTAAAGACTTGATGAGTAAAGTTATAATCTGAGACATTAGTGCCAGCAGCAAACTTCTTCACAACAAATAAAGCTTCACCAATAATCCAAGGACCATTCTCGATGAGTTCATCTTGTTCTTCTTCACTATTTAATCTTACCAACATAAGATTATGACCCATGACACGGATCTGTTTGTTTCTATATTTTCTCCATAAGGAATTAATTTCTTCCTTAATAGTTCTCATATCAATCTTGTCTTTGTACATTAGTTTTCCAAGCAAAGCATATGACCATTCCTCAGCTGCAGCATTGATCGATTGAACCGTACCTACTGTTCTTCGTTCTCTAGGAATCTCCAGAGAAGCATTCCTCAATTGTCTTGATAACTGATTGATTTTGTTTGGACGACTTTTTGAACTAGAAGCCATTGCAAGTGTTAAAGAACTCCAGCAGTAAAGAGTTTTAGGAAAATGGGAAATGATGTGAATATTGGAATTGTTTCTATGATAAAGAGGGAAGAATAAATATTGCATTTCTGAGATTTTTGAAGATCCAAAATCCTTGATATTATACTGAAAATATTTGTATTTTCGTAAGAAGGGAAAGAAATTTTTCATGTAGTGAACGTCTTCTGCATGGAGATTATGTGCATTTATGATTTGTATTTTTTGGAAAAGGAGAATATGATTTGTATTTTTTGGAAAAGGATGGTAATGATAAAAGTGGTAACGTAAAAGTTGACTCATTTGCATGGAGCTGACATCACGGGCATACTTCTGCCAAATTATAGGAGGGCATTGATGAGTTTGGAAATCCCAATTTTTGATAATGAGAATATTTTCTTGATGAACACGAAGAACTTCAGATTTGGATTTGCTGTTTAATCCTATGACATGAGATGTCACTGTACTACTAGTAAGAATCATCACAACAAGGATGATGTGCACCACTGCTTTCCACACCACTGCTTTTGATTCAGAACCAAGCATTCCGAACTCCACAACTGGATTACCCATAAATGATAAAGATGGAGATCTGCACAGAAGAGAGCTACCACTTCATAGATAGAGATAGTAAGAAATTGTCAGTAAGAAAAACAATCCTAAAAGATTCGAAGGATAATTCCACAATATCCAGAAAATTTAGGAGACTGAAAGACAAAACATCATAAGATTACCTTGATATCCAGAAAATTTAAGAGACAGAAAAACAAAACTTCATTAGATTTCCTAAATAAGATTTAAAGTTAGAAGAGAATTAAAAGAAATTAAAAGAAAAATACCAAAGCCCGCATATCCCAGGTTAAAAATATAGATATTAGGATAGGTAATCTGTGATAATTTACTTCTTAATGGATCCAAAGTAGTTTTGCAGTAAGTTATAGGTTAGTATTTTATGACATTTCGCGGTCATAGTTTGGGAGGATATGATGAATAAGTGTATATATATAGATTATGGAATAGAAACAAGAATTTAGATCACAGTAACTCACGACATATGATGAGAGGAGCATTTGGTAAACTATTCAGTACTTGTGCTAGAGTTAGAAGTGGTTAGGTTATCTTTCCTGTTAATTGTAAGGATACCAGCCGCAACAACGCTCAGGAAGCCATTTGTCGTGCCAAATTCAAGTAGCCTGGACATCAAAAGATCATTGCCAGCAGGCAGTGGTATAATTTCTTACTTAATAATATATCGAATTATTATAGTGTTTATATTTATAGAATATCTATAGTTTGCAATTGTATGTTATCTTTATTCTCGGACATTCTCAGATTGTATCTTCTTAGTTGTCATTTTCTTGGATGTGTAGATTTTATTTGATATTATGATTCTCGGACATTCTCAGCTTGTATCTTCTTAGTTGTCATCTTCTTGGATGTGTAGATTTTATTTGATATTATGATTCTATTTAATATTTATTGACCCTTGTAATTGCCTTCACTTAGGAGATTCACAAAGTTCATCCATACCGACTACGTGAAAAGGAAGTTAGAGAACAAAATTGTTCAAAATGGTGTCAATTCTAAGGTTTGTTTCTTCTTATCTTGTAAATTTTTTTGATCTGAGTTGTTATATAAATATCTATTTTTTCTACGATAAATAAACGCATCCTCAAGTCATGGACTGTTGGATAGACGTCATCCTATTCAATCTTTCTTGGTTGTTACCGTTGCTTAGGCCTCTTCCTATGCACATGCCAAAACATGGTATTTGGCATATATGCACCCACTATGGGTATGCCAAACTGCCAAACTCATATGCCAATATGTTATTTCTGGCATATAGGCATACGCGACAGTTTCAATGAGCGATAGAGTTTTCGTCGCCGATGGTCAAATGATCGTTCGATGGTCATTCGGTCGACAAATGGACGTCAAGCTATCGCTCGGTACTATGATAATCGCTCACCAGATCTTCATCCAACGGCTAATATTTCCCCCCTCTATAAATACCTAATTTTAATCTCATTTCAACTCACACCAGAATTTCTTAATCTCTTGAGAATTTCTCAATCTCTCTATATTTCTTAATCACCAATTCTTTTCATCACTCTTCCAGTTCCTTAGAGAGAGCATGGCTGATAATATGAATCCCGGTGAGTGCATGGCAAACCACCAGTATTATCCAAAATCGAAGAGCCGCTTGTCGTGCAATTGTAGACAGTGAAACTAGGAGAAGTCAAATTAGGAGATGTCAAGTGAGGAGAAACCTAAAATTCAAAACTGCAGAAGATGAATGTATTTGCAAGAATTATATTGATTTGACAATGGATTTTTTTTAAATTTCAAGAACAAACAATGAACCTACGCGGTCGTAGTGTTTCAGATTTGGTTCGACGCTTCGGTATAATTAGCGGTGAAGTTACTAGGTATGTTGCTTTACTCAAATGAGAAGGTCCAACCTTGAGAAGTGGTGAAACCACGGTGGAATTTCAGGAAAGGTGTCGTGTGGAATATCGCCGCATCTACGGGCAAAAATTCCATTTTGAAAGTTGTTTCGAGGTTTTAAGATATTTGCCCCAATATTGTCCAACATTTGTGTTGTAATTTCAATATTTGTAATTAATATTAATTTTGTGTTTTAAGTTTAAATATTTGTAATACTTTTAATGTTTAAGAATATAATTAATTTTAATTTTCAACAATATTCGTCAAATTTTCAAATTCATTAAACTTCACAAAATTAAAAACTTCAATATAATTAAAATAGTCATTTTACAAGACATAAAACTAGACAATAATTGTAAAGACTCTAAAAATTTTTTTTTGGAACAATGTTCTTCATCTTGTTCATCTTCTTCATTTCACTAAACTTCCAATCAATGCGCTCATGAACGGAGTCTCCTTTGTTTATCTTCTTCTTTGGCTTCAAATTTGTTTTGCCTTGATTTTCCTTGCCTAACCTTTCTTGGCCTTCTCTTGGTTGGTTTTGACTTGGTTGATATCCAAAACTTGGAGACTTCTTTGCTTCTTACTTATTTCTTTGAATCTATCACATATCTTCTCAACGGCACCTTCAAGTACTACTCCAGAAAAATCAAGTTGTGTTGCCGAATCAAGTTGGGTTAATTGTGCCATTTGGATCAAATAGAAGAAATAAATTAGATTGAGAAAAGAGAATAATAGATTGAGAAGAAGAGAAATTTTTGTGTAAAAATTTGAGGTAAAAGTGTTGAGTTTGAAAGTTACCTATTTATAGCGATGAAGAAATAGCCGTTACCGCTAGAGTGAATATCGCCGGCCGATATTGACAATATCGTCGGCCGATAAAGTCTTTATCGCTGGCGATATTGTCAATATCGCTCGCTAGGGATTCGATCGCTCAGCGGTTTCCCCATAGTGGCGCAAATGGTTTGGCATGCCACCTGGCATGCCAAACACCATTTTTTTGGCATGTGCATAGGAAGAGGCCTTAGAAACACACAATTTTTGCTTTGTTAGGAAAACCTGAAACCTAAAGAGTATTATGTGCAGGATTTATGCACCAAATAATTTGTGTGCAGCCTTTATCCACGATTGAATTTGTGTGCAGGCTTTATATACTGAATATTACGTGCAGGCTTTATGTACCAAAGAATTTGCATGTAGCCTTTATGCACGATAAAATTTACTAGTAAGGCCTATTCCTATGCACATGCCAAAACCCGATATTTGGCATATATGCACTCACTATGGGTATGCCAAATCGCCAAACTCATATGTTTATATGCTAGTCCTGGCCATATAGGCATACACGACAGAGTTTTTGTCGGGCGATAGAGACTCCATCGCTCGATGGTCTTTTCATCGAGCGATGGTCAGACCATCTCCAGCGATAGTCAGACTATCTCCAAGTAATTATATATATATATATATATATATATATAATCTATCCTTCTCTCCTACTTTTTCACTTTTCTAATATATTTTTATATCTATAGGGTCCTACTTAATATATTATAATACTAAACTTTTTATAAATACCCCACCACACAAATACAAATATATATCTTATTCATTAGGTCCCACTCAACACAATTAAATATATGTTTTTAATCAAATTTGCCATATCTACCATAGTGGGAAAACTTATTTGCCATGCCACATGGCATGCCAAACCATTTGCGCCACTATGGGGAAACCGCTGAGCGATCGATCCTAGCGAGCGATATTCACAATATCGCCAGCGATAAAGACTTTATCGCTGACGATAGTGTCAATATCACCGGGCGATATTCACTCTAGCTGCAGAATCGCTATTTCTTCATCGCTATAAATAGGTAACTTTCAAACTCAACACTTTTACTTCAAATTTTTACACAAAAATTTCTATTCTTCTCAATCTATTATTCTATTTTCTCAATCTAATTTATTTATTCTATTTGATCCAAATGGCACAATTAACCCAACTTGATTCTAAGAACACAACTTGATTTTTCCAGGAGTAGTACTTGAAGGTGCCGTTGAGAAGATATGTGATAGATTCAAAGAAATAAGTAAGAAGCAAAGAAGTCTCCAAGTTTTGGATATCAACCAAGTCAAAACCGCAACCAAGAGAAGGCCAAGAAAGGTTAAAGGCAAGGAAAATCAAGGCAAAACAAATTTGAAGCCAAAGAAGAAGATAAACAAAGGAGACTCCGTTCATGAGCGCATTGATTGGAAGTTTAGTGAAATGAAGAAGATGAACAAGATGAAGAACATTGTTCCAAAATTTTTTTTTTAGAGTCTTTACAATTATTGTCTAGTTTTATGTCTTGTAAAATGACTATTTTAATTATATTGAAGTTTTTAATTTTGTGAAGTTTAATGAATTTGAAAATTTTAAGAATATTGTTGAAAATTAAAATTAATTATATTATTAAACATTAAAAGTATTACAAATATTTAAACTTAAAACACAAAATTAATATTAATTAAAAATATTGAAATTACAACACAAATGTTGGACAATATTGGGGCAAATATCTTAAAACCTCAAAACAACTTTCAAAATGGAATTTTTGCCCGTAGATGCGGCGATATTCCACACGACACCTTTCCCCGAAATTCCACCGTGGTTTCACCACTTCTCAAGGTTGGACCTTCTCAAGTAAAGCAACATACCTAGTAACTTCCCGCTTAATTATACCAAGCGTCGAACCAAATCGAAACACTACGACCGCGTAGGTTCATTGTTTGTTCTTGAAATTTAAAAAAATCCATTGTCAAATCAATATAATTCTTGCAAATACATTCATCTTTCAGTTTTGAATTTTAGGTTTCTCCTCACGTGACATCTCCTAATTTGACTTCTCCTAGTTTCACTGCCTACAATTGCACGACAAGCGGCTCTTCGATTTTGGATAATACGGTGGTTTGCCATGCACTCAGCCGGATTCATATTATCAGCCATGCTCTCTAAGGAACTGGAAGAGTGATGAAAAGAATTGGAGATTAAGAAATATAGAGAGATTGAGAAATTCTGGTGTGAGTTGAAATGAGATTAAAATTAGGTATTTATAGAGGGGGGAAATATTAGCCGTTGGATGAAGATCTGGTGAGCGATTATCATAGTACCGAGCGATAGCTTGACTGTCGCTGTCGACCGAATGACCATCGAACGATCATTTGACCATCGAGCGACGAAAACTCTATCGCTCGCTGGAAACTCTGTCGCGTATGCCTATATGCCAGAAATAACATATTGGCATATGAGTTTGGCAGTTTGGCATACCCATAGTGGGTGCATATATGCCAAATACCATGTTTTGGCATGTGCATAGGAAGAGGCCTAAGTATGAAACTTACTCAAATTGGTTTAGTTTGTTTAATTTGATTGAAACTTATTATCATGCTATAGTTTACAAAACTGTATGAGAATGCTTGAGTATGCATTAAAATGAATTTTCTGATATCTTCTGCACAAAATAAAATGTGGATATCTTCTGCATACGCTCAATCTTGTAACTCCACAGAGTGAATTGTGGATGTATTCAGTACAGATTAGAGCTTGTTTTGTTTTCCATCCTCCCTCGTGGTATTGTATTTGTTCCATGTTTTAGACCAATGGATCAGACTAAATGTGTTTGTAACATCCTGATTTTCGGGCCCGGATCCTGCCCGAATCCATTACCCAAAAACCCAAGTGCTACTTGGATATCATAGTAGAAGCCCGACTAATAAGCCCAAGCTCATTAAATAATTTATTTGGGCTAATTCAATTTATGTTTATGTTACCATTTTTGTCGCAGCGGAATACTCGGAAATTAATTTAGGAAGATCTAACAGTTGATTTAACCTAACTTTAAAGCCACAAGAAACAAAACACGTTTTGGTTCACAAATAAAAATATCAACACCACTCAAGTTTTAGGATTTAATTAATAAGAAACGATTTTAATACTAAATTGTAAAACTGGAAACAGATAAAGGTAGATTCCTAGAATTTTACAGGCTTCATACGAGTTCCAAAATTCATGATATTTATAGGGATTAATCCAGACTGTAGATATTATTAGTTATAAATTTTCCAGGATTCTTCAATGAAGCTAGGTATTATATGACCTCGGTCAAACACGAAGTTGACCAGCACTGCAGAAAATTAAAACTGTGATAGTTTGTTTTATAAAATTCACATAAAATCATACACAACTCAAAATTTAACAAGGCTTATCATTTCAGGAAGATAAAAGATAAATAAAGATCTTTATAGAAGACACCAAGGTCTAAACATCAATGTATCGTAGTTTTAAAGTAGGATGTTTATGAGACATTTAAAAACTGCTCTGATATTTTCTTGATTCAATAACGGACAAGGAATTATTTTAAAAATATCAATACCACTCAAAAAATTCTATAGTTTTACCAAATGTCCCTTAAGATGTTTTATATTTATTACAAAAATAATAATATCAAAACCTATTGGGAATTCAAAAATAAAATCAGTCAACTCAACATCATACAATATTTTTTAAAACATTAAAACTAAGATTAATTACATCCTAAAATAGAATTTTAGACATAAATGATAACTTTAAACATATAAAATCATTCTCTAGGCTGCACGTTGATCAACTATGCATCAAATCTGGAATTTTTGTCATAATACGACGTGAGTTTTGACACTCAGTAGGCAAAGAAGCAACAAAAATATTTTCAACTCTTTTAGTAAAACAATCATGATTTTTAACCACAACATGCATATCTCACATCATGTCATCCATATTGCAACAACATTATAATCAAAAATAAATTTTAACCGCTCGCCTTAGGGAGCCAATATCAGTACAAAGAATCAAATCAATTAACCGCCGCCCAAGGGAACCAATATCAACAAAATAATCAAATAAATTAACCGCTCGCCCCTGGGAGCCAATATCAACAAAATAATCAAACAAATTAACCGCTCGCCCCAGGGAGCCCCACGTGGGTTTAGGGAATCAAATCCGTTCCCAAGGATATCTCGTATCCCGTCAGAATATATTAAAGATAATCACAATCACACCAAAATCATGAATCAATAATTTTAAAAGCATTTAATCAAAATAATTTTAAGAGTTATGCAAAACATTGAGTACCAACATTTTCATTTGGTATTTTAAAGGTGTCTTTGCTCTATGTTCTTTTTTCCCATTGTTATGGTCTGTGATCAAACTTGAATGCATTTTGGTCATTGATGGGATGTATTTAAGATGAATTGAAAGACAAGTTTTTATATAACTTTATGTGTGAGCTACATGCATGAGATATTTATTTTTATTTTTAGGTGCATCTATTACGCACGCACCATAACCTGTCATTTTTGGAAGGAAAAATTGTGAATTGTTTTTGTGCAGCTATTCGCTGATTAAGTTTGTACATGGTTTTTTCATTTTGGTTTTCTTAAGTGCGACCATTATGCATTGTTGTCCATCTTTCTTTTAGTTTACAGTGTGACTTGTAAGGTTTTTTGTACAGGTATCCAAAATGTTTTTTACCGTCTTTTTTTAGTAATTATTCTTGTGTGAAGAATTATGCACTGTATATATTCTAGAATGCAACTATTTTCCATATTGCTTGAAAACCTTTCATCGCCGCTATAATTTTTTAACCATCATTATTGTTTGTCTTTCTTTTAGTTTATAGTGTGACTTGAAAGGTTTTTGGTACACGTATCCATAACATTTTTTAGAGTTTTTTTTTTTTTGTATACAATTTACTCATGTGCAGACATTATCCGCAGCTTTTTCTTAAGAGTGCAGATTTTATTCACAGAAAATTTTTAGTAATTATTCTTGTGTGCAGAATTTATCCACTGTATATTATAGAATGCAGCTATTATCCACAGTTCTTGAAAACCTTCTGATCAACAAAACTAAAATAAAACACGAGGACAAATATCAATTACGTAATCATTTCTTACATTTTAGAATAAAACTAATCCATGACTAATATGTTTAAAAGAAAACATAAAAAAAGAGAAGTTTGTGAACTACTAATGAGTTCATCTGGTATTTAGGTTGCTTTGAGGTTTTCCAGCTTTAGGAGAGATTGCAGTGAGCAGAAGAACAATTCACTCTCTTCCTTTGCGCATCTTGATTTCAAGTGTCTTATCTTCTTCAAATTTCTAACAACCGTAACCCAATTTGAATCGTTCTCACATGAAATTATGCCAAAGACCAGAACGAAAATATCTGCAACAAAAAAATAAGAAACCCATAAAAAATTATTGTGAATAATCCCTGCACATAAAGATATCAGTGTGGATAATACCTGCACTCATATAAACTTACAAATTCTACCATAAAACTATGGATGAAGAATTTCTCCGGTTTAAAATTGTTCCTTATATGTATTCTCTCGGTGCAGCTTTAGGAGAAATGCAGGTCCTGATCAGCTTTGTAGTATCCTGAATTTCTCCAGTTTAGAATTGTTCCTTAGTTATAGTTACTAGCATCTAGTATAGATGTATCTATTAGAGAGAACGACACGAGTCACAGTCGGACAATTCAACATAATCAGTGTCTGCAATTAACAACGCATCTCCAATTTAGTCAATAAGAACCAAACTCTAACAATCTAAAAACAGCATTATCCGTATGAATTTAGAGTAGAAAACAATTACAATATGCTAGCAAATATGGACAAGCTAGACTTGTGCAGGAATTATGCACAATCCAGATCTGTGAAGGAAATATGCTTACCTATTTCTGAGCAAATACTTACAAGCTAGATGAAGGAATTATGCACAAACTAAATTTGTGAAGTAAATATGCACACACTAGATCAATTCAAAGTACATGATATATCTACTTGTAAAAGCTAACAAATAACTCCACAACAAGATATCGAAGGCGCGAGGTACTTTATGATATTTTTATGTGTATAAAGTATGCATACACTAGATAAAGGAAAACACAAAAAAATATAGGCATCCTATTCAATACATTTTTTAAGGGATCAAGTAGAAAAGGAAAGCAAATTTGGTGGCCTATTTCCAAAATCCCACTTTGATCCCCCATCCCCTTCTCAGATGATAAAGTATTTGAGTGCCTTAGATGACAAAATATTTTATACTACAAACAAGGAATAAAAGGCAGATTGACAATATGCAATTGTAGTACACATTCTGCTTCAAATTATGGACTTCGCAAATAATAGGCCAAAGTTATTTTTTAAAAAATACAATCCAAAAAACACAACATACCTATGCAGGTGGATGCCAATTAGAGAGATGAAATGCTAGAAGCTCGTGGAAGATATAAATGTAATAGTATTGCTAAACAGAGCTGTGTGGCCTTCTAGTAACTCCACAGTCTTAGATAACGCAATGAAAATAACATTCACTTCCGAAATGAAATCCGCACATATCAACATAAAGTCTAACTGATCGATGCATAAGAGCTAAAACATGAAACAAATCAGAGATAATATTTTCATATACACATCGATAATACAACGTCCCTAAGAAAATTAAGGTAATGATGAGAATTTTTGAGTTTGATCTTCATGTGCAGCGCATATTCACACATATTTGGATGAAGATCGACATGCAAATTTCAGTTTCATGTTGTATACATCTAGTAGAGACTTAAAATACAACTTCATATTATATGAATCAAGAATATAACTTGGTTTTTAATGATGGATCAAGATGAACATAAGAAAAATAAGAAGAGATTTTAGTACTTTTGCTAGTTGCTTTTCTTTGAACGACTATTGCTTGTTCTTAAAAATTGCTTTCAGGTTTTGTATTCTCTCTTGCTTCAAGAGATACGAAGACGAGTTAGCATCAAACCGATAAAGTCTAGGAAACCAAGAGTAAGTAAGACTAGCATGGTAAGTAGGGACTGGACTTTGGAAAGCTGAAGATGTTGGACTCTGATATGATGAACATGGACTAGTGTTTGTTGAAGTTTCTTCCATATTATCATTTTGTGGTGGTGGTTTACATCCCTGTGAATCAGTTACAGATAATATGTTAATGAATTTGTTTTCGAATTCGCTTAAACCATTCATAAATAAATAGATAAAAAGCAATATCCATGTGAAGTAGTTCAAGGTAGCGTTTATTGAAGACGGATACAAATCGGCTGCATAAATAAATATCGCTAAAACAAGGTTCCCTTTCTATTAATCAATCATAGAAATTGCACTTTCAGATTTGAGATTGAGAACTAAATCAAGTGAAACATACAAAATCATCTCCAAGTCTCTTATTAATTTATACTCTAACAAACCTACAATAGGATCTCTAAATAGCAAATTCAGATTCATCAAACCATTTCAGTATCAAGAGGTAAAAATCGATAAAAGAAAAGATAAAAATGAAATGAAATATATATCTTGTGGTAAGTACTAAATTGAAGATTGAACCATCTTCAATGTGATAAATCCATTGAAAGATTGAACCTACATACCCTAATTCTTCACAGTGGTTATCGAAATAATTAACCACGATTATGAAACGATTTCGAGATTTTTTGAAACCAAAATCCTAGAGGATTTTTAGGTTACCAAAATTACCAAAATTAAGGTAATGATGAGATATTTTGAGTTCGATTTCGAGTTCTGATTGTCGATTTCGTTTGGTTTCAAGCTTTGATTTTCTATTTTTATGATAAAGGTTTCTGAAGTGGTAGTGCAGGGAGAGAGAGATGCGGAGAAATGGGGATAATGTTTCTGTAACGTGTCGACTTTATATATATTAAGGGTTAATTTAGTAATCTAGCTTTCAATAATATCATAGGGCCTCTAGAATAATTTTAAAAAAAATATTAAATAACCCTGGGCCATATCTGCAAACCCCATAATTTCCAGGGTTATTACAATAAATTTCTCTTTCGTTTAATAAGTCAAATGTTAAAGGTCAGTTAACGTCGTTAACTATTTATAATTTATTATTTATTTAAATTATTTAGTTAATTAATAGTCTGTTAAGTCAACTATTTGACCAGACAGTCAATGACGGGTCAAGGTACCAACCCTTAATATTTGAAATATTAGGTACCAAAGTTAGGTGTTGGATATTTGCTGGGTACCAAACGTTAAATAACCCAAAACATAAAAAGTGAAATCGGTATTGTATTATTGAATGAGTTTCCTTTTAAGAAGGTAGGGTATATTTATTGTTGGAAAGGGTAATTATGAAGGTCCACCAAAAATAGGGCTATTTATATAATTTCCATTTTAATATTTTATTATCTTCCATATTTACAACTAAGTTTACCGAGACAAAATGTACCAGCAGATGATACATACTCCATAAGTTTGAGTTGTGTGTATGAGGTAAGTTACTTTTTTTTTCCCTTTTTTGGCGGAAGTAGTGCGGTAAGTTACTGTGTGTGTGAGAGCCTTGGGTTGTGTGAGAGCCTTGGGCTAAAATATGAAACCTTCTATAGGGGCTCTAAGGATTTGGTTTTGAGGGCTCCTATGAATTTAATTATCCCGAATGTGAATATGGGGAGACCTATTTTGTTATCAAAAATATAAAAATATCCTTTGAAAACCTAAATAATTACCAAACTTAAATCTAATTAAATCAAAAACAAAACCTAAACTAAACCCGATCGGGAAAAAAAAAAAAAAACCTAAACCTAAACCCACCCGTCTCTTCTTCCTCTCTTCTTCTCCCCATTATTTTTTTTTTACTTCAACAACAATTAATCATCGATTCTAAGCCAGTAATAATATTAAGAAGGATTAATTGGGGGATATAAAAAGTAATTGGGGGATATTTTAGTGTTCATGTCGGCATGGAAAAACCATGCCGGTTTTGATTTCCGGTATTGAAAAACCATGCCGGCATGAACAGTAAAATATCCCCCAATTACTTTTTATATCCCCCAATTAATTGTTCAATATTAATTGGGTAAGAATAGAAAACCCAATCCTTTTTTAATGCTTTTGATCCGATGAATAGGTTAGATTTGAACAAATTAGAGATTGAAAAATTCGTTTCAGAACTGAATATGGTTGGGAAATCAATCCGTAGGATTGATTTACGGTGGAAAATATTGATTTTCTCACCATATAAATTTTCTACCGTTGGGAAAATATGAACTCCCAACCGTAAAAACTTTACTAATTTTTGTATACGGTTAAGTTGGCCTGGTTTTGTATACGATTGAGAAAATATGAACTCTTTTGTATACGGTTGGGAACCCAACCGTATGTTACACTGGTTGGGAAAAAAAGTTCCCGTGATTTTGATTTCAAATATAAACTATAAATCAAATGATTAGTCTAATCTTATCACTAATCTTACTTAATTTAGTTAACCTAATCATTAACATTAATTAATTATTGGGATAAGGGGTTTTGGATTTACTATTTCATGACCTGCTTTTTTGTCATTTTGTGAGCCCTTAAAATCAGATAATAAGTTTCTAAATATTCTGGCTATAATTTTTTGATTTTATTTGTTTTTATGAACAAGATGGCTATTTATTTATTTTCATTGTGTTTGACTTTGACCATTCGCTGACTTGGTATATCCATTCTTCCCCTAATAACATGACTCCAAATCAATATATCCAAGTTCGCAGTGTGAAAACCAGTAAGTATATATATCCATTAAGTATCCACTAACATGACTGCTGTACTAATATTATATACTGGCTGCATGGCGGCATGGCCTAGTTACTTTGCCCGAAAGAGAGCCGCAATATTCTGACCTTAGACAGCAAGAACAAGTTATCAGTACAAGCACAGAATAAAAAACAATGCATGAACTACGCAAAATTTAAGCATAACTTCAACCTTGAATATGAAAGAAGAACCATACTGAGGTCCATGAAACTAAATATTTGGAGACTCATTCATGACTACTTAAAGAATAAACTTTACTTCCTACTGAAACTACATATATATTCTCATCATCCTCATTATATAGAGAGGTAATCTTATTAAAATAAAGAGACCTTTATTACGAATTCTCATTTTTCCATTCCACAATGGCAGCAGCCCCCAATATCCTTCTTATTCTTCTCCTCCTTTCTTCATTTGAAGCTCTTTCTACTGCTGATCACGAGAATGAAACCATAGATGCTATGATCAAACAAGTCTGTACTAATACCGTAAACACGGAATCGTGTTACACGAATTTCCAATCCGAATGTGCGCGTATGAGCCCATCTAAAACCCCGACTTCGATTCTAAATGCAGCACTTAAGGCAACAATATTCGAGGCACAACGTGCCATTACGCTTGTAACGAAATTCACTGCTTTGTCCACAAACCTACGCGAGCAAATTGCAGTCGAAGATTGCGTCGAGCTTCTTGATTACTCTGTCGACGAATTAGGATGGTCAATGCAGGAAATGGAGAAAATCCGGAACAGTTCGATTGCAACTCACCACGAAGGAAACCTAAAAGCATGGCTAAGTGCTGCCTTAAGTAATCAAGATACGTGTTTAGAAGGTTTTGAAGGCACGACCGGCTATATAGAGAGGTATATTAGAGGAAGTTTAAAGCAGGTGACGCAATTAATTAGCAATGTTTTAACTATGTACAATACATTACATAGTGTTCAAGCTAAACCACATCTAAATAGAACGACTACTCACGATCATTCTACTTGGAACCGTCACAATTTGGATCCAGATTTTCCTCCATGGGTTTCAGACAGAGACCGTGAAGCCGTAGCTGCACATACTCAAAGTATGAACGCGGATGCAGTCGTGGCGTTGGACGGAAGCGGGCAATTTCAAACAATCATGGAAGCAGTGAACCAAGCTCCTAATTATAGCGAGAAAAGGTACGTGATATATGTAAAGAAGGGAGTGTACAATGAGAATGTGGAACTAAAAAAGAAGAAGACAAATATCATGTTGGTAGGGGATGGCATGGGAATCACAGTTATCTCGGCTAACCGTAATTTCTTGCAAGGGTGGACTACTTTCAGAACAGCAACATTTGGTAAGCTTACACTTCTTGCCACCCTAATTATTTATTTATTTATGTTTTTTCTTTTTGGTGGCCAATTCAGAACTCAGGTCATTGTGATCATCATCCAGTAACTTTATCATTGTACTTATTTACCTTAAGGTTCTGAAGATTTGTTACATGGTTTTCTGGCAATAATGAGTTTCTTTTTTCACGTTCTCTTTAGCTGTTTCGGGAAAGGGGTTCATAGCAAGAGACTTAACATTCCGGAACACAGCAGGTCCGCAAAACCGTCAAGCCGTGGCGTTAAGAGTCGACTCGGATCAATCAGCATTTTTCCAATGCAGCATTGAAGGTTACCAGGACACCTTATACGCTCATTCCCTCCGTCAGTTCTACCGCGAATGCAGCATTTACGGAACTATAGATTTCATCTTTGGCAATGGGGCTGCTGTACTCCAAGGCTGCAAGATTTTCACTAGACAACCATTACCACACCAAAAGGTCACAGTAACCGCCCAAGGCCGGAAAGATCCGAACCAAAGCACCGGGTTTTCTATACAGCGCAGCTATATTTATGCAACAGAACCAACCTATTTAGGCAGGCCATGGAAACAATTTTCGAGGACAGTTTACTTACAGACGTATATGAGTAATCAAGTTCAACCTAGAGGGTGGCTTGAATGGTATGGAGATTTCGCTTTGAACACGTTGTATTATGGAGAGTACATGAACTATGGGCCTGGTTCGTCGTTGTCTGGCCGGATTAAATGGCCCGGTTATCATGTTATACATGATGCTGTAACTGCTAATATCTTCACTGTTGGACGATTCATTGATGGCAAAGCTTGGTTACCATCAACTGGTGTCAAGTTTCAAGTCGGTCTTACAACTTAATTTATAAACTCATTCTTAAAGTTAGATATGTACTGATGTTATTATTTTGCTAACATTGAATTTGATAAAGTCAAGTCCTAGCTTTGACAAAGTCAAAGAGCTTTGATTGCACATTTACTATGGGCAAACCATTTCCAATTCCTTCTCTTTTAGTCTTCTTTTCTCTGCATCCTTATCAATTATTGGCCATCAATTTCACATGTAAACAGACCTCCAATTTTTCATCCTTGACTCTAAAAATGTACTCCAGTAGATTGAAACCGAAGGTACCAACTGGTCCTCCTACCAAATGAATGAGTCAAAACAAGTGCTGAGGGCGAAAAGTCATGCAATTAGTCTTGTGACGCTGACTTAGTCAACCAAAATTTCTCTCCTTTCCTTTCATCAATCCGTTCTTTATCTCTACAAATCAATCAATTTTTCATGTTCATCTATTGTTTCTAATCCTTTTGCATATCTTTTATTTAGTTTTTGATTGATGTTTCATTCATATTAAAACTTTTTAGTTTTGACCTAATTTTTGAAGTTTCTGAAACTGAATTTATAAAACTATTAAACCTAATTTAATGAGTACTCTTGTTTATTAGATTACTGCATACTTTGATTTAACCCTTTGTCTTATCTAATTTGATTCTCTAAAGTTTTTTCTATTTTATTTGGTTCTATTTTAGGTCATGAGCTAATGGAGGTGTAGACATAGAGCTTCAGTTCTTCATCATCATGAGATTCGCAAATCAAACATGGTTCCTGAGAAGAATCACAAGTTGAGAAGATGGGTATACTTTTAACAGTGGGTATGGTTTATAGATACTTCTCCTCTTACTTTATTGGGTTTGGATCTGTTCAAGAATTACTGAATTGATAAGGATTATTCTTAAGTTGGGTCATTCTGAGTTATGTGAGATCCTACTCATAGTAGGGATTTGATTTAGATACTACTACTTCTACTAGTTAATATGTATTCTTTTTGAAGACAAGAATTTTTTGGAAATGAAATTCTTTGGTGGTTCTTTTTATACTCATTATGATTATCTCTGTAAGAAGGTTTTATAGGGTTTATAGGATGGAATTTTCTCTCTGCAGGGTAACTTGTTTGAGTTAATATCCTCTTCAATTGAAGTAAAAGGTGTATCAAAAGATGTGTGACCGCGGTCGTAAGCGTCAAAAATAATTTACACTTTCTTACCACTCAAAATATAAATATAGCAAGGGCAAGAAAGGATCGATCCCACAGAGAGGTCTAGGTTGTCAAATTGTTTCGGTTCCCTATAAATAACACCGGTAGTTTTGTGATTATAATAAACTAAATAAAACAAATAAAGAAAAGTAAACAAATAAAATCAAGGATAAGAAGATATTGGTCATGGATTTCGTTTTCATTCACAAACATGTTTTCAACACAATAACTAGAATTGATATTTTAATCTCAACTTTTATCAAAGACCCTAGAATACCTTGATCGCAAGAATATCCCGCAAATCTCCTCTTGTCATCAACAAACACATTAAAGTTGCGAATATGAATTCTACCTAAAGGAACAACCTAACGTGTAAAAGCACTAATCAAGTTTAATTCCCTAGATGCGTTAAGTTCTATGAAATCAGGCCAATCAAAGCAATTGAACGTGGAAAGCGCACTAATTCAATTTAACAAAGGTTACGATTCACATATGATCATAAGAATATATCACTACAAACTATAATCATATTATGCTACTTGTATTCAAGGAATATCACTTTTACGTATAATAAACCCTAAACTAGCAATATATGTGATTAGAAGTTCTACCAATTTGCAACTTGACAAAACAATCAATCAATCATAAAACAATATTTTCAGAGAATTGTAAACGATAAATATGAGACAAAACTAATATATTGAATCAAAGAATCATGCTTTGTGAAATCCAACTACTCCATAACCAATAATAAACTTAGGTACTCATATTCAAGGAGTTCATAACAAGAAGAAAGAGAAGTTTCATGTTTCTAAACCCTAGAATAAAGTAGAGGAAAAAGAATAATCTAAAAAGATATTAAAAGATAGATGATTTGAGAAAAGTCTTCTCTTTTATAGCTCCACTCCTTCCAAAACTAGGTTTTGTCTTCAAAGTCCATTAGTTGGAAATTCACCCGGCCCACGAGAGAAAAACTAGTGTAGAAATTCTCGTCCCAAAACGCCGGAAAACTGGGATTATGGCCGAAATCCGGCCGGAAAAACCGCCGGAAAGTAGCTCAGGTGACCGGCAAAGTCAAACCGGTCACCGGTCAACGGGTCGGATCGGTCGAGTCAACTCGGGTCAAGGCAGGTGAGTCAAACCGGGTCGGATCATTGAGTCAGAGTGAGTCAGCTGGTTCTAGTCAGCTAAGTCAGATCTGAGTCGGATCAGCTAACTCATCTGAGTGGCTGAGTTGGTTTTGGCCAAAGCCATTTGCACAGGCCAGAACTCTGTAATGCACAATCCTTGTGCTGCAACAATGCACCTCCAGCCATGATGTTCATCACTAGCTTCAGTCCTAGCTTAATCTTCTTTCTTTCTTGCACTCAGCTCAACCACCTGAGCTGCACAACCATCCATCCATTCTTCCATGTAGTTCAAGCTCAACCCTTCACCATTGCTTCTGCTCTTAACCCAGCCAATGACCATACATTCAATTCCTGCACTTGCATTTCCAAATTCACAGCAATGTAGAACCAGCCTCCTATTGCGCAGCTTCAGCAACTTTGTCTTTGAAGTTGATGATATCATCATCTGTCCCTGTAAAATTCCATCTATAACTCCCTGCGTTCCTTGCCTTTGTGAGACCCATAGCATCGCCTCATTCTCGGCCGCCAACATCTCCCCGTCATTAATCACCAATGACTTCATCTCCTCATAATCGCTCAATCCAACACAAAGACCGAATCTCGAAATCCACCCGACAATCACCACCATTTCAGTTCCATGGCTGCAACACATATTCATCTCTCGCACAGACCATATGTATATCATCACCAATCCCGACTCCCATCAATTTGAATCTCCATTATCACAAATCCATCAAATTTAAAACCAATGATTCTTCATTCCCAAAGAACACAATCAAACCCCGACTTCGGATATATCTTCTAATAACAAAGAAGAATGTCAATTGCACATCAAATGTGCTCACGAGACCCATTCCAACGCCCGAGTCACTTGCGATTGTTTACAACAGACAGCCACACGTAACTCATTTTTGCCACTTGGTTCAAAACCACCAAAGCAATTCTTCTCAACCCCGTAACTTCTTTTTGCTCGACAAACACAACCCGCAATGCCCGCTTCACAGCTTCATCACTTGTTCTTCCCTGATCCGCAGCTACACATTCTACAGCTCCATTCTTCACTCCATCTGAAACACCACCTGCAACCATAGCCAACACCCTGAAGTCTCACAACTTCACCTCCTACAACCCACAGCTTCAACCTCGGTTCTTGCACATCGGTCCCATTGAGCCATCTCCGCCATTCTTCATAACCACCATCGCTCCAGCTCAAACCGCCTGCAATTCCTACCAACTCTCACCGCCAACTCGCCGCAATGTAAACTGACCAACTAACACCCCGAAGTCTCACAACACCTCCGAGACATTCAAATTCTAACCAAGTCCCCGTAATCGGCATCACAAAGAACACCATCATTCCATCTCTTCATCACCAAGCTCATAATTGTAGCATCTTCAACAATTAATTCAAGACTGAAACAATCCCATTCCTTCATACATTCATCTCAGAAACAACCACCATTTCCCTGTGTTCATCCTTGGCAGCTACTCAGCACCAGACATCTTGCTCAATACTTGCCCTGAACCAACACCACCAATCCAACTTATCTTGACCTGTAATTTAAGCACCAAAGAACAAGACCAATAACTTCTCACCACTGTTCACCGGCAACTTCAATGCCAACCATTTCGCGCAACACATAACTCCATCCCATGCTTCAACCTGAACAAAGAACTCAAACCATTCCCCGTAATTCAAGTTCACCTCTTCACCGCCTCAACTTCTTACATTAGCAAATTGCCCCACCAACCACCAACTTCATAATTAACACTCTGCACTTTCAATTCCATTCTCGTGCATCTCCACCAGCTCCTCCAATTCAAATAATCAACAACCCCATTCCATCGTATTCATTACTACATGGGTCTCGATTCCCGAGTCCCCGCAACAACAAACCACTCCCCTTATTTTTCATTTCGCTTCTTGTCTTGTCTCCTCCCCCCGACGGCCATTTGTAAACGCATTCCGCAATGTCCGCACCACCCTCCATACCCGCAATCGACCACCAAGTGCCTTCATCTCGCCTCCATCTCGCGGCTCAAGACTCCTCTTGCAGCTGCAACTCATTTCACCTGCAACTTCAATCGACTCAAAGACCACCAGATTCACCATGGAGGCAACAGCCCACACTCAGAGACCACCATCATCATTGTCATGATCTCAATTCTCAAACCCTCTTCTCAATCTGATTTTCATCCATCAACACAGGCAAACCATATACCACCATATGCACCAGAGTACATACAACCTCCACCAACACCTCTCAGTACCATCACCAATTGCAGAATCATCATTATCAATTCAACAACAGAACTGACCCAAATCCATTTCAACCTTCCCTGAGACCTACCCATTTCAAACTCGCAGCTTCATAATACCCATTTGCAATGAGAACCCATTCTTGCTTCTCAACCTCGCGATTTGATTCTACAAATGGAAACGACTTCTTCTCGATCTCCAAAACCAACAAACCCTAACTTCTACAGCTTCAATCCAAAAGCGTAACAACCTCCATTAGAACCATGGCAAGCACACAAATTCGATAGAACTTCATTTACCCACTCGCTTTCTTAATTCTCGTTCAATTCTTCCCAAAACCGAGAACAATCTCTCATCGAATTTCCATGAAAATCTCAAGCAGCCTTCAAGTAGAGGAACAAAGGAAAAGAGAAGAAGAATATCTCTTCTTGAATCGACCTAGGGCTTTAGAAGTGGGACGTCTATTTGCACCCACTTTGTAGCAATGCCCACCCCATGGTGATGATAAGGGATACCCTAGATGACAACCCTTTAACCATAGCTAGCTTCCTTTTATCATTCTTCCAAAAGCAAGTTGCCCCTTAGCATGTGGCTGGTCTCTAAATAATGTTCTCCCCTGAAATGACAGATTTGCCCCTTTTGCTCATAGCTGGTGATTTCTCATTCTTTCGTCCGTGCGACTCCAGAGTACCTAATAACTCAAAAACAAACATAAGATACATAATTCACAAGAAAAATAGCAAAGAAAGCATAAACAATAGATATAAAATTAGGTGTTTTAGCCACCTATCAGATTCCCCCACACTTAGACTTTGCTAGTCCTCGAGCAAATCAAATAAAAATAATTATAAAAGATACATACAACTCCGTGTCGTCGAGGCTACGGTCACTTTTAGCATAAATAACAAGCCTTTAAACCACTAGGTGTCCCTAGTGGACGAGTTATAGTCTCGTGAAGGTTTTCAAGAGGTCTGCCTACAAAACCTATATTCCAAACTCCGTCTATTTGTGACAAATCAATGAATGAATCCAAATTGACTACAGGAGGAGGTACCTTGCAAATTCAATTCATATATTAGTAAATAAACTCTAATTAGATAGTCGAACAAGCCACAATACTCGGAAACTAACAAACCACAATCACAATGAAAAGATTAAGAAGATGGATAAAGATGTAGATGTTGGCGAATGTTCACAAGTGTTCGATGTTTCCCATATAAATGTCCGAAGGTCATCGCTAAGATGAACCTAATCCTATTGGATTGAGCTACTTGGTGCTGAATGCTACATCAAATCAATTGGCATATACAAGGGAACCAAGAGTGACTTTATTCAACACAATAATAATTTCTTCTCTTTTTTTTTTTTATATGATTGGATCAAACCTGGATCCAATTTTTTTTTTTTTTTTTTTAGACGGCATGATTAGATCTTTTGGATCCAGCGCATGCTTCCTTGTCAACACGTATATGATAGTTGCCTTGGATCCTGCATTCCACGCTTGTTTAGGCGACGGAGACAGGGACTACGTTTCACACATACTGCTATTCCCAAGTGTCTTTTTATTCCGTTTTGGTCTAATTGGTCGGTCTTTTTTTTTTTTATATATATATATTTTTTCATTTTTTTTTCTTTTCTTGTTCAATTTTTTTCTCTTTTTCTAGTAACTCAATCACTCTATTTCATCCTAGCAGTAATAACACGTCGATGTTTAGTGACCCACCAAAGCACTTAGAGAACAATAGATAAATATGGAAAAATAAAAATAGAATGTGATATGGTGATATTCCGAGATATGGTAACAACTATCATGTTAATTTGTGATTTCTGAGCTATCTTCTTCCCTTTTAGTTAATTGGTTCCTCAACTCCTGCATTCAAAATGGTTCCATCCACTAATGGTGTCATCCTAAAGGCACAAGTTTCTAGATTTCGGAGTTCAAAAAGCACAAATTTTTTCTTTTTTTTTTTTTCTATTTTTTTGTTTTTGTTTTAAAAGGCATAAATAAACTATACAAACATATAAATGCTCCCCCACACTTAAACTTCACATTGTCCTCAATGTGTAAAACCGAAAATTCTGAATTCTGACGTAACAGCGGATAAGACGCAAACACTGTGCAAATTGGTAAGGAATTTGGAAAAACTCCATTTCACAAAGGTTGTTCACCTACGTGTTTGCTACACAGTGTCAAAATTTCACAGTGTTTTGATAAACGGTCTGACAGTTATGGTCTCTAGACTGAACTATTTGATCTGAAATTTTTCGACGAAAAGGTATTCGTCATAATTCTCTTCTAAGATAGATTAGGGACTTAATGAAATTAAACATGGGGATGCAAATATGATATGAAAACAGTAAAAAAAAAATAAATAAACGAAACAAAAATAAAATGCAAAAGGATAAGAGATACAAAACCGGTGGGTTGCCTCCCACTTAGCGCTTGTTTTAAAGTCGACGGCTCGACTTAGCTTCTTGTAAGATTCATTCCCCATACACCAATAATCGGAAAAGTTGGGGATCCACCCATAGCACCTGTTTTTCAAACACTAGCTTCGCACAAATATTAGTAATATAAAACAGAAACGAAGCTATGAACCGATAAAAGCTTCCCCCACACTTATTCTTGTCCACACTTGGAAGTGCATAAAGAATATATGAGTCGGGTACTTCCACGGTTTCTTGGTCCAAAACCTGCATAGTATGAGAATCAAGTATCTCTAATGGAGGAAAACGAGAAACAAAGTCATTCAACAATGTTTTCGAAGCACATACATTCAAACCAAGAAGAGGTAAAGGAGAAGAAATAATAGGCAAAAGGTTAGATAAACCTTTCACAATCTCTTGTATCAAGGAATCCTCTTCATCCTTGAAAAACTCAAGTGAATTATTCACCTCTTGTATATCATGGTCCTCTATCAAACCTTGCAACCATTCTTCGTCCGTTTCTGCCGTAACCATAGTCTCGACATAAACATCATCATTACAATCATTTGCAAACTCAATTGGGTCTTCCACAATATTGGTCAAACCGGTCTCATTCTCAACATACTCCTCTTTGTTGTAAGGCACATACTCTTTTGCGGATCCAAATTTTATTATAAGAAACTTTTTTAGAACACTCGAAAATGCATCATCCTCAAGCTCCACCCTTTGAATAGGCTCTTGATCATTATTAAGATCAATGCTTGAGTAATCTACACAAGTGTCGACATATTCCTCTTCATCTTCATCTTGATCCCAAAAAGACTCCTCGGAGATGTCACCATGAGTTGTTTCAAGCAATGTATCATAATCACCGTCACTATCATAGTCAACATAAGATTGTTCCTCTCTGAATTTAGTGTTACTTATCTCTAACTCATCCTTTTGAATAGGTGAATGATCATTATTAAGATCAAGAGTTGAGTTAACTACACAATTATCAACAAAAGTGCCCAAGGATTGGCCTTTTTCAACATTAGCATCAATCAAATATTCATCACAAACCATATGCACATTAGAATTATCCATATCTTCCTTGTATTGATCAATGCCTCTTCGCAAGCTAGAAATACCTTCGCGAAGTTCTTGGAGTTGCTCGTTTGTAGTCTCTTTAGCTTTTTGAAATTCCTCTTGTAAAAAGGTGGAAACTTTATCTATAAAATTAGAGACTTTTTGTTCACGAGCATAAGAATCCTCCCATCCTTGTGGTTGTTCACACACATACCCGCCATAAGGTTGTTGAGGAAAACCATAAGGTTCCATGGAATATTGGTCATAACCAATGAATTGGTTTTGATTATACCCATGGAATTGGTAGTTGTCGTATTGTTGAGGTTGAAATCCGTATCCATCGTTCCAATATGCTCCTTCCATAGAAATAAGCACACGAAATAAGATTCTCAAACCAAGGTTAGAACCGTAAAATACGAAAAATAAAACAAAAACTAAAAACAAAAATAAGAAACCAAAACAATTTGACAACTGCTTTGCCTCCCGGCAACGGCGCCAAAATGTGACCGCGGTCGTAAGCGTCAAAAATAATTTACACTTTCTTACTACTCAAAATATAAATATAGCAAGGGCAAGAAAGGATCGATCCCACCGAGAGGTCTAGGTTGTCAAATTGTTTCGGTTCCCTATAAATAACAGGTAGTTTTGTGATTATAATAAACTAAATAAAACAAATAAAGAAAAGTAAACAAATAAAATCAAGGATAAGAAGATATTGGTCATGGATTTCGTTTTCATTCACAAACATGTTTTCAACACAATAACTAGAATTGATATTTTAATCTCAACTTTTATCAAAGACCCTAGAATACCTTGATCGCAAGAATATCCCGCAAATCTCCTCTTGTCATCAACAAACACATTAAAGTTGCGAATATGAATTCTACCTAAAGGAACAACCTAACGTGTAAAAGCACTAATCAAGTTTAATTCCCTAGATGCGTTAAGTTCTATGAAATCAGGCCAATCAAAGCAATTGAACGTGGAAAGCGCACTAATTCAATTTAACAAAGGTTACGATTCACATATGATCATAAGAATATATCACTACAAACTATAATCATATTATGCTACTTGTATTCAAGGAATATCACTTTTACGTATAATAAACCCTAAACTAGCAATATATGTGATTAGAAGTTCTACCAATTTGCAACTTGACAAAACAATCAATCAATCATAAAACAATATTTTCAGAGAATTGTAAACGATAAATATGAGACAAAACTAATATATTGAATCAAAGAATCATGCTTTGTGAAATCCAACTACTCCATAACCAATAATAAACTTAGGTACTCATATTCAAGGAGTTCATCACAAGAAGAAAGAGAAGTTTCATGTTTCTAAACCCTAGAATAAAGTAGAGGAAAAAGAATAAAAGATAATAGATATGATCCAAGATCGATGATTTGAGAAAAGTCTTCTCTTTTATAGCTCCACTCCTTCCAAAACTAGGTTTTGTCTTCAAAGTCCATTAGTTGGAAATTCACCCGGCCCACGAGAGAGAAAAACCCGTGTAGAAATTCTGTCCCAAAAACGCTCGCCGGAAAACTGGGATTATGGCCGAAATCCGGCCGGAAAAACCGCCGGAAAGTAGCTCAGGTGACCGGCAAAGTCAACCCGGTCACCGGTCAACGGGTCGGATCGGTCGAGTCAACTCGGGTCAAGGCAGGTGAGTCAAACCGGGTCGGATCATTGAGTCAGGGTGAGTCAGCTGGTTCTAGTCAGCTAAGTCAGATCTGAGTCGGATCAGCTAACTCATCTGAGTGGCTGAGTTGGTTTTGGCCAAAGCCATTTGCAGACAGCGAGAACTTCAGAATGCACAATCCTTGTCTTTGAACAATGCACCTCCCGACCATGATGTTCATCACTAGCTTAGGTCCTAGCTTAATCTTCTTTCTTTCTTGCACTCCAGCTCAACCACCCGAGCCGCACAACCATCCATCCATTCTTCCATGTAGTTCAAGCTCAACCCTTCACCATTGCTTCTGCTCTTAACCCAGCCAATGACCATACATTCAATTCCTGCACTTGCATTTCCAAATTCACAGCAATGTAGAACCAGCCTCCTATTGCGCAGCTTCAGCAACTTTGTCTTTGAAGTTGATGATATCATCATCTGTCCCTGTAAAATTCCATCTATAACTCCCTGCGTTCCTTGCCTTTGACAGACCCCATAGCATCAGCCTCATTCTCAGCTCTGCCAACATCTCCCTGTCATTAATCACCAACAGCTTCATCTCCTCATAACTGCTCAATCCAACACAGCACCTGAATCTCAGAAATCCACCCGACAATCACCACCATTTCAGTTCCATGGCTGCAACACATATTCATCTCTGCACAGCCATATGTATATCACCAGCCAATCCTGACTCCCATCAATTTGAATCTCCCATTATCACAAATCCATCAACAGAAACCAATGATTCTTCATTCCCAGCAACACAATCAAACCCTGACTTCGGATATATCTTCTAATAACAGCAGCAATGTCAATTGCACATCAAATGTGCTCACAGACCCATTCCAACGCCTGAGTCACTTGCGATTGTTTACAGTTTGACATGAGCCACTTTAACTCATTTGCCACTTCAGTTCAAAACCACCAGCAATTCTTCTCAACCCTGTAACTTCTTTTTGCTCTGACAAACACAACCCGCAATGCCCTGCTTCACAGCTTCATCACTTGTTCTTCCCTGATCCGCAGCTACACATTCTACAGCTCCATTCTTCACTCCATCTGAAACACCACCTGCAACCATAGCCAACACCCTGAAGTCTCACAACTTCACCTCCTACAGCCCACAGCTTCAACCTCAGTTCTTGCACATCAGTCCCATTGAGCCATCTCCTGCCATTCTTCATAACCAGCTACTGCTCCAGCTCAAACCGCCTGCAATTCCTACCAACTCTCACCGCCAACTCTGCTGCAATGTAAACTACAGCCAACACCCTGAAGTCTCACAACACCTCCGAGACATTCAAATTCTAACCAAGTCCCTGCAATCAGCATCACAGCAACACCATCATTCCATCTCTTCATCACCAAGCTCATAATTGTAGCATCTTCAACAATTAATTCAAGACTGAAACAATCCCATTCCTTCATACATTCATCTCAGAAACAACCACCATTTCCACTGTGTTCATCCTTGGCAGCTACTCAGCACCAGACATCTTGCTCAATACTTGCCCTGAACCAACACCACCAATCCAACTTATCTTGACTGTAATTTAAGCACCAGCAACAAGACCAATAACTTCTCACTGCCTGTTCACTGGCAACTTCAATGCCAACCATTCTGCGCAACACATAACTCCATCCCATGCTTCAGCTGGAACAAAGAACTCAAACCATTCCCTGTAATTCAAGTTCACCTCTTCAGCTGCCTCAACTTCTTACATTAGCAGCTGCCCCAGCTCAACCACCAACTTCATAATTAACACTCTGCAGCTTTCAATTCCATTCTGTGCATCTCCACCAGCTCCTCCAATTCAAATAATCAACAACCCCATTCCATCAGATTCATTACTACATCAGTCTCAGTTCCCAGAGTCCCTGCAACAACAAACCACTCCCCTTATTTTTCATGCTGCTTCTTGTCTTGTCTCCTCCCCCTGACCTGGCCATTTGTAAATGCATTCTGCAATGTCAGTACCACCTCCATACCTGCAATCTGACCACCAGTGCCTTCATCTCAGTCTCCATCTGCAGCTCAGACTCCTCTTGCAGCTGCAACTCATTTCACCTGCAACTTCAATCGACTCAAAGACCACCAGATTCACCATGGAGGCAACAGTTCCACACTCAGAGACCACCATCATCATTGTCATGATCTCAATTCTCAAACCCCTCTTCTCAATCTGATTTTCATCCATCAACACAGGCAAACCATATACCACCATATGCACCAGAGTACATACAACCTCCACCAACACCTCTCAGTACCATCACCAATTGCAGAATCATCATTATCAATTCAACAACAGAACTGACCCAAATCCATTTCAACCTTCCCTGAGACCCAGTCCATTTCAAACTCAGTAGCTTCATAATACCCATTTGCAATGAGAACCCATTCTTGCTTCTCAACCTGCGATTTGATTCTACAGCGGAAACAGCTTCTTCTCGATCTCCAAAACCAACAAACCCTAACTTCTACAACTTCAATCCAAAAGCAGAACAACCTCCATTAGAACCATGGCAGCACACAAATTCGATAGAACTTCATTTACCCACTCTGCTTTCTTAATTCTCGTTCAATTCTTCCCAAAACCGAGAACAATCTCTCATCAGAATTTCCATGAAAATCTCAAGCAGCTTCAGTAGAGGAACAAAGGAAAAGAGAAGAAGAATATCTCTTCTTGAATCGACCTAGGGCTTTAGAAGTGGGACGTCTATTTGCACCCACTTTGTAGCGACCACCCCAGAGTGATGATAAGGGATACCCTAGATGACAACCCTTTAACCATAGCTAGCTTCCTTTTATCATTCTTCCAAAAGCAAGTTGCCCCTTAGCATGTGGCTGGTCTCTAAAGAATGTTCTCCCCTGAAATGACAGATTTGCCCCTTTTTGCTCATAGCTGGTGATTTCTCATTCTTTTCGTCCGTGCGACTCCAGAGTACCTAATAATTCAAAAACAAACATAAGATACATAATTCACAAGAAAAATAGCAAAGAAAGCATAAACAATAGATATAAAATTAGGTGTTTTAGCCACCTATCAATGTGTTTAATTTTTAATTTGCAATTAAGAGGAATTTTTAATTTTAAGTGGATTGAAGTTATTAAAGATTTCTTATGGTTTATCTGTTGAAGGGTGGCTCACTCAGAATTTCTTTTACATTTGGCACTTATACTGCTTTACTCTTATCTGTCACTATGATTCTCTGAGGTTATGGAAGAGTATAATGGTCTGCACAGCCTCTGCCATTTAATTGTCATTTCTTAAAGATAGTGTTGGTAATTTCAATACTCTAAGCATGCTGCACATTTACTTCACATTGTCTGGTTATTCTTCTGTGATTGATTGTTATTACTTAAAGCTAGTATTGTCAAATTCAAATCTGTAAGCATGCTATACTCTTACTTCATCCTGTCTAGTTATTCTTCTGTGATTGATGTTGAAGTTGCGGTAGCCAGAACTTAATTATCTCTCCTAAATTAATGAGTTGTCTAAATCATAACTGAAGGCATAAACACCTTAGATTCCACAGAGCTAGTATTTATATCCCTTACAGTGTGCATACTCTTATTCTTCCTCATCCCTTAGCATTCCTCATACTTTCTTACTCTTCAGTGTAACTTTCCCTTTAGTTTTCTTAGTGAAATAGAAATCCCTACTGCTCAAGTGAGAGTGCTTGACCTGGATGAGGATGTTGAGGAATTTCCTTATAGTTTTGATGCACTAATTAGTGATGACAATAAAAGTTATCATAAGACTTTTGTCAAACACCACCTCAATAGGATCTGGACCATCAACTCTCCAAATTTTAAACTAGCTAAGCCATATATTCGGGGTGGAGGAATTCAAAAATCCATCAAACCCATCTTCTCAATCCCTTGAAATTCATCTTAATCACCACAACAACCCTAGTTTTTGTTTCTTCTTAATCAACAACATTAACATCCAAATCAACCTAAACCCCATCGACTTCAACAATATCATAACTTCAATTTGAGCTGAAACCCTATTGAATCTGGACTTGAATCTTCATTTGCGTCACAACTTCTGAGAAACACAAACCATGAATCCATTTCTTTCTCAGATTTGAATTCTCCTTCCATCTCCCTGTCTTGATTAGTCTCGATCCATGATTAAATATGGCTACAACTCCGGAATTAATACCACCATCGATTCATCTCATCTGCTTTGATTAAAACCAACAGATCCCCTTCTATGTGTCATCTCATTTCAATCTCAATTTTTTCTCTAAGTTAGACACAGACGCAGCCTCCAGTCTGAGTGATTGAAAGTTTGGGTTTGATTTCCGAGATAGTTTTTATTTATGAAATTTGATTTTGATTTCTGAAAACGTGGGTTTGATTTTGAAGATTTAGGTTTAGGTCAGTTTAGGTCGGAAGAGAAAAGAAAATGGGAGGAGAACTCGAGGATAGAGATAGAGATAAGAGGAAAATAAGACAAATGAAAAAGAAAATAGAAGGGAAATAGATAATAATAGGATCTCACAAGACATTTAGGCCCTCGACTACATTAACAAAGGCAAGCGTGTCCTACTTTTTTTATTTTTTCTCCTACTTCTGATATAGTGCAACGTATTTTTATACATTACCAACATATTAACGTATGCAACGCATATATCCGTTGCAAACCCGAAAACTCAAATATTGCAAAAACCTTGATTTGGTGTAGTGTGATAAGAAATGAAGACATTTATTTAATCTAGTTAGAAAATATAAATTAGATTGTGTTTGTTTGCTTGAAACTATGGTGGATGCTGATACAGTTAGAAAATACACACATCATTTGCCTTTTGATGCTTGGACTTTTATTCCTGCTGTTGGTAAATCGGGTAGTCTGGCTTTTGGTTACTTTGAAAAATCGAGTGTTGAAGTTCTAGGTTGCTCTCTTAACATGATTCATATATTATGAGGAACATCATCATTCTCAACACTAATGACTACAGAACTAATTACATCGTCGAGAGGAACACCAGGAATAGTAGTTACTCCGTCCACAATAATGATAATCCTCAATTTACGAGGACCAGCCATCAGTCGAGGACATTTTTGGATCCTCTCGTCAGTTTCATCTCTACAGTCTCTCTTAGCATAACTCATTTTTCTCTTAATACTCTATGTTATCTTTTTTTTATGTTGGTGTAATTTATATATATTTCTAAGGAAAATCCTAATTTTTTTAGGTATTCCATCATTATCTTAAATCACCTATTCTTTGGTATTTACACCGGATATTGTAGCAATATAATGAGATATGGAATGAATATTTTCATGTTTATCTAATTTCCTTTTTAATCTAATATACATTACGAACATAACAAACTAAAATAAATCATGATCTCAAGAGATATGGAATGAATAATTTCATATTTATCTAATTTTCTTTTTAATCTAATATACATTACGAACATAATGGTATTAACTTATTAGTGGATTTCCCGTGCCATAATGGCACGGGGGCGGAAGGGGTGCTGGTGCTATAATGGTACCAGCACAAACTTTGGTTTTTGCTTGAACATACTGTATAATATTAAAATTATGATGTGAACAAATTTTTTCAGATCAACATGGCAATATGTAATAGAATGTGTATAGATCCAACCTTTTTTGTATTATAGATTTTAACCACATTTACGTTGCGGCAACAAAACTTGAATTTGGTCGAATTCTCTTACTTGCAATTTGCCTTCTCGGCAACAGTTCATACGTTTCTGTAATGTTGTTTCCTGTAGTATATGCAAAATGATCGTTATTATACAAAACATTTTAGTTAGAAATCAAAATATCCAAAGATGTTCGTACATGTACTCTTGTAATCTAAATTTTCTATTATTTTACCATGCAAATCTCTATAATAAGCTCAGGCCCTAGAATAGTTTTGGAGCCAACCTCTAATGAACACTCCAAATACCCCCACTTATGTAGTTAAAACTTCCAGAACTCAAATCAAAATCCATTAAAAACTGTGTCTCAATCGATGGTTCAAGCTAGACCCTAAAAACAAAGAAACTCTCATAAATCACCTCACCGGCTAACATTCTACAGTATCAGATTCTCTTAGAGACTAAACTGTCCTAAAAAAAATAATCAAATAATCAGATTACGACACTCATGGAAACTTTATTGAAATTCTAAAAATTTCAGAATAGAAAGAGAAGTAAAATGTAAGAGTACTTATAAGAGGACTTCTGGATATACCAAATTCGAGGTATCATGTCCATTGATGTTCCTCCGGAAAGCAAGTAAAGTCTCTTATTTGTTTTCACGCATAAGCACATTACAGTGGATTTATTTTAAGCTCTTCTTCATGTTCTTAGTGAAATTGTTTCGGCTCTTCTTCGTGTTCATACTCATGCCAACAACTTTTCTTGCTCGTATCATTTGGAAAATGGCTCATCTACAAACATTGAAAAAGTCATCAGTTAGATTACTTAGATACCTCAAGTATCCTGGAAAAACGAATAGAGCAAGAAGAAAACAAAAGCACAAATTTATAACCTAGCTGCTACACAAATCAAGTAGATATAGACTTATTCTAGGGGTGTTGCTAGGAGGGCATACCTTTTAATAGTACTTAGTAAGTGCAGCAATAATAGGATCATATATATGCGTCACAAACCATGGACTTCCATTAAAAAAAAATAAAAAATAAAAATAAAATCTGATGACCTACCAAAACCATCTGTTTTAGAATTAAAATCCATATCAAAATGCGTCGTTTCATCAATACATTGAATTTCAGACAACCAATCTAACCTAACTACATCCACAATCTTTTGTTTACCTAGTATTAAGCTAGAATAAGTAGGATACATACTCATCAAACTGGTGAAAATCCTTGTATGTACATGGAAAATCAGCTGGCCAATCTATGTTCTTCAGTACCTATTTGAGACAAACCAAAATATGATCACAAAATTAATTCCTAGAAACATTTAGCTTCAACCCATCATGATCAATTTTTTTACATAACCCAATTGTTCAAAAGCCTAACACTACATCAAAATATCCAAAGATTCACTCAATCAGCGATTCTCAACATCTTTAGCTTTCCAACACTTCCATAGTGAATCCTGAATTATAGAAATACATACTACAATTAAGAGATGGACCGTTGAGGTTATATATGCAAGGCTAAAATATACAGGATCAACAAACAAAAAAAAATGAAACTCAAAAACTGATTGTTTATTATCATGTGCATTAATCTTACCTCAAACTGCATAAACTGATTTCTAAACTGATTACAATCTTCAACTTAAAAAAAAAATGGGATCTCATTAAAATCGCACAAACCCTAATTCCCTAACAACTCAAAATTAATTCAATCAAATGCATCAAATTGATGTTTCTATGTAAATTAATCGATGCAGAAGTGATTCAATCAATTAACCTAATTTCGAATTTAGGGTTAAAGGTTAGATGATGATTAAATATTCAATCAAATTAAAACCTTGTACCCTAAATTCGAAACTGAGTACTGATTATAGAGTGGGTAATCTGTCTATATTGATGAAGGTGAATGATTTTGATAAAGAAGAAAGAAATCAGAAGTGATCTTTAGGGAAGAAAATTCAATAAACCAAAAAACAAAACAAAATTTTATTACGAAAATAATCGTTTGGTCCTTTTTTAGGTGGTCCCAAGTTAGTTTGGTCCACCAACAAAAGGGGAGTTCTGTTTGGTCCTTATTTATTCAAAAATATTAAAGTATCTAAAGTATCCTTTCTCTCTCTTATTTTCTTTCTTCCTCACGTGATTCTCTTTTTTGTTTTTTCAATCTTCTTTATTTTCTCTACTAATGTCTATCTCTGTTCTTAACATTATATATATTCGGAAAGGTCTCGACGAGATCTACACAACGAGTACTCGTAATACTATGTTTCGAATTTTAATTTTTTTCGGTATAATAGTAGTTCATATCCGAGAATGAACACGTTTTAGAACATGGTAGTTCATTCTTGTTCTAGCGAGTTCATTTCGTAGAATGAACTCGTATATACTAAGCAATTTATTTTGTAGAATAATAAATAATAATAGTTCAATTTGAAGAATGAAATCTCAATGGTAGTTCATTATTATAGTTCGTATTGTAGAATGAACTCGTGATTGATGTTCTTATTTTCGAATGAACTCATAATTGTTGTAGAATTGTATGATTGATCATTTATGTTGTAAAATGAACTCGTAATGATAATTAAGAATGGTAGTTCATAATGCAGAATGAACTCGTAATAGTTGTTCATTATGGTAGTTCATATTATAAAATGAACTAGTAAATGGTAGTTCATATTGTATAATGAACCCGTGATAGGTGTTCATATGGTAGAATGAACTCGTAATAATAGTTTATTATACCAGTTCATTTTGTAGAATGAAGTTGTATGGTAGTTCATTTTGTAAAATGAACTCGTATGTTATTTAATTCGAAGAGTTCACTTTTTAGAATGAACTAACTAGCATGATAGTTCATTAAAGTAGTTGATTTTGCAGAATGAACTTGTATAATAGTTCATTTTATAGCTAGAAAATAAGGTAAAAATTAAAATCTCTGAAATATAGTGATAATGATACTCGTTGGAAAGCTCTCGTCGAGGGCTTTCCGAAGATATAAAATTTATCATTTTTGGACATATGGTTAAAAGATATTTAAGTTTCAAGTTTTTATTTATTTATTTTTATTAAGAGAGAGAGAAAAACGGAAATGCTATTCTGCACACCATTCACAGCACTACTCACCATTCAAATCCAAGTGTCCCAATAATACTGGTCAAAGCTTTTAGTCATGCCCCACCTGAGATTTTTAACTCCCAAAATCAAGGGTCTAAATGTGGGTGAGTGGTAACTAGTGCTGTGATAAGTGAGTAGAATATCAGTTCTGGAGTGAAAAAATAGAAAAAAAAGGGTATTTCTGCCACTATTAAACGAATGTGAAATCATTGATGACATCATCCCGCGTGGGTATTGTCCACCCTAGGACCAAACAATAATTTTGAGGATCAAAAAGCAATATATATTTTTAAAAAAGACCAAACAGACAGATGCATCGGTCAACTGAACCAAATTTACTCTAATTTATTATTTCTAGGATCATATGATATTTACTACAATTTTAAATTACAGGAAGAGGAGAAGAAGAAAAAGTGGTGATGTTGGTGGTGGTAACGACGATGGTTACGGTGGTGGTGATGGTGGTTTTCAGGTGGCTATAGTGGTGTTGCTGGTTATGGTGGTGAAAGTAGAAGAACAAAAGTGAAAGCACGGAGAAACACGATACTTATTTTCCCCTGGCTTTTGTTAAGCACCAAAGTCGAATTTGTCCCTGGATTTGTTTAGTATTACGGCAGTTTCAACGAGGGTAGAAAACATGGAAGGGCATACTTACTCAATATGCATATGCTTTTGCCATTATTATTTTCCATAATATCGTTTGTTCTTTTGCTTTTACAGGGTGATTTCAAGGTACCTGACGGTCCGGACTGACTAATGTCAGAGATCTCACTCGAGTTCACCTTCGCAATTACCGTTGGATCACCTAAAAAAGAAGTAAACATGAGCCTATAAGCCTTATAAAATGAACTGGACCTCTAGTTTGTTTTCAATTTTGCTGGTTGTTAGAATACGGGCATCCAACTCAAAACCAATTGGCAATAAGTGGAGTAGCTCCACACAACATTATATGTACCACTATATGGTTGCCCTGCCTTCTTGGGTCTTACTGGGTCTCACGTCTCATACAGGGCCTGGCTCTGAAATACGGGCATCCAACTGGAACCAATTGGCAATGAGTGGAGAGGCCCTAAGGGATTATAAACCGCAGGGATCTTAGATGCCAGAGATAATGTGGGACTAATAATCTCAACACGCCCCCTCACGTGTAGCCTCGTTGGGTCTAACACGTGGACGGTTAAATCGGGGTGACGCGAGTAAAGCGCGGCCAAATGACTCGTCGTAAATAGCACCTCACGATACCATGTTAGAATACGGGCATCCAACTCAAAACCAATTGGCAATAAGTGGAGTAGCTCCACACAACATTATATGTACCACTATATGGTTGCCGCGCTTCGGGGTCTTACGGGTCTCACGTCTCATACAGGGCCTGGCTCTGAAATACGGGCATCTGGCAATAAGTGGAGTAGCTCCACACAACATTATATGTACCACTATATGGTTGCCCTGCCTTCTTGGGTTTTACTGGGTCTCACGTCTCATACAGGGCCTGGCTCTGAAATACGGGCATCCAACTCAGAACCAATTGGCAATGAGTGGAGAGGCCCTAAGGGATTATAAACCGCAGGATCTTAGATGCCCAGACAATGTGGGACTAATAATCTCAACACTGGTAGGTGTTTCTATATCAAAACATAGACTGTGCATATTGTCGATTGTAAGTGTACCACTCGAAATTTAGTTGGAACCAAGGTATACATTGTCCGATAATTATTTGAATACGAATATCAATGGGAGATTATTGAAATTATGGGTATAGGTATCACTGCAGAAACTGAATTACAATGATATGGAAATAGAAAAGATATTAGTGAAATAAATTTAGAAGATCTTCAATCTTATAGGCAAGGAATCCATCAACTAGATATTTGTTTGTTTAACCTAATGTCAATTTTGAATGTGCAAAATTACTTTTTGTTGGAAGAGAAACTTGCAAAATCTGAAGCAAGGATTAACTCTCAAAAAATTATTTTTGAAGACAAAGAAAGTGCTTGTCTCGTTCGAGAAAAATTGCTTGAGGCTGATTTAACTGCTGCTCTTGATAAAATCAAGACGTTGGAAGAGGATTTGGCCTAAACTAGAGAGAGAATTGAAGAACTTGCAAAGAAAAAAACAAAGAGAGAAACATTCACGTGATTTGTTACTCATCAGCAAGCCACCTCAGCATGGGCGATGAGTGGGGCGCAGTGTAGCATCTCCGTTCACAAAAACACAAGTAGTAATAAATTCAACTGCCGAATGATCTTCATGTGCAGCCTAATAAATTTTGCAGCTTCATCGATTTGTAAGATGCTTTCCGGCTGAAGCCATCGACTTATTCATTTATCCTCTATGATTTGCAACTTTTAGAAGACCAACTCTTGTAACTTGTTGATGAAATTGTCTACATAGGAAGACTCTAAACCTTGTTCAGTTAATGATTCCCTCAACTTGGAATGATTTTTCTTCAATTCAGCCCCAATTTTACTATCTTCATCCATCACTTTCTTAATGGCGCTACAAATGCTTTTTTTACTAAACCAACTTTCGCTTTCGTTCCTCTCAACTTCCACGGCGACTTTCAGTTCACCACTCAGAAGCCTTGCATTCAAACAGTGTTCTATCTGATGAGGCATCATCACTACTTGAACATCATTAAACAATGATTCACACATTGACCCAAACCCGCAATGGCTCACAAAACATCCAACTGAATTGTGAGCCAATATCTGTGGTTGTTGAACCCACCCGCCATGAACTAGCCCTCTCCCTTGAACTCTGTCCTTGAACCCCTCTGGTAAAACGTCATCTACCATCTCGAAACCAGCCGGTGGTTTCAGAGCTACGAAAAACGGCATTCCTGTTAACTCGAAACCAAGAACCAGTTCTTGGAACTGGTCCTTACTCAAAACAAGTTCACTCCCAAATGCACAATATATTACAGACCCCGTTTTGAAACCTCCGAGCCAGTTTTCCCAACGTTCTTCCAATGGTTGATGAGTTTTGGTACTTAATTGGTTTCTGGTGGGAAAAACTAGACCTGTTTGCAAAAATGGCTTTTTGTATATGTTCTCTAAGTAATCACAATAAGGACCTTCGATCTCTCTATAGGTTCTAAGGGAAATGATGTCACACTCGTTCACTGCTGCAACCAAAAGTTGGTGCATTGATAAGCCTTGGGTGTGTTCGTTCTTGTGAGCCCAAAACGGAATTGCTGTATGTACTTCATAAGAGTGAAGTTTTAGTGCCGAAGTCGGTGGAAAATCACTTGGAGGCTTCATCATTGTTTGCCTGGTTTCATCGTCATCATTCAGTATATTACGCGAAGGAACAAAAACGTATGCAACACATGCAGCACTGGCACTGATTTGTGAAACAGATTTGATGCCATTTTTACGTGCAAAAGATGGAATCCAGACGGCAACATCGAAGAAAATCAAATTAGGAGAGATATCGATAAGAATGGATTCAACATGCTTCTGTAAGCGAAAAAAAGCCAGGAGGAGGAAGTGACCATCGCAAGGCGAAACATCCGACATGGTTTCAGCACCAACCGGGAGACCATCAATATGAGGTACATCGAGTGGAACAAAGGTGATGAGATTTGGGTAGAGATTTAAGGGCTCTAATTTGGAGATTGTTTTAGTGGGACAAAGATATGAGATTTTGTGACCTTTTTCTGCTAACTTGTTAGAAATATGAAGGAATGGAATCAAGTGACCCATGGCCAACCATGGAAACATGGCAGCGTGAAACTTTGGCTTTCTGTGTGCGATGCTGATATCCATGGCGATGAACAGACGTTTTTTTGATGAATTTTGTGTGATACTATGGCCCTATATAATATATATATATATAATAATTGTGAGGAAACTTTCTAAACATTAACCAGATGATAAGGACCAAACATTGTGCACATCATCATTTCATCTTGTCCTTGAGTTTACTTTTCTTTTTTTGGTTAGAATTTAATAAAGCACCACCGTATTTGCCCTGTATTTTGTTTATAAAAAAGTTTTTCCCTCTGTCTCGGTTTCTAAAAAAATATATTTGTTTTCGTATATGGAAAGTCAAATGTTATGATTTTACTAGTATACTCATTGAGGTGATTATTTCTCTCTCATTTTTTTCACTTAATACAAAAAAAGGACCACTTCTTTCTTTCATTTTTCAAATATCAAATAAGCGGAGACCAAAGGATAAATTAGGAAAAAATATGAAAAAGTGGCTATAATGATTGGTTTTCTTAATTTTTGTGAAACCAAACAAGCCTATTTTTTTAGAAACGGAAGGAGCGGATGTTTTGCGTTACATCATGAATGTTGATTGTTGATGATTGAGATAGCTGTAACCTGCCACTTGAGAAGCCATGCATCACCAACCGAGCATCCTCCAACTCTACTACGTGATAAAGAAATACGTACTTCACTTTTGATTCGTTGAAGGGTTATTTTAGAGATACGACGTTAAAATTGGCTGTGAAAGTGGGGACGTCGTTTGTATACAATATTGAATACAACCTAAACAAAAACAGAATAGAACTGCCTGAGCTGGGAATTTGCGGCTTTTTTTTTTTTTTTTCTTAAAACTAGGCATAGGCCCGTCCTGCCCCCTGACAGCGTAGCTACTGGCTTACTCCCCACTGAGCAAACTCGGCCCCTGAACCCCATAGTAAAGTTAGTATAATTACACGAGTACTCCAATGTTTGCCGCTTGCGTTTCCACTTGCATATGATGTCACCCAATAATATGCGTTGGTTAGTTGTAAAGTGCAAAAGCCAAACTTGTTTACAGTTTCTGATATTTTTGTTTGGGATTTAAAATAATTTTTGATTTTTGAGATACGGTTGGTAGTTTCGTCAAATCTTTCCGTTGTTTTTCCTTATTTCGTATTAGTTTCACCAATTTGCCACCCACAATTTTCCTATTTACCACCCCTCAGAAATTCTAAAGTAATTCTATTTTTCAATTCAAACTTTTCCTATTCACCACCTACAAAAGTCAAATGAAAATTTGACTATAATCATTATCACTCTTATTTATCATAATTTTCAATAATTTATCTTCTTCTTCGTCAATCTCCTTTTTCATTAACACAGTAAGAAATTATTAATCCTAAATTAAAATATTGTTAATTATACTGCAAACAAAATAAATTATTTCTTTTTTCGTATCATTTCATTAAGAAATAAGTGATTAACCTCTAGACTATAGTATATGAGAGATTCCGCCATTAAAATCTAGGGCAGAGTATGAATGTGTTAATGGACAGTACTGGGTGTGTTAATAACTTATGGAACTAATCAGTTTATTGATGAAATAGGTTCCTGATCATATAATCAAAACACGTCTTCCAGAATTTGAATTTCAGTAGACATATATATAGGACTAAATAAATTGGAGTTGCCAAGGAGATTGTCCGACACAGTAATAGTTGTTCACAATTTGATGACTATACAAATTTTATTCGTCATTGTATGAACATGATTTTATTCGTCAATCGTCATTATGTGAGAACACGATCAGTAGCAAATTGGAAGAAAGAGATGATGACCAGGGAATATGAGTGTTTTTAGGGTTTATAGATGTAAGACCGGTTGAAGGAAGTCAAAATGTATGAAGGTGGTATTTAAGATATTTCAAAATATATTTGGGTGGTAAATAGGATTATTAAGGGTGACAATTAATGTGGGTGGCAATTAGGAAAATTGTGGGTGGCAAATATGTAAAACCTTCGTATTTCTGAAAGTTTGATTTCGTTCATTGCACATTTGTAGGAGTAAATATGTCACCTCCTGTTACATATCGAAGAATCTTATTCTTTGTTACATAGGCCAGTAATCGATCTTATCCTAATTAAATGTGAGATCAATTAGCTGGATAGCTAATGTATTGACTGCATTATCCTAATTAAATGTGAGATCAGTAATCGATCTAATCCATGAATATTTATGTAATTGCATGATGAATGGCTAGTAATTATAAATGCGTAGAAGTTACGGTTGATCCAAATTTACAGGGAAGTAGAAAGTATAAGATGGCCTACAATGCAACACCATAGCCAGTTCCACGCCTACAAGGTGTTTGATAAAAAGCCTAAAAAAATGGAAAAGGGTGGATAAACTACAATTGTCTACAATAGTTCTAACCGTGTGAAAAGAAAACTCACTCTTTGATGATACCATTTGGATTATTCGATTTTGTATTGTGTTCTCAAGATGCACCCGAGTCCACTGATACATATTGTGGCAGAAATTATATTTTGACCGGATTGCACCGGAGTGCATAATGTATATATATTTTATCGATTTTTTTTGTTATTTCTCTCACTTTTTTTCTCTAATTCTTATTTTTGGTTGATGTTTTGATGGTGAATGTGATGATAATGCCGTGGATTTATTGCTCGAGATCATGAACTAATGATGTTGGTTGTGTGTAATATATTGCATGTGATTACCAGGATAAATCTAGATTTATCTACAAAGTACACAAAATGCACCTGAGTGCATAATGTATATATTCTGACGAAAAATAGGTTTTGGCCTAGTTGCACCCGAGTGCATAATGTATATTATTTTATGTTCTTAAATGAAATAGGTTTTTTCCAGGCGCACCCAGGTGCATAATGCATATTTTTATATGAAATAAATTTTGGCCAAGTTGCACCTGGGTGCATAATTCATATTTTTATAGGATATAAATAATGGCCAGGTTGCACCAGAGTGCATAATGTATACTCGGCCTGGTTTAAAATATTTTTTTTTTCCGAATTTCATATCAACAATGGATATTTGTTTGTAGAGATTTTCGAGCCCTTTCCAAAAATATAAATTTAATTAAAACCGACTTATATTTTGGAAATTAAGATTTTTCTCGCGATTAATTCTACACAAAATTGGTCAATTAATCCAATAACGACAATTCCTGGGTGAAAAATAAATGTAAATTTGATACTGTTTAAATGGATGAGAATGTAAAAATAGTCGGGATGTAAACAGTTTCATCCTACCCATTTGCAAATATTTTTTCTTATTTTTAATTTATATCAGGATGCATCCAGTTTCACTCTCGCTATTTTTAAAGTTTAAGCCAGGATGAATCCAGATTCATTCTTGCTATTTTTTTGGTGTCCATTTCACTCATACTAATTTTTACTCGTCCATTAGATTCATGTTTTAAAAATATTTGGGCAATTGACCCAATTTCTCTTAATTCTAATATACAGAGAGAAAATAAATAGGAGAGAGAAAACGATATAATAAATAAATAAATTTAAAGTAAAGGGTATATATGGTTAAATTTTATTGTGTCTTTTTCACCCAGACCCATAGTTAGCTTGTCCATCATTCCCATACTTTATGGTTTGTGGTCATATGACCCATTTTTCGGTTATAGTATGCTTTTTTTTATGTTTCGTTTTTTATCAGATGGTTGGTAGTACGTAGGTACTCTGAATGTTACTACATTTCAGTGTTCTAATATTAAGTAAAATATGATCGTATAAACTCATGAACTTAGAGCATTTCCTATGGGAATGAACAAACCCATTCGTTTGTTGAGCCAGGTGGATGGCCAAACTAAGTTTTCGAACTCATGAACTTGGAGCATTTCCTATATGAATGAACAAACACATTCGTTTGTTGATCCAGGTGGATGGCCAAACTAAGTTTTCCATTATGGTAAAGCACTGAGCGTTTGACCAATAGGCGTGCGATCTAGGTAAAAACATGAGCGTCCGAAGATCAGACTCTGGCGCCAAAAAGAAAATCGCTTGAGTCATTAGAAATAACGCGGCGTCACAACTTATGTCGCCGGCATCAGAAGCAATGACGCCAACGGGTAGTTTTTTAAAATTCGAATTTCGCTTTTTACCTCTATAAATTACCACCATCTTCAAACAATTCACTCACACCAAAATTCACTTGAATTTTCTCTTATAAAATGGCTGAAAAGGCGATCACTCTTTTCTGCGATGCGAAACTTGAAGCAGCTGTTTCTAAGATATGTGGGAGTTTTAAAAAAATTGAAAATTGTAAAAGGGAAGTGCAAGTTTTAGAAGTTGCTCCAAGAAAATGTTCCTCTAAAAGGCAAAGAAGAGCTCCAGTTTTAAAAGTTAACAACAAAAAATTCAAAAACAAAGGTGAAACTGTCAAATAACGCGTTGAATGGAAAATACGTCAAATGAAGATAAACAGGAGGCCAAAACTTGTACTTGATTTTTATTGAAGTTTTTATTATTGTCTAAGTTTATATCTTGTAAAAGAATTGACAGTAATATCAGTGAATGAAAATGTTTATATTTTAAAATAGATTTCCACTTCAGATTAAGTGAAATTTTTTACAATTTAAACTTGCAAATAACATCAAACTGCATTTTAATGAACCACAACAAAAACATCAAACTACATCAAATCCAGTGACATTCTCTCTGTAAAGTTCATAGCATTCAAAATGCCTAAACTCCCTCCCGCTTTCTTCGGTAAACTTGGTCTGAGCGATGGTTTCCAGTTCTTCGTTGGATAATCCAGAATTGCTACGATGAACCATCCACAATACTTCTGTATAATGTTTGACTTCATTAGTGATGAATGCAATTCTTAGTTCTAGGCTCTTACTGTTTCTTATTGCTTCGTTCCGCGATGCTACAAAATGTCCCAATACTCTTTCCCAGAAATTGTCATTGTTCATTGGTCTCACCATACGATGTAACCAACATCGAACAAGAGCAATATCTTCTTCCATTGTAAATTCCGGCAGCGGCATTCGAGTGAAGTAACGATGTGCTTGAGATGGACCATCTTTAGAATTCTTAAACACGCTTCGTAACGAAAAGGCTTACTGTGAGCTTCCTCCCAATTATCAAGAGTTGTTTGGATCACTTCATCTTCAGTTCCACCGCTGAACTTTTCTCGATCAATTTCTATTACCAAAGCAAGAAATGGCTGGACTGCAAGCCTAATAGAATGAAAACGAGCACGCAATCGACGAGCATCTCCTGGGTTTCCCGTCAATGAGAGGAACATTGAAAAAACGTTCTCCTAAAAAGAACTGTCATGAGAAACAAGAACACTAGTGATTACCCTATGAAAGAAATATGCTTTGCATAGAGTTATATCCTCTTCTTGAGTAAACTTGGGACCACGATTTCTAACAGACATTTCTGCAAAGGATGAGAGATGTAAGAAAAAAGAATAAGAAGAAGAAGATTTGATTTTGGAGATGAGGGGAATGAAATTTATAGGTCGAGAAAGAAAAATTTGTCGTTGGAAATGCAAATTTATCCGTTGGCGTTTGTATTAAAGTCGCGGGCGACTTTCGTTTGAGCGCCCGTTTGAATTACCAACGCCTATTTTCTATTATAAACACATCACTAGATTTTATTCTAAACCAAACCAACCGATTTCTTTCTCATCATCCACCATGTTTTCTAAAGGCAAAGCGAAGCAAATATTATGTGTCGAAGCAAAAGAGGTTTGCCCATTATGTTTCATAGATAACCACAGTCTTATGCAATGTCCTTAGATGTATTCAAAGTGTCCGCGGGAAGGTTGTTCACGCATCGGAATGGTGATTGAATCACAACCGGAAAAACTCAGGTATTTGCAATGTCAAGATCCCAATTGTCCAGAGGAACCACATATGCTAGATGATGCTATGAATATTAAAAAAGAAGAAGAAGAAAAGATTGCAACACTCTGCAAAAACTTCAAACTTAAAGCCAAATTGAATAAGGAGTTATTACACTGCAAGCATTGTGGATATGGATATCACGAATACAAACATTGTCCACATAAAATCAGTTCATGCTCAAAGCTCGGTTGCAGGACTTTTATGCATTTGCGGACTTCTTCTGAAGAAAACACATATGATTGAAGTTATAAGACAAATCGATTCACTATGGTATTATGTTATTTAATTTGTTGTTTATTTTGTGTTATTATGATTATCTAAAACCATTAATATCACGTAATTTAAATTTTTCCTCGATTAAACATAGCACCATCAATTTCATAAATAAAAACATATTGCATTAAACAACCACACCATACATGAGAAATAAAAGAAACATATCAGATTAAAACAACTACTACATAGGCGGCGTCAGTTCTCGGCGGGTGGTGGAATTCCTAGGGCGATGTAAGGATCGTATTTGATGAGCACCCTAAGAATGTTGAAACAAGCATGGAATTCGAACTGACGACCGCGGTGAGATGCTGGCCACATCGCTAGAGTTCTGGGTTCCACTTCATGTTCGGCTTCACCATTGAGCTTATTTTTGTGATTCTCCATTTGTTGAGCGATGAACTCCGATACATTACAACTAATTACATGAAAACGATGCCCCAATACCTGACAATCACGCCCATTAATGTTCATCGTTTCAGCAGCGAACATTTCAAAACTTTCTGCCAGAACGTCGATTGTGATACATTCCTACCGGTAGCAACATCAGCGACAACATCTTGTGTGTGAAAAACGTAGGCTCTGCAAATAGCTAAATCCTCATGTTGAGTGAATCTAACAGAACGAACTCTGGGAGGCATTTTTGTAGATGATTTGAGAGGGAAGAATGTGTAGAATTGTGAATTTAGAGTTGAAATGAGGAGTATTTATAGATTTTAAAAAATGTAGCCGTTGGATCAAAGGGTTTCACAGCCGTTAAAATTGAGCCATTATCGCCATTGGGACTGACGCTGGCGACATCAGCACGGACGCGAGCATTATAACATAAAACGCGCGCTGGGAATAATAACTATGGAGGTTTTCTTCAGGACGTCAGCGTCAGATGTAATGTCGCCCGTCGTTAACACAGACGCGCGCTGGATGTTCCGACTCAATGTTCAAAGCAACAGATTTGATGATTTAAAAATCCATTTTTCATGTTTGTGCATGCCATAGTGGGAGCAAAATGAACAAACTCACAGTTTGTTCATCCCATAGGAATTGCTCTTAGTGTTTTAAAATGCATAATAATACTCACCTGACACCATTATGCATATTTCGTGCTAAAGTTGGTTCCATTTTATTTGAAACTTACTTTAGAATCACATGCATTTATATGCACTCCTTTCGACCCTGACCTTTGTATACTTAAAGGCCCATAAGGCCAAAGAATATGAGGAAGGTTTTTGCTTTGGCTATTCGCATATTGTAATCCTGATTGAGGGGAAGGAATTATACCAAACAATAATCCAAATAAATTGACACAGTTTTTCTTAACTGGAAACAATTGAATCACACACACACACACATCCATACACAAATAACAGAATATATCAATTGTACCGAAATTTTGTTAATCAAAATAAAAATATGTGCAATATAAGCAGACTTTTTTTAAACAGAAAAACGATTAACTAACAAATTCGTTACCTCAGATTCTGCATCCTCTTCTCCCCAGAAAGATATATCATTAAGTGCAAGTTCAAGTTAGAACTCTCTCCCAGTATGTTGTCATCTTCTCGCAAGAACAAAAGAACAACAATAAGAGCAACCTTTACCATAGAAAGGTTGAATTGGTTTTAACTAATGCATGCCAATATAAAAAGTTGAAAACCCAAAACACATATGTTTATGCTAAACACAACTCATGTAAACACAAATTGATTCAACACATTGTGACTTTTTGCATATGAGTTTCAATCGGAATACCTTATGATCCTTTGATAAAGCCTACCAACATGGGCTATAACTTAATCCCGCTAAATCAAAAAGTCACACAAACCATAAGGGTTCACATCTTATGAGATCAACTATTAAGGTTATCAAAACCGAAATCATACATCCCATAAACTGAAAACACATAGCAAAAATATAGACTTTCAAGCACAGGCTATGTAATCGGAAACTATCACAAGAAAAATTATAAAATAATAATTTTATTCATAAATAATTGATAGTTTTATTCAAAAATAGACCTTATACAATAATCTAAATAATTGATAGTTTTTCCAAAATAATAGTCTATTCTTATTTTATGAGAAACTTAGTCCTTCATATCGGTGCTAGAGGAAGGAAAATTATTACTTTCAGTCTTCAGCTTGTGAATTTATTCAAGTAGGTAACCTTGTTGCTTGAACAGAATTTCTTGCAGTTGAGATGTTTTCGTGAAGGATTCTGCAAGAACATGTAATTTTGTCTTTGATTGAATACAAATGTGTGTCAATGCCTCAATACACTGATCCTTCTTCAGCATATTCTCTCTTTACTTCTTGCTAATCCAATCTCTCTTTTTGATTTTCCTCTTACGTTTCTCAGCATTAAAAGGAGGTGCAGATTTATTCTTAAATAGATCTTTCAGATCAAGCACCTTTTCAAGAGAGGACATCGGATCCTGACTCATAGTTCGGACAAGGAATGACCATAGAATGAGAAAGATCTTTTTATATTTTTCATACTTCCAAAAATATAATATTCATATAAATACGAACATCTTAAATATATTTTCAATTACTAGATTTTATTCCCATATTCTACACATAAGTGCCTTGATGTTTTACTTCCTCACACACGAATTCGACACACAGGGTGAGGATGTAATTCTAATACCGATTAGGCGGTATTAGTATGAGATTTTATCTCATCATGAGATTTAGAACAACCAGTGTGTCCTTGATCTAGTATAGTATGAAAATTTTTTTTCTTGTTATCTTGAATTAACAAAGTATCTTGAGATTGGTTGGAGTTGCATATGCACCTTTTAGCTATCCTTGTTTTTGAGACAGTTTTACACCTTGTCTTATTTTTCCCTTTACCATTAGATGATTTTTCAGAAGATATGTCCATTTTCAAAATGGTCAAATCCCTAATGGATGAAGAGGGAATCAAATTAACAATTAGTGCAGTATTAGATGTTAATTCCTCTTCTTCAGAATCATATGAATCAGAGGTTTGGTCTAGAGTTACAGATAATGCGTTACTCCCAGTGTATTTCCTAAGATTAGAACAATCTTTAGACACATGACCAAAGCCTTTACACTTAAAGCATTGAGGCTGATATTCATCATCTTCTTCTTGATCCTTCTTGTTCTTGACAGGAACTCGATCATGGGGTCGAGAAGATCGATGAGCATCTTTTATAAATCTCTTATTTATCTTCTTTAAGAGATCTCGAAACTGTCTAGTGATAAATGATAATGACTGTTCAATTTCATCATCAGAATTTTATGCAATCAGTTCATCAGAATCATCCATCAATCTATCTTTCTCCATTGGAGCCTCTGAAAGTTTTACAACTTTAAAAGCAATTCCTTTAGCTTGAATAGACTGTGATTCATGATCAAAGATCTTTAACTTTCCAACGAGTGTGCTTCGTGAAAGTGTTGTAAGATCATTTGCTTCTATGATAACATGCTTCTTAGATTCGTATCTAGATGGCAACGATCTGAGAATTTTGTACAATATATATTTTTCAGAAATAGTCTTTCCAAGAGAGAAAGAAGCATTAACTATCTCAGAGAGTTTAATATGAAACTCTCCAAAAGTGTCGTTTTCATCCATTCGAAGGTTTTCCCAATCAAAAGTGAGAGTTTTAAGTCTAGCTTCCTTTTCGGATGTGTTACATTCGAATACGATATGAAGATTATCCCAAGCTTCATTTGAAGTTTGGCATGTTGATACATGATGTTGTAGATCACGGCTTACAACATGTATAATAGCATTTAAACCATCTAAATTCTTCTTTGCAAAAGCCTTTTCTTCGCTTGTATAATCCACTAAGCGTTTAAACTCATTTTCCGAATTTTCTACTTTCGGGCGATTATAACCATCGACGACTAATAACCAAGTATTAAAGTCTCGTGATTGAAGAAAAGATCTCATAGCAGATTTCCACCATAGATAGTTTGTTCCGTCAAATCTTGGCGATACGTTAACTGAAATCGATTCATGTGAACTCGAGTTCATTTCTTAAAGGTTGGATCGCATCAAACACAGATTGTTAGATCTTTTCATGTTTGCCTACTCTGATACCAATTGAAAAGACGAAGGTGCCCAAATACACCACAATATTTAACTTATCCACCTATAAGTCCTCTTACCGAAAGTGATTGTCTATGGACAAAGTTGAGACAATACGACAAATCGGTATTCACACTTTGTGTGATCGTCTATGGATACGAGATCGAGACAATACAACAATCAAAGTGTGATTACTTGATAATAGGTTCGGACTTAACCAAACTCTATAGGATCACTATCAAGTAAAGCGGAGTTAACGTTTATGTATTTTACTTCTAATTATAATAAATAATTATAATTGCGGAAATAGAAAAGTAAAAGACACAGCAAGATTTTGTTAACGAGGAAACAACAAATGCAGAAAAACCCCGGGACCTAGTCCAAAATTGAATACTCTTAAAATTAATCCGCTATACAAAATCTAAACCAACTTCGTATAGTTGAGACCAAGCAACTAACCCTAGTTCACTTAGTTTCTTCAGTATCCATGTGCTTCCGACTTTTAATGAGTGCACGCACTGGAATAATTCCTTTGGATCGTATTCCAAACAGTAAAGGAACATCAAATCTATTTGATAACAACTCTATTGATTCTTTCCGGACAAAGATATCTCAAGTCATATGCAATGGCTCTTCCGTTTAAACTAATAAACTCATTTGCCTGGTTAGATAAATCCAATCTCTATTACCAAAGTAATAAGATTCATATTTGTAACAATCAAAATAGATCTCAAGAGAACTATTAGGTGTTACCGATCTCACGCAACTAAACAATCGAATAAATCCGATTCTAGTTAGATCCCAGCCGATAAAGGTTTGTGCTACACAAAGATATGAGAAACCAATAATAAATCTTCTTCGTCTTCAAATCTTCTTCAATCTTCAATTAAACCTGCACAACACCACTTGAATCTCTTGTGATCAATCACGCATAGAATGAAGTTTGTTTACATTGGATTATCACAAGATGTCTTTAGATTTAAAACATTTCTAGAGATCCTGTCGATACTTCGATATAGTTTGAGTGAATCTTATATCAGAAGAGAAGATTCTCAAGAATAAACAAACTAGGTGCAATCAAAGTTCAACAACCGTTAGTCAATCAAATCAATCAAAAACTAATAAAATGCAATTATCTAGTTTCCTACCAACGGTACTCGTAGAGCTTCTTGATCCCACAGAAATCTTTAAACGAGCGGTCGTAAGATATTTCGCCTAATTAGGGTACTTTCCTCTTTGGATAGACGACTCTACCAGAAACAACAAAAAGATGAAGTTTGCCTGGCTCTTAGGATAGTTTGCTAGAAATGAAAACTTAGATATTTATAGACCAAGGATGTTTGGACACCAAGGAATTTCCAAAATCGAAAGTATTCTCAAGATATGCAATAAATGCCCATTCGGTTTTCATAATTCCAGGAAATGCTTTGTCCAATATTTTTCAAAATCTCTCAATAGAAAATCTCCAATCAGTAAATGCACATTACTAATTTTATTCTCTAGAGATATGCATTTAATTGCTAGTAATTAAAGCATATAAAACTAACAACCTTAATTAAAAGATTCTTAATTTATTTCGGACCAAGATATCCTTGAGTAATTAAGGAATATCTTTGAACAATAAAAGATAATATTTATTGTTCATGTTCAAAGTATATATGTTGATATCTTTGCTTTGTAAATCATCTTTCATATTTAGAATCTTGGAATTGATTATACCACACTTCCTAACAAGTTTAAAATTGGTTCATCTGTATTTCAAGACAACTATGTGAGTAATCAAATATCAAATCACATTCATGGGTTCAATCGGTTCTACGATTCACTAGGATCAGTTATACCTTAATATGGAACACTTGTGACCGGTCACACAGGTTACCAGGACCGGTTACGTCAGTTACCAGGACCAGTTACGTCAGTTACCATGATCGGTTACGTCAGTTACCAGGACCGGTTACCATATACTCATGGTATTGCTTGTGGTTGGTCATATCAGTCACTAGAATCGATTACACCAATTACCAGGATCGGTTACACCAATTACTAGGACCGGTTACACCAATTACAAGGATCGATTACACAACTCTTTTGTGATCGGTCATACAATCTCAGGTGATTACTTAGGATCGGTTACACTAATTAACCAAAACTAGTCATACCAAATCATAAGTCAGGCATTGTAATTAGTTATACCAAGATACATAACAAGTTATGATCGGTTCTACCAACTCACACATATTGGTAATCCAAAGATATGCAATGAATAACAATACCAATAAGCCTAGCGATTTCCCTTTCGATTCATAAAACAAGTTCATGAATGTACTTCCTTTGAACAAATGTAAAAGATTGTTTACTAGGATGAAATATTCACCTTTACCCGTTCACATAATCACAATAACATTCATAAGATTATGTCGATGTCATTGAAAAAGCGGGGGTCTAACAACCTCACCCAATATTTCGCTTAGCAATCTGTATGGTCAACTCAAATATAATTCCAAGAGAATCAACTAGACAGTCAGACTCAATAAATGAAAATATATCCAAGAGTTGTATCTCTGTTTCACAATGTAATCAGCAAATCAAAAAGATAGAAATCCGCGAGCCTGATTATTATGCGAAACAACTTGAACGGTACCAAAGACAAATGTTCAAGTGTCAATCAATTTATATCAACAACCAAAGGTTGGATTATGTAATTGATTGAACTACACACAACCCGTGACAGTTCAATTATATAAACAAATATAATACGGAAAAGAAATAACACAGACACCAGAATTTTTGTTAACGAGGAAACCGCAAATGCAGAAAAAACCCCGGGACCTAGTCCAGATTTAACACTACACTGTATTAAGCCGCTACAGACACTAGCCTACTCCAAGTTAACCTCGGACTTGAATGTAATTGAGCCCCAACCAATCTCACACTGATCAAGGTACAGTTTGCGTTCCTTACGCTCTTGAACCACGCCGGATTCTCGCGCACTTGATTCCTTTAGTCGATCTCACCCACAACTAAGAGTTGCTATGACCCAAAGTTGAAGACTTAATAAACAAATCAGTATCACACGTAAAAGTCTATTGAATAGATAACCGCCTCCCACGGATATACCTACGAGTTTTTTTGTCTTTTGATAAATCAAGGTGAACAGGAACCAATTGATAAACCGGACTTATATTCCCAAAGAACAGCCTAGTATTATCAATCACCTTACAATAATCTTAATCGATTAACGAAACAAGATATTATGAAATCACAAACGATGAGACGAAGGTGTTTGTGATTACTTTTCAATCTTGCCTATCGGAGATAATACTCAATCACAATAGAAAACAACAAGATCATAACACGTAACTACAAGAAAATAGTTGGGTGTGGCTTCACAATCCCAATGAAGTCTTTAAGTCGTTAACCTACTGGGTTTTAGATAAACCTAAGGTTAAACGAGAATCGACTCTAGTCGCAACTAGTATCACACATGAGGTGTGGGGATTAGGTTTCCCAGTTGCTAGAGTTTTCCTTTATATAGTCTCCAAATCAGGGTTTGCAATCAATGCTATCTTGGTAACAAAGCATTCAATATTCACCGTTAGATGAAAACTTGATTAGATTCAAGCTAATATATTTCAACCATTAGATCGAACTTAGCTTACTATATCCTATTAACCCACTCAAGTACGTAAATGGGTACGCATAATTAAGTAGCCAGACTGAGTTTGGTTTCGCTAGTACGTGAACGGGTACGCATACTAGTACACTTCCAAACTCCAACACAAATTCACGGGACCTGAACTTACGCCAGTACGCGTACGTGTACGCATACCTAGTTCCCGGACTTCCATTCACCAACTAGTACGCGTACATGTACGCATACCATGGTTCCCGGACTTGGACTTTACACAAATGTGAATACACACACTATGTTTATATCCAATCATGGTTACATGTTCTAAACTCTCATTTCAACCATTGACAATAGATTTCTCACACAACTATTAGCTTCAAAGCAATTTTCAAGTAATCGAATGATCAATACGAAACATTCCGAGTCTACACCAAATGATTGCATCATACAATTTGTAGTGTTGGAGTGGCCTTCACTCCTTGCCATCATTAAATAAAATAAATGCAGCAGCATTAAGAAATCAATGTGCATCACCAGCATTAGCTAATGACTTCTTTGTTTTTATCTACTTTTCTATTACATAATTTCCAACACTCCATAGAGGGATCTGTGTTGTTTTCTCTTCTTTATTAACTACTTAATTATCATGAAAGTTTAAATTACTAGAAAATCTGAATTATCAATAGGATGTTTGACATCTTGATTAATTAACCACTGAATTATCAATAGGATGTTTGGCATTTTATCATGAAAGTTTAAATTACTAGAAAATCTGAATCATCAATTGGATGTTTGGCATCTTGATTAATTAGCCATTGAATTATCAATAGGATGTTTGACATCTTGATTAATTAACTACTGAATTATCAATAGGATATTTGGCGTCTTATCATGAAAGTTTAAATTATTAATTATTAAAATTAATTAATTAATTAACTACTTCATTTTGATACCGATTGATTCGAAAATCTGTATAAATTATTACTCGGTGTGGGCTTGACCTGTTAAAATTAATTAATTAATTAACCACTTCATTTTGATACCGATTGATTCGAAAATTTGTATAAATTATTACTCGGAGTGGGCTTGACCTGCTCTGAATGAAGACACCTTGTTTTAGGTAGGTGACAAAATTTTCATGAGCGTTCTCTTTCTTCAATTCCGGACCTAATTATGTGATTTTTTTTATTTATTTTTAACACGATCAGTGCCAGAATTGAACCCGCAATCTATGGAGTGGGAGTCCAACCTCTAGCCAACTGAGCTACCAATTAATTATGAGATGCTATCAAGTGTCAACAACCTATGGGTAGGAGTCCAACCCCGGCCAACTAGGCTAATGCCAGTTGTCACCCACTAATATGAATCAGTAAGTGTGACGGCCTAATGAGACAAGACTAAACTATTGACTGTGACTGATTCGAAAATTTGTCACCTAATTAATTTTGTCACCTAATTAATTAATTAACCACTTCATTTTGATACCGATTGATTCGAAAATTTGTATAAATTATTACTCAGAGTGGGCTTGACCTGCTCTGAATGAAGACACCTTGTTTTAGGTAGGTGACAAAATTTTCATGAGCATTCTCTTTCTTCAATTACGGACCTAATTATGTGATTTTTTTTTTAATTTATTTTTAACACGATCAGCGCCAGATTGAACCCGCAATTTATGGAATGGGAGTCCAACCCCTGGCCAACTGAACTACCAATTAATTATGAAATTCTATCAAGTGTCAACAACCTATGTGTGGGAGTCCAACCCCGGCCAACTAGGCTAATGCCAGTTGGTTATGTGACAGCCTAATGAGACAAGACTAAACTATTGACTGTGACTGCCTAATGAGACAAGACTAAATTATTGACTGCATGACATACTATGGGTGACACATCACCTATCCGTATTAGTACATTTTTATTGGATTTTTAATTGCAATCTATTATGACTTTCCACTGAATTATTAGATCCAGAAATGGTGTTCTCCTAAACTATTTATCAGCAGAGCGCCATAGTCATAAGAAAATTGAAAATTGTGGCATCACAATAAGATCAACAAGAAACTAAACGGTGTTCTCCTAAACTATTTATAGTATTTTTCCGGTGTTCTTTCTCTTTTCTTATTAGAGCACTTGGTTTTGCACTAGTTTTGTATGGTGTTACTTTATTACTCTTGTATCTTGATGTCTTGAAACCTCTTGTAACCTCAGCTTTGAGTTATCTTAAGCTCAATTTGGTGGACCAAAACTCTCCACCATTGGATTAACATATTAGGTCTCACTAACAAATTAAAACCCCACCCCCTCCCAATCCTGTGGTGGAGAAGCAGGTTCACACCAATTGGTACATCCCTAGACAAGTCGAATCTAAACTAAAGTCTCTATGTGTATAGGTGCATGCATCTGACATGTTGCCGCCAATTATTCCAGTCTTCATAGGGTGGCAGACTTGTGTTTGCTCGACAGATCAGACAAATATCCGCAAAATAAGTGCGATAAATAACTGGCGAGATTGGGGTATACCTGCATTAATTGGGGTATACCCAATATTAAGGGGACCTAGTCGGCATTTTCATAAAAGAAGGATTTTTACTTTAATACCCTTGAACTAATTAAATCTTAAAAATAAACCCATTTCTTAATTTCACTAACCCTAAAATTAAAAAACTAAACAACTTTTAATCTCTTCTTCTTCTTCATCTGCATCTTCCATCAACCAAAGCCATATAAAAATCTTCAACTTTGATTTTCCAAAAAAAAATGTTGACTCTACCGGCGAAAAGAAGACTATAAGTGATGTTTAAACTCAAACCCATCATTGTGTTGTGTGATTTGATTGTTGTATAAGGTTAAAAATCGAAAATTGTGATTTCTGTATTTTTGGTCGGCAAGGTCGTAACATGCATATCTTGCCGACTTTTCATAACAGCCATGGCGATCAGAATTTTTTCAACAAATTCTGGCAGGTATTTTTGAAGACCTTGTCGACCACTAATTTTTTTTAAAATCGGGCAGGGTATTTTTTGAAGAATAAGTAATTGGGGGATATGTGAATTAATTGGGGGATATGAGTTACTTCCCCCAACCCATGGTGTGTGCTAAGGGGTGACTTTTGAGGGCGAAAATACTAAAACACCCTTCCCTTAAAATAAAAATAAAAAAAACTTAAAATCAAAAAACAAAATCATATTCCCCATTTCCATCTCCACTTCTTATTAATCTTTTTAGGGTTAAAACTTTGAAACCCAAATGTTCCCCATTCTCTTTCAAATTCTAAATTTTCCCCATTTCCTTTCAAATTATCTTCTCCTTCTCTGCCGGAAGTGATGAAGAACATGTCGGAAATGATAAAGAACATGCGGAAATGATGAAGACCACGCTAGGAAGTGATGAAGACCATGCCTAAGTGATGAAGACCATGCAGAAAGTGATGAAATTCAATGCAGGAACTCAATGCTTAGGCATGCTCGATATAAATCTATCAATGCTTAGGTAGTCAAGTGAAAAAAAATCAATTTTCGGATACTTTTCATCATGTTCCGGTATAGAATTTAGGATGAAGACCACGCCGGAAGTGAGTTCCGGCATGGTTGTTTAGGATGAAGACCACGCCGGAAGTGAGTTCCGGCATGGTTATTCAGGATGAAGACCCTTGTCGGAAGTGATGAAGAACATGTCGGAAATGATGAAGACCACGCCGGAAGTGATGAAATTCAATGCCGGAACTAAATGCCGGCATGCTCGATGTAAATCTATCAATGCCGGTAGTTAAGTGAACAAAAAAATCAATTTTCTGGATACTTTTCATCATGTTCCGCATAGAAATTTAAGCAAAAACTATGGGAAGTAGTTCGGCATGCTCGGAAATCGATAAACCGTGTTAAGTAGCAGATCGATTAAAACCGAGAAAAAATAGGTTTTGAAGATCAAAACTCGAAAAAATTTAGTGGCAAACAATTTATGAAAATTTCCAAGAAATGCCTAGGCATGGGTTTTGGTTGAATACCATGCCGGCACCAAGCTTTTTCACCGCAGCAATGGTGGATTCAAAGAAAAAAAATCAAATTTTCAACCTCTTAACAGCAATTCTCTCATCACAATCATCTTCCATTTTCCAAAAAAAAAAATCCACTCAAAAACCATTTTCCCTCCTTCTACTCTCAACTAACCCACATAAATTCAAATAAAAATAAATACACACTAATTTATCCCCCAAATACTTAACATTGTACTAATTATAATTAATCAATAATCCTGATTAGTGGGGGCTAGATTAGGAATTAAAAAAATAATTACATAGGGGGTCCCCAGAATTGCTATTAGGACACCTTTTTTGTCCTGTAGCTATATCCCCCAATTAATTCCCATATCCCCCAATTACTTATTCTTTTTGAATACCTTGCCGACTAATACATTTTTCTCAACAGCCGGCAGGGTATTTTCAACAGCCGGCAGGGTTTTTTTTTTATGACCATGCCGGCTGTTAAATTTTTTCTGTCGTCTCCTGTTTTTAAAAAAAATAAAGTCGGCATGATCTTCATTCGTCGACCTTGCCAACTTTTCATATTTTCAGAATTGAAAGTGTTGATTTTTGATCTAATTTTGAATATTATTTCATACAACAGCTTTGCAATCCCCTCTTTAGAAGTGTTTGGGTAGTGTGCTTTCATTTCCGTTCCAAAAGATTTTTTCAAAACAATTTTTTTTTCATAAAAAAACTTCCCAAAGTTCAATCAAAAATTTCATTATTCAAATTCATTATTTGAAAAGTTTTAATCTAAACTCAATTAATTAACCTAATCAGATTTTTAGTGTTAATTAAACAAGGATATATTAGCCATTTAGAAAATATATTGTTAAGGGGTGACCTCTTTTACTTCAAAATGACCATATTTTGTCTTATTGGGTATACCCCAATTAGTTTGGGTATACCCCAATCTCGACATGATAAATAATTTTGCATTCATTATTCCAATAATAATGCAAAACCCAACCATTTACGCATATAAAAGTCCATGGAACCCGGAACGAAGTTTACTAGACGCTTGGATGCAATATATCATTGCCAGCCATTTTTATATCCTATTAACCACTGTATAAATATAAATCAAAAGCAAAGACGAAAACCATGTTAAGTAACTCAACAAGGTTGTATTAGAGATACCTCAATATATACCTCCCATCAATTACGGTAAGTTTTCTCTTGTTCTTTATTTCTTTTATCGGCATTCATGTGTAGAGTACCGTAGGAAGGTCCAATTTTCACTATTCTCTTTTAGGATTTATTTAAATGATTAGAGAAAAAGTACATAAAACTGATCAGCCTCTTAGTCTTGACTAATTTATTTTATGCGCCAATGTACATTTGCAGCCAACCAGGATGATGAAAGTTACCGTGAGAGAGTCATCCGTGGTCAAACCGGCAAAAGAAACACCTAAAGTGTCTCTATGGACGTCAAATATAGACCAGCTATTTCTTATGCACGTACAATCTGTGTACTTTTACAAACGTCCATTAACAAACGGTTCTTCTCCTTCTTGTTCCGACGATGATTTCTTTAACGCTACCAAACTCAAGGATGGTTTAAGCAAAGCTCTCGTTATTTACTACCCAATTGCCGGGAGATTGAAGAGAAATGAGTTGGATAAAGGTAGAGCTGAAATTGATTGCACCGGTGAAGGTGTAATTTTTATAGAGGCAGAAACAGATTCGTGTATCAAGGATCTCGGCGAATTCACTCCTACTGATCAGCTTATTCCTCTCATTCCTAATCTTGATAGCTACGACGATATTTCTTCGTATCCACCTCTTTTAGTTCAGGTAACCATGCTTCAAAAAAAAAAAAAAAAAACATGCATGCAAGTCGAATTTTCACTCATCTTGGTTCACAACACGGTGTTTTGCAACTTGATGAAAATCAACCATTTTTGTACATATATGTATATATAAAGTGGTTTAACCTTTTTTATATGTGATGTATATACACACTACAGGTAACCCATTTCAAGTGCGGTGGTGTTTGTCTAAGTGCAACGATAAGCCACACTGTAGCTGATGGAGTCTGCGGAGTTAACTTCATCAATACGTGGTCAGATATATGCCGAGGAATAGACGACATTAAATCTGTCCCGTTCTTTGATCGAACCATATTACGAGCGCGTGATCCACCAGTAGTATCTTTCCCGCATATTGAACATAGACCGCCTTCCATGAACATACCTTCACCTTTAACATTATCAAATCCCCGTATTGCAATTGCCAAGCTCCATATCTCAGCTACACAGGCCAGTCAACTCAAAGCCAAATGCAATGAGGATGAGTTTCGGTTCAGCACATACGAAGTTCTTGCAGGACACATATGGCGTTGTTCATGTAAAGCACGCCAACTGAAAGATGATGAAGAAACCATGGTATCAATCCCGTTAGACTGTCGGTCGCGTTGCAGTCCACCTCTTCCAGATGGTTATTTTGGGAACGCCATATTCGATTTGACACCCACAGCAATTTCAGGTGATATGCTCTCAAAACCGTTAAGTTACGCTGTGAATTTGGTACACCAGACGTTGATGACGTCGGGAAACAATGAGTATTTTAGGTCAGCTCTTGATTTTCTGGAATTACACCCCAAAATCAGTACCCTTATTAAAGGTCCTCAAACATTTAAGGGCTGCAATATTGGGAACATAAGCTGGGTTAGACTGCCAATATATAAAGCTGATTTTGGATGGGGACAACCGGTTTATGTGGGTCCGGGTATAATAGGTTTTGCGGGTTTATCTTTTTTGACTCCAAATCCACCCGGAAGTGACGGCTATTCTCTAATCATTTCTTTGGAGTCGGATTATCATATGAACCTCTTTAAAGAGTATTTTTATGATATTTGAAGACTGTTTTATTATTTCTATTGGTTTCATTTGGGTTGTATGTCTGCAGATGATATTTGGCGTGCTAATTTTCATTTTTAATGTAATTTATTATAAATGCAAATAAAGATGCGGTTTACCGTTTACTTACATCGGAATCGAGTTCCTGTTTTGCAACCTGTACACCAATAGGGGTGAGCATGGGCGGTATGGACCGGTTTTCGCCTCATCCGCATCCAATCCATTGCACTACGGATCTCAAATTTGGCATCCGCATCCAATCCATATCCAACGGATTTGCATCCAATGGATGCACGGATGGACGGATTGGATGCGGATAATCCAATGGATTTGTTTTATTTAAAATTTATACTGTAGTAAAGAAAATAAAGCTAACACAAATGACTCCTTATAAAACCTACATATCCTATATATGTATACAAATATAAAAATGCCATGTACAACACCCCAAGCAAACATCTTAAAAAAATTTAAATGATCCATAATATTTTCTAGAACTATATAAATCCCCTTAATTTAACGGATATGGATGTCCAACGGATTTTCAAGGTTGCATCCGGGCCCGATCCGTTATCCGTTGGATTTCAAAAATTCCATCCGCATCCAACCCATTAACGAACGGTCCGGACATCCATCCGCAAATGAACGGTTGGTCCTGGTTAAATCCACGGATTACGGGCCAAATGCTCACCCCATAAAGATGAGTAGCTTACAGGGCCGTCTTTGGCATAGGGCGAAACGATCGACCTCCCTAGGCCCAATATTTCGAGGGGCCCAAATATGTTTTCACAACCCTGTATATATATCCAAGTTAGATATCTTTCCTAAACGTGTGTCATGTGGTCGTGAAAAATAAAGAGGAAGAACAACTCATAACTTCCTCTCGATTATTGAGGTTTCAGGTACGTTTTTTTTCAATTTGTTCTTTCCCTATTAATTGAATAGTTGATGCTACCTTTTACATTAAATATGGATTTAGTTGAAGTATTTGTTCATTTACCCTCAAAAATGTGTTGTGTAGTTGTGAGAAATCTCATAACCACACCCTTAGTATAATCTAAAGATCAATCTAAGAAATCATCATAAGAATCTCAAGAACTTGTATTAAATTTTTCATTCAAAGTACAAAGTAATATGAAAATCCTAATTTGGGAAGTACATGAAATTTCTCTCTCCTAAATATCTTGTCCAACACTCTAAAAAGATCTCTCTCCCTTACAAAGACGCTCGGTTACTTATATAGGAGTTTACATAGTGGAGGACAGCTAATAAAGCCCTTATTTCGGATCTGACGTGCGTCAATGTCGCATCAGTGTAACAACATTGCCACACGTTTTCTTTAATGCCGCATAGATCTTCACACTTTACTCGTGATTAAGTGACGCGTCCGGTTCAGTCATTCTAGGTATGTCATACGCGGTCTTGTTCGCCTAACGTTTATTGAGCTACTTCGCATACAATATGAGTGTGCGGTATTTTGTACCCACATGTTGAAAATTCGAAACAATCACTTTGTTTTGGGTGGGGTAGTTTTAAGAAATCAGACATGATTATATCTATTTGAGAATTCTTAAACTTAGAATAAAACATGAAAGGTGTTGATCTGTCTCTTAGATTTGTATTTTCATTAAGATTGCTAAACATGATCACACTTGCGTGCATGTTTCAAAGGTTGTTTGTAGCTGTGAGTTGTCTATTACATGTTTGTGTTGTTTAAACTGTGCGCAAGTGACGAATCTTTTCAAAATGCCTATTGCATGTTTGTGGTCAGATATTGAAGGAGAGAAAGAGAAAAGAAATATTTGTTGGCTCTCAGGAGGAGGGCTTGATAAGTTTATTATTAAGAAACCACGCCGTTTAGCTGAAAATTCAGACGGAAATAAATTTGGTAATGTTTTCGTCGAAAGAAATGACAAACAAGAACTTGAAACCGAAGGGGTTCCCGTTGAAGGTAACATTTTCATAGAATTTGCCGTGATTATGTTTTTTTCAAGAGACATTTTAGTAGAAAATAGTCCGTTAAGAGATCCTATGTTGGAAAATGGTCCCAAAGACAGGTTTCCTAGACATTTATCTTCAACACATCTACCTAATGGTGAGAAAGAAGATACGAAGTGGTTAGCTTATTCAAAGGAGTTGGACAACGTTTTTTGCATTAATAGATTGTTCAATCTATTGTCATTTCTTCATTTATAATTATGTTTTTTTCCCATATGTATAAGAAAGAAGGCCCTTTTCTGAGTGCTCGCCCCGAGCCTCTAAATTGATAGAGACGACACTGAGTAGCTTCATAAAAAAGAATTAAAAAAAAGATGAGCAAGTATCTTGCCAAAGGTTGGCGAGGCATTTGCCTATTCGCCAACGGCGCGTGGTGAGGGTGGGCGCCTCTATCTCGATCGCTAAAAATATCGGAGTATTATGCTTTCGCATAATTGGGCGGACTTGGCATTTTGGTTGTCTCGGATAAGTTGGAGGCTATTAATAGTGCGCTTTTCTTTCGATTGTATTCTCTTCTTCTGGGATGGTTTTTAATTCTTATTCTGAGATGAGCTATTCTTCGGACTTGTTTGTAAATTGTGGTTCTGACTTTGATGCTTTGAGCAATCCAGTTGTTGGAGATTGTAATGGTAATGAATTTGTTCTAGAACCTACTCCGTTAGTTTCAATCCTGTAAACTCTACTATGAAAGCTTATAATAGCTCTGTGGATGACTCTTGCCCTCTTTGCAATAATGACACTGAAACTGTCCTGCATCTGTTTATTCAGTATCCTTTAGCTTCCCATTTATGGTTTGGTTTATCCTTGCAACATTTAGTTTCTTATGATTATCCTTGGATTTATGATTAATTCCTTAGCTGGTTTGATTCGAGGTTGGGTCGGTCGCCTTTTGCGGTGGGTGGCCTAGCATTGGTGTTATTGTTTTGTGGTGTATTTGGAAGCCGAGGTGTGATGTGATCTTCAAAAGAGTTTCCATAAACATGGAAAAAGTTATTCTGAATACTAGAAGAATGATTAATACCTACATTGCTCCTTCTTTTCCAGTTCAAGTTCCTAGGAATATTGTTAAAACTTCTGCTACTGTTGTCAACCATGTTTTGTTCTTAGATGGTTCTTTTAAGGATTTTAACATGGGTGTGGGTATGATCTTATGTGATAATACAGGTAGAATAAATCTTTCTTGTTCAGACTTTGGGATGGTTTCAGATGCAGTTTGTGCGGAGGCAACTGCTCTCTTTTTGGCAATCTCCTGGGTGAAGGAGTTAAATCTGTCCAAAAGTTCTTTTTGTCAGTGACTGTCTTCAAGTGGTGGATTTTTCTAATGAAGTCAGTTATTCGGCCGGGTGGAGATGCAGTGATCTTCTTGAAGATTGTCGGTGTTTTGTTTCTAGTAGTGATGTTTATAATGTTGTGTATGTAAAACGTATTAAGAATAGGGTAGCTGACCGGCTTGCACACCGAGCTAGGAAGTTCTGTTTAAAAGAATCTTGGGCTCCTCTTCCTTCTTTTTTGGACTCTCTAGTTAGGAATGAACCCATTATGGATATTTGTAATTTCCTTCTTTGTTAATGAATGGTTGTTTTTCAGCAAAAAAAAAGACTAATAGTGCGCCAAGGCCACATCCAATTAATAGTTTTAGGGCTGTCAAATTCTATGAACTATTAATTTATCGATAGATTAATGAGTCACTAATAATACCGAAATATACTTCATTTAAATTTTAAAGATAAGTGTGTAGATCATTTTCCTGTATTATAAAACATTTAGAGATTTTAATTTCAATTCAGATTATTTTATGGCATAATGTTTGATAATACATTGCATATTATGCATGTAAATGTATGTCTTTCGAAGTTAAAATTAAAATAATAAGAGGAACTGTACAACAAAATCATTCTAGAACTTCTCAAGGGACTGAAACAAATTTAAGATGAAGTCCAGTGTTATATAAATGCGAACTAGAAACAAATAATTTTGGGTTCCTATTTTAATAAGGTACGATAATGTAGTGCTATTTTATTATTAGTTGGCACCTATTTGAAGCTTGAATTCTTTATTATCTTATAAATTTAACGGGTTTATTAATTTAACACACTGGCCCAAATCGGGACTGACAAAAAATATTATTTTAGTGAAGTTATTAATTTATCGCGGATTAATTTAACGAAGTTCTACTGTACAAAGGATAGGCTAAAATTAAGGATAAGCATGCGCCGATATGGACTAGTTTTCTTCTCATCCGTATCCAATTCAATTCATTAAGGATTTCAAATTTGGCACCCCCATCCAATCCAGCATCCAACGGATTTCCTTCCAATGGATGGATAGATTGAAAGCGGATAATCCAAGGGATTTGTTTTACACAAAATTGGTCAATTAACCCAATAACGACAATTCCTGGGTGAAAACACATTTAAAATTTGATACTGTTTAAATGGACGAGAATGTAAAAACATCCAGGATGTAAACATTTTCATCTTACCCATTTTCAAATACTTTTTCTTATTTTTAATTTACATCAGGATGCATCCAGTTTCATCCTCGCTAATTTTTAAGTTTAAGTCAGGATGAATCCAAATTCATTCTTATTGTTAGAGCATAGCTCGATTGAACCCACCAAGCGTTGGTATGTCAAGTTTGGTTGTCATATTTTAGTGAACCTAAAATCATTTAAAGAGTCGCTTTATTATTTACTAGAGTCAACTTCGTATAGGTTAGCTAGAAAGTTATTAGGATATGAGACATACAAGTATTACTCGAAGACTTGAAGAATGTGAAGAAGTAAAGAGCTACAACGATGACATCATCCTTCCTCTTGAGGTTAGTAATATTTTGACTTAAATTGTTTCATTCCTAACATATCTTTCAAGTCGTGCTATATTGAAATCATAATTGCGAAGCTGTGAATGATTATACTCTAGTTAGACATAGTATTAAGGAATTACAATACGAAGTGTAACGCCTATCTTTTGAACTTCGTATATAAGACATCGACATAATCGTATGAATGTTATTGTGATTATGTATGGGTATGGGGTAAAGATTTAATCCTAGGAAACAATTTTTTCCATTCGTTTAGAGGAAGTACATTTATAAACTTGTTTTGTGAATCGAAAGGGAAATCGCTAGGCTTATTGGTATTGTTATTCATTGCAAATCTTTGGATTACCAATATGTGTGTTTAGTATAACCGCTCATAACTTGTTTATGTATCTTGGTAAAACTATTCACAATGCCTGACTTATGTATCGGTATGACTTTTATTAGTGAAACAAATCTTAAGTAATCATCTGAGATGGTATGATCGATATTTGTAATTGGTGCGATCAATTCTAGTCATTGGGTAACCGATCCTAGTACTTGGTGTGACTAATCACAAGATGTGTAATCGATCCTTGTAATAGGTTAACAAGTTTTATTAATTGGTGTAACCGATCCTATAACTTGTGGAACCGATCACAAGTAAGTACCATAAATAAGTGGTAACCGATCCTGGTACTTAGTTAGCCATTTTATGAAAACTAGTGTGACCGATCCTAGTAGCCGCTTGGAGGTAGAACCGAACTTGTGTTTGGTAGAGCCGTTAAACCCATGAATGGTGATTGAATGTTTTTGATCAATCACATAGTTCTTGGAAATCAGATGAACCAATTCTAAACTCGTATGGAAGCGTGGCAAATCGGTTCCAAGATTGTAAATATGAAAGAGGATTTATAAAGTAAAGATGTCGACAAACTTTGAACACATGCAGTAATTCTTATCTATTATTGTTCAAAGATATTCCTTAATAACTAAAGGAGAATCCTAGATCGAAATAAATTGAGAATCTTTTAATTAAGGTTTTTAGTTTTATATGCTTTTAATTTCCAGCAATTAAATGCATATCTTTAGAAAATAATAATTGGTAATGTGCATTTACTAATTGGAGATTTTTTACTGAGATTTTGGTCAATATTACAGAGCATTTCCAGGAATTATGAAAACCGATTTTGGGTTTATTGCATATCTTTGAGAATATTCGGTTTTGGAAATTCCTTGGTGTCCAAACTTCCTTGGTCTATAAATATTGAAGTTTTCATTTCGAGCAAACTAATCCTCAGAGCCAGCAAAACTACCTTGTTGTGTTGTTACTGGTGGAGCCATCTATTAGGAGAGGAATGTACCATAATTAGGCGAAATCTCTTACGACCGCTCGTTTTAAAGACTTCTTTGAGATTGGGAAGTTCTACGAGTACCGTTGGTGGGAAACTAGATAATTGCAGTTTATTATTAGTTTTCGATTGATTTGATTGACTAACGGTTGTTGAACTTTGATTGCACCTAGTTTGTTTATGCTTGAGAATCTTCTCTTCGATATAAGATTCACTCAAACTAGATCAAGTATCGACGGGGATCTTTAGACTGTTTGTAGATCTAAAGACGTCTTGTGATAATCCATCATTAACAGACTCCGTTCTGTGTGTGATTGATCACAAGAGATTCAAGTTGTTTGTGTGCAGGTGTTTATTGAAGATCTAAGAAGATTTGAAGACAAAGAAGATTTCTTATTTGAGTTCATAATCTTTGGTGTGCACAAAACTTGATCGGTTGGGGATCCAACTATAATCGGTTTATCTTTTGATAGATTGGATTGATTAGTTGTGTAGATCGGCATCAATATATTTCTTTGTGATTTATAATATTGATTGCATAGTCTAAACAATTACTTTGGTAGTTGTTGAATAGATTGATCTAAGAACCTAACAAAGGAGTTTATTGGGATAAATGGAAGAGCCTTTTGTCAAACTCATATCACGTTGTTTGAAAAGAGTTGTTACCGAACAGATTTGTTATTCCTTTACTGTTTGGAATACGAACCAAAGGAATTTTTCCAAGACAAGTACTAGGTTCGTTAACTAGCATTTCTTGTTAAGGTATTCAATTAGACTTGAATAACCGAATCCTACACTTTGATAAGTCTAACTAAGATCAGAATTAACTTAACTTCTCTTATCCGGAATCGAATTGGACTAAACAATTCATCCCAAAAACCTTTTGTTAAGCCATAAACAATTCATACAAACCAAATAAATCAACTTGCATAATTATTTATCTCAACCGGAAGCAATTGAAACAACATAGACATTAAAGTACCGCAATTGCACCGTAATTTCGTAAGCCTAAACAATTGATACCAAACAATAAAGCAAGATAACAATAGTTTTTCTTAACCGGAAACAATTGAATCACACACACATCCATTAACAAATAATGGAATAAAGCATCAATTGTACCGATTTTTTTTTAAGCAAAAGCAATAAATATACGTGTAGGATCATAATATCGCAACGCACAGGGCTCGCGGGATCAATAAACGACGATGTCGCGAGGCAGTCGCAGAGATAGCTAAAATAAACGACGCAATGAATAACGACAAGTAAAACATAAAGAAGACGTGAAACCTGGCGAGGGTTGAGGAGTGTCGCGAGAATGAATGTTTGTGCATTTGCGACACTTCGCGGGACATTCCCGAAAATAAAGGATAGCATAGCTGTCATCCACTATGTATTACCCTATATAAAGGGCTAAATGAGTCTGTTGAAGGGAGATCTCTTTTAGAATTGTTAGGCAAGTCAATAGGAGAGAGAAAGTTTAAGAGTGCTTTAATTTCTAAGTGTAATTCTATTTTCTCTCAATCAATAAATGTTCTTGAACTTACATCTTTCAATGGATTAATTAAGCAAAATTGAGTAAGGGGTGTGTGGGATTTCCTGCTACTACATATGCGCTAGAAACAGGGATCGAGCAGAGATTGACGTAGAAATTGGAAAGAATTTGGATTAACAGAAAAAAGGTTTGGAGAAGATACTCAAAAATTCATTGAAAAAGAAAAATGGCTAGGAGAAGAAATGTACAAGGGCAACCAACGATTGTAAGAAGAAGTGGGAGACTTGCTGGAGAAAGGAGGAATCAAACAGGAGAATCGTCAAGGATGAATATGAGAAACAATGGAGAAGATCAAAACCAGCCACCGATCTCCCCAGTAGCAAACGCGGCTGTGGATTATGATAGAGTAAGTGTACATACTTGGAGGTCTGATTCTGAAGACGAGAGGGAAGAGGAGCAGCAGCTGATGAACAATGGACAAGGAGAGCAAGGAACGAATGGAGAAATGAATCCAGAAAACGAAGAAATCGCAGCATTAGAAAGATTGAGACAAACAATACACGAAGAGAGACGGCTAGAGGCAGAGGAACGAGCAAACTTGACAAGACAGAATCATGAATTGAGGATGGAAAATATGAGGTTGCAAAATAGGAGATCAAGAAGTAGCGTGAGATCAAGTTCAAGATCGAATAGGGAAGAAAGAAGGAGAGTTTTGAGAAAGTACCGAGGAAGAAACACAAAATCCAAGTACAGAGAGCATGGCGAGAGAAGAGGGGAAATGAAAGATCGTTATATTCCTCACTAGAAAATCTTCAAAATGAGCGGAATAGGGAAAATCAAGGAAACATGCAACTCCAAGGGCCGAATGACCCAGTGGCTTGAAGGAAGAATAATCTTGCACGGGGAGAGAAGAATTGAGAAGAAACCGAGAGATCGAGGATGACATTGAGAGACACTACATTGAACAAGCGCGACTAGCTCGCGAGAGAGAAAGAATAAGAGCGAGAAATGGAAAATCAAGAGATGGAAGAGGCAATCCCACAGAATAACCATGACAACCGCGAAAGAAGAAGGGAACAAAATCGTACCAATAGAAATATTAATGAAGAATATGAGAGGGTGCGAGATGAGAGCCGAGAGACAAACCAAGAAGAGAGAGAACAACCGATATAATGGCGTGCGAATTGACGAAAGAAACGAAGAAGAGCGTCGCGAGGGAAAGAAGAGGAGAAAATAACGAGCGGGAAGGTCAAAATAGGCACGAGCGAAGAAGGAGAGATGCAGAGTTAAAAAGACCCAGTAGAATCAAACTCGAGGCAAATGAACAAATCTTAAGAGAATGGCTGAAATGAGAGGATTACTTGAATAGTAGAAGGGAAGGAGGAAGGAAACAATCGACGAAGCCATCGCAGCCGCGAAGAATCCCTTCACGCTAGAAGTACGAGATGGGAGGAATACCTCCTAAGTGCAATCTACCGCATTAACCAACATCTTTGATGGAACAACTCGTGCGGTACAACATATTAAGGCTTATATGAGATGTATGTTACAATGGGAGAATCATGATGCAATATTGTGCAAATATTTCGCATCAAGCTTAATAGGAGAAGCACTAAAATGGTTTGAAGGTCTGCCAAGGAACACAATCACATCATTTAACCATTTACAAGCCACATTCCCGGGGAGCATACATAAGTAACAACTCTTCGCGACCGGGTATTGAAGATGTATTCGGGTTGAAACAAAGGGTTGGCGAGAGCTTAAGGCGGTTGACAATAAGATGGAGGACCATGTGTAGCGAAATGGCGGGGACGGGTTGAGGAAAGATATCTAATACTCTCATTTGTAAATGCTCTCTTCGCGACCAACTTGTTATACATTCAAATTTTTAGAATCAAAAATACAATCACGATGGCGAATCATGAGAATTACGGGAAGAATATATTGCCTTAGAAGAAAGACGAATGAAATGAATTCTTATCCGATCGCGAACACAAGCTCTAATGCTGCGAACGCAAGCTTGTTGCCTCAATTCATAAATACAGTGGCGAGCACTTCGCAAGGACAGCAAGCAAGGAAAGCTGATGAGGGACAGCAGAAGATAGTAGCCATGGGAAGCCACGATCATGTGCAAGAAACTTATGGTGGACGAAGGCAAAACAACCGTGGAGGGCAGAGAAGTCGCAGAATAGTATGCGAAGAGATTAAGATGCCACCACCGAACGCTAGTGTGGAAAAGATCCGGGAAGCTATACTTGTGATGGAAAATGTACCAAAGCACCTTGGAACGTGGGAATGGAACCACCGCCGAGCGATAGAAGTCATGAGTTTTGTTCTTACCATCGCTTCCATGGGCATCAAACAAACGATTGTAGAAACATAAAGAGAATTATTCTCAGGATGATTGATCAGGGGAAGCTGAATCACTTTCTAAAGGGAGAAGAAGCAGGCCAAACATTACCACCACCACCAGAGATGCATAGAAAAGTGTCAGCGAAAGGAAAGGAAACATTTGTGATAGAAGTCGGGGCAAAAGCTAAAAATTTGAATTGCAACTCTATCGTCCACTCCTATCGCACAATCGAAGATTTTCATGACAACGTGCTCAGTAGAGTCTTTGCGAGAGATGCTAATGATAAAGAAATAATGAGTCTCAGCGAGAACGACGTGATTAGAAAAGTGGCGAGTTGAAGACTATTTCTTTCTCTGAGATGAAGTGCCAAAAGGAAGAGAAACACATGATAGCCCGTTGGTTGTGAAACTAGAGATTAACCCGAAACCAGTTGATGGAGAAGATGATGAGGCGAGAAGCTTCTGGGGCGATCAACCGAATCCTAATCGACAGGAAGTTCGGTGAATATTCTCTTTTACCATACTTACAAGACGATGGGAGGAAAAGATGAGGATTTGATCCTCGACATACAAGATATATGGCTTTAATGGCACCGCAAACAAGCCAAAGGGAGAGGTTCACATGAGAATACCTCTACAAGGATTATCAACTGATGTTTTATTCTGTGTGGTTGATGTGGAATCCCCGTATAATGCACTTATTGGGAGGCCATGGCTTCATGAAATCTTGGGAGTCGCCTCAACATACCATCAATGTATAAAATTTCCACATCCTAACGGCATTGGTATTATACAGGGAGATTGGAAGGAATCGCAACAATGTCATGAGGTCGATGTAGAAAGCTGTGAAGAAAGAAATGCCAAAAGAGAGGGTTGGAAGCAACATGTGAGAGATGAGCAGAGAAAGGAAAAACTAATGGTGGATGCTATAGAAGTAAGGACTGAACATGCCTTGCGAGGTGAATACCTAGAGACAGGCGAATATTATGATAAGAAAGGAGCAAAGGATATGAGGAACAAAAGGCATAAGAAGTGAATAATCAACAAAAACAAGAGAAAAAGTAGCAATTGAAGTAATGATGTGCGAGAATCTCGCGGCCAAGATTATATGGGAATTCAGTTAAGAAATGAAAATGAAAATACAACAAATGAAACAGAACTATGCGAATACTTCGTAAACAAATATCAGCAAATAATGAAAACATGAATGATTGAATGATTTAACAAATATGAATGAGTAAAAGAATGGGATGAACCTTTATGGCGTACACCTAGTTCGCGAATAACATTTCGTAAGAGGCAAATGTAAGACCTAAAGTGCGTCATATAAGGGGGTATCTCTCGACATGGCTCGGGGGAAGGTTACACCGCTCCTGAAGCCTGAGTCATGAAAATTTGGGGCCCATGAAAGCCTATCCGGGAGAGGTACCTTGGATTCCCAACTATATAAGGTTATACCGGTTGGGCGACCGAGGGTCTCTTCCAAGGAGTCGGTGTATGCTCAAGGCGCCGAGGTACACGGTTGAGCCGAGTGCCCGGGATGGATGAACCTACCCCTGGCCATTCTTGGCAAGTCTTGGCATATGTTGCACTCGCGCTCGAAGAAAACTCCACTTAGGGTGCAGTCTCGTAACCATAAACCATATAGGTATAAGGGATAAGAGGCTGCGAAAACAACTGGTTGTTGTTAAGACCAGGATGGGAGGAGCTAGTCTTGTATGGCCGATGTTTCGCCTCCTTGAAGGGGCAACCAGGGAGATGATAAGGGCGATGCTCTCCATTAGGGGGAGTGTCAAACAGATGCAAATGTCATAAGGCTATGTTTTCGCAAGAGAATTTAGGCTCGTCATATTTGTGCAATGATCTGCAGAGGCAATAATACTAACGCAAGGGTAAGGCGAGATCAATGGGTCTTTACACGAAAGTGTACGGACGTCCTGCGATTTCGTCGCACGACGGCAATGTCATGGGGCTTTATGTTCGCAAGGATATCTAGGCCTGTCATATTGTCGCAACTAAAACATCCTGCAGAGGCAAAAATACTCGGAAAATGATAAGGCAAGATCAATGGGTCTTTACATGCAAGTGTAAAGACGTCCTACGATTTTGTCGCGATGAAAGGTGGCAGGGGAAGACCTCTAATTAGGGAGGTCTAACTCGGAAGACCACACAAAAATGATAAGGCAGGGTCAATGGGCCCTTGCTTGAAAATGTAAGGGCGGCTTGCGACCTTGTCGCAATGAGAATGGATAAAATACATTTATGAAGATAAGGCAAGGCAAGTAAAATTCTTGATCTATGAAGATACCTGCGACCTCGTCGCAATAATACATTTCAACAACAATAAAATTATTATCCAACCAAATACATGAAGACAACTAAAATCTTCCATCTGAAGATAAATAACAGAGGCAAGTATGGGAATGGAAAAGACGGAATATTGTTATTCATCTTCTGACGAAAGAGTTATACATCAATAATGTTAGCCAATTATATTACAAGGAAGAACTACTAAAAAAGGGGAGTGAAGATTGAATTCAGGAGGGAAAAATCCAAGAAGTACACTATAACAAAGATACAGAAATGTACAGATATTACAGGCAGCGAAAGAAAACAAAAAGAGTTATCTCTTTGGTGATTCTTCTCCTTCATCTGATTCTTCAGTCTTATTGTTCTCATCGCCAGAATTTTCTTCTTCGCTAGCCTCACTATCGAAACGTCCGAGACAAAAGCAGATTCTCGGGAACCTTTTCAAGAAGCCGAGGATATGAATGCGAGAGGATATTATGGTCCTTACAAACATACTCCATGGCTCCATTGCGAAAACGAACAGCATCATTATTAAAGTTCTCCACTGTCGTTAGAAATTGTTTCTTCAACTTGGAATATTTATCGTCGCGAAGGGAGAGACTCTTTGCGAGCTGTTCTTTTTCAGTTTCGAGTTCTTCAATTCTCATTTGGAAAATTCTGGCGAGTTGTTCTTTTTCGATTCAAGTTCTCTAATTCTAACCGAAGCCTCTTCTCGGATTCTCGCAAATAAGTAACAACAAGTTAATAATTTACAAGCAATACTACGAAGTAAGAAGCTGATGAAGGTATAATAAGTAACCTTCTCTATCGAGATATCATATCTTTAATCAAGGAAGTATGCTCGGCATGAAGACTAACATCAACACCTAAGTTATTCGGCATTATCTAAAACTTTGTGAGCCCAGTGCGAATTCATCATCACTATTAATAACAAGAAGAGAACGAACTTGCTCTTCTCGCCGCTTAAGCATAGTATTACGATGAAGGAGTTCATCTCGTTCAACTTGCACACCAAGAAGAGATTTGTGGAATTCGCTAACGCTTTGTGCACCTCTCGTTAGTAATGCGATCGTTCTCATCTATGAGATCACTAATTTTCTTTCTTAAAGTCTTGATTTTCTTCTCGGAATCAAGGTACATTCGTTTAAAGCGATTAGTTAAATTTAAATTAGATCTGTGTTCGATCTCTAAAAGCTGATATTTGGATTGAAGATCCCTTAATGAAAGGAGGTTAGTTTTATCTGAGGAACTACTTAGAGATTGATTGAGGTGAGCGAGAAGAAGGTCATTATCCATAGGTTCAGGAAATATATGGAGAAGAATAGCCTCATCGGAGAGATTATATACATCTGCGAAGGTAATAAGTTAGGTAGCAGTATGCGACCGATAAAATAGAAATAATAAAAGGAAGTGAAATCTTATACCATAAAGTTCTTGATTAGCGTTCTGAAGAGAGGACACCCTATCCCTTTGGGAGTCAAGTTCGGTATTTAACTTTTGAATTCTCTCGTCTTTATCGCGAGATGACGCAGCTTCAACTTCTAATTCTCGAATCTTCTTGTTCAATTGCGAATTCTTCTTTTCAAGATTATTGCGTCTTCTCTCGAGATCTGAGGCAACTACGAAAGAAGTTCTTCCAACCTATAAAAGAAGATAGAAAAAATCATTAATATATATATATATTTAAAAACTTAAAATTAACAGGGAAATATGACTGCATGCATACCAAAGACCCAAGTGCGTTCAAGAAGTCAGGAGACATGATTCTAGAGGCTCTATTGAAAGAATCATTGCCCTCTAGTAAAGTAGCATTACACACGTTTGCGAGAGTCCCGCAAAGAGAAGCTAGGGGAGCATCTCCCATTCCTTGGAAAGAGTCTGAGAAGATGCTAGATAACCGATCCATAGGAGAACCGGCCAATGGAATCTCTTTAGCGAGAGAGAGATTCGAATCACGGTCATCTTCATCAGAAGATTCGGAGCTTGAGTTAAGGCGAGAAGAAGATTGAATCTTTCGCTTCTTAGTTAATGGAGCAGAAGATTTATTTTTGCGAACGACGGTTTTGCCCGTACTTTTAATCTTCGCGGCTACAGCTTCTTCAACTCCAACCTTCGCATACGGTTAAAGATAAGAAACAGATGCAACAATATTGTTTTAAATGACAAAGGAAATGTTTTCTTACTTCACCCGTAAGCGATCGAAGTATCGTCAGAGTACTCTCCAACGGATTATCTTTGTAGCTTCTTCTCAATTTGGCGATCTGAAAAATTTCACAAACTCAGCAAATATAAAAAGAAAGTCGCAAAGGCAAGATTTGAAGTGGGAAACATACCTCTTTTGCCTTATCAGGCCATTTGAATTCCCAAGGATGATATCTGCGCGAGACTCGCAGGAAGAATATGCGAGCCCGCGATATAAGGGCCATTTAAAATCAAGGGTACAACCCACCACTTCTCATCTTTGGAGTGGCGAGGAGTAGTATTATTGCCCGGTGCCAGTCAATATCTTGCATGAGCAATTTATCCTCAAGGACATTATCCTTCTTTTTCGGCGAATGCCCCAAATGAGATTTCGCATTCCTCATCTTTATCAGAATAATTTTCAAAAAAGCTCTCTACGAGTGTACTTCTCAAAGAGCTATTTCCAAGTCTGCGAAGTCGGGGTGTCTAACAGTAGTAGGGTATAAAGATCCTTTGCCAGCACCACGATTCGCGAACTCAAGCATTAGGCGAATGCAATCGCCACTCAATTGATAAACAGCCCGAGAGAATTTTTCATGGGCTAAGATTTCATAAAATAAAGGCATCTCAGGATTGTATAAGGGAATGGGAAGTCCCGCGAGAAGCTGACCTAGCGAGACTATAATTTTTTGATCATCACATTGATGATCAGAAAACAACTTTGCAGAAAGAATAGATGCAGATTCTTGATCAGGAATGGGTGATAGAGTAAAACCCTTCTCGAGCAACTTATGTTGAACTTCCTCAAAAGAAGCTTTATATGCACGACTAATGAAAGCCATTATCAGTATGGGAATGGATGGGAGGTTGGAGATTAGGATCAGCGTTAGAAGAGACGAAGAAAAGATTTGCAGTAGCAGAAGCGCAAATTGCGGAAGGAGAGAATCAAAGAGAAGTTGCAGAGAGAAACTAAAGAATGAAAAGGAGAGGAAAAGAAAACTATATATAGGGAAAAAGATCCTCGAGAAAAACGAGGTCATTTAATGCGAGAAGAGACATGAACGGTCAAGAATAAACGGTTGAAAGAGACGTGTCAAGAAAAGACATTAATAATCAAAATCCGTGTAAAAGTACAAAAGCCAAAACAAATAAAGATAAGCAATCATGACAAATCAAAAGAATCACTCTCATGATACTCTTCCCTTCGCGGGAGAAATATGAGGAGAGACAGGAGACGACACTTCGTATATATCTCAAAGAAGCTTCGGAACTTCGCAAAAGAATAGAGGCAAGTACGTACTTTTCAAGTACAGTATTCTTCTGCTCGTTCCATCATCAGCAAAGACCAAAGATTACTTACAACAACAGATTTTTCCTTAAAGATCGCTCTTCAAGCAATATTCAAGGAAAAAGAGGCAAGATGTAGGATCATAATATCGCAACGCACAGGGCTCACGGGATCAATAAACGACGATGTCGCGAGGCAGTCGCAGATAGCTAAAATAAACGACGCAATGAATAACGACAAGTAAAACATAAAGAAGACGTGAAACCTGGCGAGGGTTGAGGAGTGTCGCGAGAATGAATGTTTGTGCATTTGCGACACTTCGCGGGACATTCCCGAAAATAAAGGATAGCATAGCTGTCATCCACTATGTATTACCCTATATAAAGGGCTAAATGAGTCTCGTTGAAGGGAGATCTCTTTTAGAATTGTTAGGCAAGTCAATAGGAGAGAGAAAGTTTAAGAGTGCTTTAATTTCTAAGTGTAATTCTATTTTCTCTCAATCAATAAATGTTCTTGAACTTACATCTTTCAATGGATTAATTAAGCAAAATTGAGTAAGGGGTGTAGTGTGGGATTTCCTGCTACTACAATACGCAATAAAATTAGGCTTTTTCTTAAACAGGAAAACGATTAACTAACAACGTCGTTACCTCAAATTTCGCATCCTCTTCACCTCAATGTTTTGTCATCCTTTCTCAAAGACATAAGAACAGCAAAAACAACCTTTACCAGAGAAAGGTTGAAGTGGTTTTAACTATTACGTGCCAATAGTAATAAGCTAATACCAAAAACTCATATGTATACTATATACACAACTTATGAGAAATAAATTGAAAATAGTATAATCATGACTCACATATGGGATGAATTGTCATCATCCTTGTATGATTATTTGATTAACCAACCCAAAAGGTTAGATATGAAATTCGCTAAATCAAAAGTCACAAAATCATAAAAAAAAGGTAACCAATATGAGACCTAATTATCTCATATAACGATGACAACATGGAGCTACATTCATTTGATCAAGAACGCTTAGCACAATATTCTGAATGTCATGAGTATTGAAGCTTATCATTCGAGTGTCATCATTGTGACTATCTTTTGATACCTTCCTGGTTGTCTTTAGAGAAGACTTTGGACACCATTTAGAAATGGGTTTTACAGGAGCAGCTTTGCTCTTCCTATTATTTCCTCTTAAAATCCAAGATGAATCTCTTGAGGAAACATTAGGGTAACTGAAATGTTGAAAACTCTGAGAGTTAGTCTTTTTCCAATTTGGAATATCAGATCTTGTCTTTACAAAGTTATCTCTCCTTTTATTGTTTGAGCGATAATGAGAAAACTTTGTAGAAGCCTGATAAGCAAATTTTGAACCATCATTACAATAATTCTTTTACTCATTTTTAGGACAATGATGTCCTGATTTAGCACGAGAAGTATTATTGAGTTCAGCCAATTTTACGGAAACGCGTGCATCTATGGCTTTTTTCATTCCTTTTACGGAATCTGCACCCCCTTTCCAAGTGTCATTTATTTCCACAATAAGAGAAATGCTTAGTAACACACGAAACATAAGGCTTAGTGTTACCTTGTTGTGGATTCTCTTTCATTGGAGTTAGACGGAATTTACGTTTTTCGTCTTTTGCTGAAGGTGTTACAGATTTTTCTTTTATGGAAGAGCAATCTTTTGTTGCACCTTTTGAAGGAATTTCTTCAGCAGAGTCTTTAGGTTTTACAAACTTTGTCTCCTGTTTAGTATTCAAAGTTTGTTTACGTTTGCAGCCCAATCCTCGCGTGTCACAAGGAACTCTAGTTGACTTCAACATTGATTCAAGTTGTTTTGTGTTACTATCGAACTTTTTCAAGTTCGCTTTTAGACCCATATTCTCTTTTTCCAAGGTTTTTATTTTTTCGAGAGCATTATCTAGATCAACCTTAAATTTATCAATTTGAACTTTATAATATATTTCAGATTATGCAGAATTACTTATCTTAGTGTTCTTCAGGTTCTCCAGCTCCGTATATAGTTTCCTTTCTCGATCATGACTTTCTTCGATTTGCTCTCTGTAACATCTCATGCATTCAGGATAATTACCAGCACCAATAATCTCAATATCGTTCTTCAATTCTTCAAGTTCCTCTTTCAATCTTTCATTCTCACCACGAAGATCACATTTAAGTGCCTTTGGCTCTGGAGTTACTTCAGTATCCTTTTCAGGTGTGCATTCAATAGTTGCATGAAAAGCTTTGTTCTCTTGATCCTTGGAACAATTAGAGATATCACCATTATTTTGTTCTCTATTGTCTACACATTTCTATGATTTTTGAGAAGGATAAGATGTATCTTTAGAAAAACTCCTTTTCTTTTGTCTTAATAACTTTCTGAATTGTCGTGCGGTTGTATTGTAGTTACAGGAAATCCTACACTACACCCCTCACAAGAATCTATACAATCAAATCATTTTAGGATGAAAAATTGTAATTTTTATTGATTAAACTCTTAAAAATGCTTACCAGATGAAATGGAAATTAGTTAAAGAATTACAATCACTCTAAAATTTCTCTCTCTTAATAACTTGCCCAACACTCGAAAAAGATCCCCCCATCAACAGACCTGTTCAACTCTTTATATAGGGTATTACATAGTGGATGGCATCTAAGGTGTCCTTTATTTTCGGGAATGACTTGCGAAATATTGCAAGTGTACAAATATATAATCTCGCAACTCTCCTAGATCTCGCTAGGTCTTCACATCTTTCTCGTGTTTTGGCTGTCGTCATTCATTGCGTCATTTATATTACTCATCTTCGATACCTTCGCAATGTTGTCGTTTATTGATCTCGCGAGGTATTGATGTCGCGATATTCTGATCCTACATCTTGCCTCTTCTCATGTCTTCTCTGCGAAGAAGAGAATGTCATGAGAACTAGTATTTTTGAAATGCCTCAACTGTTCATCTTTATCTGTTTTTTATATGACCCCGTACTTTTACACAGAATTTATTACACGTGTTTCTTCTTCCGCTCTTTTCTTGACACGTCTCTTTCAACCGTTTATTCTTGACCATTCACGTCTCCTCTCGCATTAAATGCATTTATCTTCTCGAGAACTCTTCTCTATATATAGTTTTCTCATCCTCCCCTTCTTCTTTTTTACTTTCTCTCTGCAATTTTTTTTCAATTCTCCTCCTCCGCAATTTACGTTTCTGCTACTGTAAATCTTCCTTTTCTTCTTTCTCTTGATCTTCGATTCTCTATTCATTCCCATATTCTGAGAATGGCTCCATCTGGTCGTAGATACGAAATCCTTTTGGGTGAGACTCAAAAGAATTTACAAGAGAAGGGTTTCACCTTATCCACTATTCCCAATCAAGAATCTTCATCTATTCTTTCTGCAAAATTGTTTACTGATCATCATTGTGATGATGAGAAAATCATAATTTCGCTAGGTCAGCTCCTCGCAGGTCTTCCCATTCCTCTCTACATGTAGTTGAAGGAAATCCCACAACACACCCCTCATCATATCTTGATAATAATTTCTAGATCTAAACTTATTTGATATGAAAATAAAGACAAAAATCCTAAAATTATAAATGGAGACATAATAATTTACGTGGTTCGATCAATTTGATCTACATCCACGGGGTAGGGTTTTTCACTAAGATTATTTAAATTACATAAGTATTACATTGGGACTCCATTAATGACTATTTGGAGCTCTATGTCTAGTTTTAGGGGAAGAAGATGATAAAAAAAATAATAATCTCTCTCTAAAAATATCTCCCTCCCTCTCTTCCAATTGTCATCTCCAAAAATATGTCTCCCAAAAATGTCTATCCTCCTTTCTCTCTCCTGCTCTCCTTTTTATATAGGTGTTTACATAGTGGATGACAGCTCACATATAGTGGAGTACAGCTCATATTTCGCAGGTTTTTGATAATCTTGCAAGCTCTTGCTACCTTCTCGCGAATTCTTCATACCTTTCTCGTATTTCTGCTGGTGTCGTCTGTTACGTCATTTTTAATGTTAGTCTGCGACGGTTTCGCAATGTTGCTAATGACAATATCGCAAGTATGTTATTGTTGCGATATTCTGATCCTACACTACAATCCCGAATTTCCCTTGTTCTATGAAATTCTTTCTCATGAAAAGTTCTCGCGAGCTATCTATCAATTAAGTGGGGATTGCATCCGTTTAATGCTTGAATTCGCCAATCGTGGCGCTGGTAAGGGATCTCTATATCTGATAAAGTCGAGAGACCCTAAATTCGCAAACTTAGAGATAGTTCTTTGAAAAGTATTCGGTAGAAAACTTTTTTGAAAATTATGAAGTGATAAATATGAAGAACGATAGGTCTCGCTGGGGTGCACGGTTGAAAAGAAAAGAGAACATTCCTAGCGACAAGATATCGATTGGCATTCTGGCAAGAACAATGTTCCTCGCCATTCCAAAGACGACAAGTGGTGCGTCTTTCCGTTATTTTTTAATGGACCTTACATTTCAGGTTCCAATGCACTCCCTGCGAATCTCGCAAATTATCATCCTTGGGTATTTAATTGGCCCGGGAAAGCAAAAGAGGTATATTTCCCAACTTTCACTTACTTTGCAATCTTCACTTCCTCTTATATCTAATCTTGCGAACTTTTTAGATCACCAAATTGAGAAGAAGTTACGAAAGGAATCCAAAGGCGAGTACCCCTGGCGATACTCGTTCAATCACGGATGAAGTAAGAAATATTTTCTTTTGCTATTTTTAAAAATATTGTTGCCTCTGTTTCTTATTTTCATTCGTGTGTAAAGATTGGTGTTGAAGTTGCCGGAGAAGAAACACAAGCTGCGAAGGCCAAAGGAAAGGGTAAAGATCCTCTTCGCAAGGGGAAATCCTTGCTCCACCTTCTAAAAACGGAAGATTCACTCTTCTTCTCGCTCAAGTCCTCTATCCAGCGAGAGTTCTGATGAGGATGATGGCGAAGTTGATATTTCTTTTGCGAAGGAGGATCTTCTAACTGAATCCCCTATGGCGCTACTGTCTAATATCTTCTCAGATTCCATGCAAGGAATTGGAGATGATCGCCTCTCTAGTACATGCGAAGCTCTCGCAAATATCTGTGATGCTTCCTTGCTAGAGGGTAACGATTCTCTCCAGGGGGTTTCCAGATGAGTGACTCCTAACTTCTTAAATGCACTTGGTGCCTTGGTACGTCTGTATTTCTTTATTTCTTCATAATTTTGATTTTAAATCATATCTTGATAATTTCTTTTTCTTTCTTTGTAGTCCGGGAGAGCTTCCTTTGTTGTTACCTCAGATCTTGAAAAAAGGCGCAACACTCTTCACAAGAAAAATCTTCAACTTAGCAAGAAGAATGAAGAGTTAAAAAGTGCAGCTGCGGTTCTTCGCGAAAGGATTCAACAACTGGAAGCTGAATCTTCCACACAGAAGAATAAAATATCTAGCCTTCAAAGTGCTAATCAGCAACTCTATGGTATAAGATTCTTCTTTTTTCCTTGTTTTTACTCTGTCATTTATTTTTATTTATCTGACATATCATTTTCGCAGATATTTATAATCTTTCTGATGAAGCCATCCTTCTTCACTCATTTCCCGAGCCTATGGATAGTGATGCTCTTCTTGCTCATCTCAACGAATCTTTAAACAGTTCTTTGAATAACAAAATTAGATCTCTTCCACTAAACGAACTTCAAACCAAATTTCACCTCTTAGAAATTGATCATAGATCTAGTTTAGGTTTAGCCAACCGATTTAAACGTCTATACCTTAGTTCCCACGAGAAAACTAATATTTTAAGGAAGAAAATTAGTAACCTTATAGATGACAAAGATCGCATTTCTAATCAAGGTGCCCAAGCATTAGCGAGATTTCAAAAAACTCTTCTTGAAGTCCAAGTTGAACGGGATGAATCTCTTCGCCAAAATGCCATACTTAACGAGATAGAGAATCAAATTCGTTCTCTTCTTCTCATAAATATTGACGATGAATTCGCTTGGGATGCGAAAGTTCTAGATAATGCCAGAAATAACTTAGGTGTTAACGTTAGCCTTCACGCTGAGCATACTGCCTTGGTTAAAGATATGATTTCTGACAGAGAAGGTTGTTAACTGTTCTTCTTTACTTTACCGCTTCTTTTTTGTGAAATTGCTATTAAGTTACTAATTCATTGTCATATGTTCGCAGAAGCTGAGAAGAGGTTTCAGACAAGAATTAAAGAACTTGAATATGAGAAAGCACAACTTGCAAAGGACTTCTCTCTTCGCAATGACAAGTATTCCAAGTTGAAGAAGCAACTACAAACTACTGTAGAGAATTTCAAGAATGATGTTGTCCGCTTTCGCAATCAAACTATTAGGACAGTCTGCGATGACCACAGTATTCCTCTTTCTTCATATCCTTGTCTTCTTGATGAGATTCCTGAAAATATGCCTTCCTTGGATGTCTCTGATAGCGATGCTAGCGAAGAAGAGGAGTCCGATGAGGAGTCTGATGAAAAAGAAGAATGAACTAAGAAATAGCTCCATTTTCTTCATCCTCTTCTTGTAATATCTGTACATTTATCCTTTTAGTCTCCTATTTTTGTAATTTCTTACTGTAAATCTCTTGGACCTTCAAATACGAGTTCTACTTTGTTGTCCCTTTCCGCACATGTTAAAAGAACAATTCTTTCTTGCAATACAGTTAATCAATATTATGAGTGCGTAAGTATATCATATGAAAATAAATAACAAGTTTATATCCTATTCATTCCCATATTTGCCTCTGTTATTTGTTTTCAAATGAGAGATTTAGTCGAGAACCTTTAAGTAATAATATGCCTCAATTTCGCAACTGTTGTTGCTAAGTCTTCGCAAGCAAATTTTTCCTGGTTGTTTCCATGTATATACTCGCAAACTTATTTGTTTGCATATAATCATTTTCGCAAGCTTATTTGCTTACTCATTTTCTTGTGTGGTCTTATTTTACCTTCCTAGTTAAAGGTCTTATTGCGCCACCCCTCGTCATTGCGACAAAATCGCAGGACGTCTTTACATTTTCATGTAATGACCCATTGATCTTGCCTTATCATTTATTTAGTATTGTTGCCTCTGTAGGATAATTTTATTGCGACAATATGACAGGCCTAAACTTTCTTGCGAAGATGAAGCCCCATGACATTGCCGTCTTGCGACGAAATCGCAGGACGTATTTACATTTTCATGTAAAGACCCATTGATCTCGTCTTATCCTCGCGTTAGTATTATTGCCTCTTCAGGATCATCGCACAAATATGACAAGCCTAAATTTTCTTGCGAAAATAAAGCCCCATGACATTTGCGTCTTAAGACACTTATCAGCTCCCTAATGGAGGGTGCCGCCCTTATCATCTCCCTGGTTGCTCCTTCAAGGAGGCGTACATCGGCCATACAAGACTAGCTCCTCCCATCCGGTCTTAACAACAACCAGTTGTTTTCGCAGCCTCTTATCCCTTATACCTATAGGGCTTATGGTTACGAGACTGCACCCTAAGTGGAGTTTTCTTTGGGCCGAGTGCAGCATGTGCCAAGACTTGCCAAGAATGGCCGAGACACTTCAAATGCCCCAGGCACTCTTGGCTCAACCGTGTACCTCGGCACCTTGGTCATACACTGACTCCTTGGAAAGACCCTAGGTCGTCCGACCAGGGTATAACCTTATATATATAGTTGGAAATCCAAGGTATCTCCCCCGGATGGGCTTTATTAACCCCAAATTTCCATGACTCAGGTTCCAGGGGCGGTGTAACCTTTTCCCTGAGCCATGTCAAGAGATACCCCCTTATATGACGCACTTTAGGTCTTACATTTGCCTCTTGCGAAATATCATTTGCGAACTAAGGTGTACGCCATAAAGGTTCGTCCCATTCGTATATATCATTGATTTTTGATTATTTCTTCTCATTATCTTTGCGAAATTATCGCATAGTCTTGCTTTGTTTGCTGTGATCTCGCTGTAATTTTTTAACCAGATTTTCATTTATTCTGTCTCGCGAGACTTTCGCGTACCCCTTCTTCGATCGTCATATTCTTTGTACTTTTGACATGTCTTTGTCACTCAAAATAATTTTTTTTTTTTTTTTACACCTTTCACAAATCTAAGATCAATTATTCATTTCTTACACCTCTTACTTCTATTACTCTCTGATTCTTCATTTAAATTTCCTGATATTGCCTTCCCTTTTTGCGAAACCATCGCAATTTCCAACTGTCTTCAGGCATTAGTTTCGCAATGTATCTTCATCTCTCACTTCTATTACGTCCACCATCAGTCTTTCCCTTCTTTGTTCTTCTTTGATGTTCTGCTTCCAGTTCTTCTTTTGAGCAGCCCTTTCCTCGCAAGATTCCACATCAACTTCATAGCACTTTTGTCCCTCAACCCAATCTCCTTTTATAACTCCAAAACCATTGGGATGAGGAAATTTGATGCACTGGTGGTAAGTCGATGCTACACCCAAGATCTCATGTAACCAAGGTCGCCCAATTAATGCCTTATAGGGGGACTCCACATCGACTATGCAAAACAAAATTTCAGTTGATAATCCTTTCAGTGGTATTCGCATATGAGCTTCTCCTTTAGGTTTATTGACAGTACCATTAAAACCATAAATCTTATAAGTTGAAGGTATCAGATCTTCGTCTTTCTCTCCTATAGTCTTGTAAGTATGGTAAAAAAAGGATGTTTACAGAGCTTCCAGTATCAATTAAGATTATATTGATTGCTCATGAATTTTCCGCCTCATCATCTTCATCATCAACAGGTTTTGGGTTAATTTCCAATCTTACCACTAATGGACTGTCATGCATCTCTCTGCCCTCAGGTACCTCTTCTGCGGTAAATGAAATAATCTGCGTTTGCCATTCCTTTAGTGGCGATGTCTTCGCGATGTTCATTATTTCTCTATTGTCAGCATCTCTTGCGAAAACCCTACTGAGAACACTATCATGAAAATCTTCAATTGTCCTGTATGAATGTACGATAGAGTTGCAGAACAAGTTTTTGGCTTTCGCTCCAACTTCTACTACAAATGTTTCTTTCCCTTTTGTTGTGTTTACTCTGTGAATTTCTGGTGGTGGTGGTAATGGTTGAGTCTTCTCTTCACATTTTAAGAAATGATTTAGCTTCCCTTGGTATATCATTTTGAGGATGATTCTTTTTATGTTTCTGCAATCATTTGTTAGGTGTCCATGAAAATGGTGATAGGAACAGAATTCATGACTTCTATCATCCGGAGGCGGTTCATTCCCCATGTTCCATGGTGCAGGTATATTTTCCATCAGTATTATAGCTTCCCATATTTTCTCCACACTAGCATTCAGTGGGGGCATCTTGATTTCCTCCCATACTACCCTATGACCTCGCTGCCCTCTATGATAATTCTGCCTCTGACCTCCGTAAGTTTCTTGCGGCTGATCAAGTCTTTGAATTTTGTTATTTCCTCCACGGTTATAGAAGTTTCTCTCTCTTTCAAATTCTTCCTGATCACGACTTCCCATGGCTACTAACTTTCGCTGACCATCATACGTTATCATTTCTTGTTGACCCTGCGAGGTGCTCGCCACTGTGTTTATCAATTTAGGTAACAAACTTGCATTCGCAGCTCTTGAACTTGCATTTGCAACAGGGTATGATTCCATCTCATTTTGCTTTTCTTCTAGAGCAATGTACTCCTCCTGAAGTTCTCGCAACTCAGTCATTGTGATTGTATTCTTGATTCTAAAAACCTGAATGTATAACAGATTGGTTGCGAACATAGCGTTAATGAATGATAAAATGAGATATCTCTCATCCACACGACCAGCCATATCGCTACACATTGTCTTCCACCTCACGGTCAGATGTTTCAAACTTTCGCCAACCCTTTGTTTTAACCCAAATACATCTTCAATACCCGGTCGCGAGGAATTATTACTTATGTATGCCCCTAAAAATATAGCTTGTAAATGGTTGAATGATGTGATTGTGTTTCTTGGTAAACCTTCAAACCATTTCAGCGCTTCTCCTGTCAAACTTGATGCAAAATACTTGCACAATATAGCATCATGATTTTCCCATTGTAACATGCATCTCACATAAGCTTTGATGTGTTGTATTGCACAAGTTGTTCCATCAAAAATGATGGTTAACGCAGGTAAATTACACTTTGGGGGTATTCCTCCTAGTTGCACTTCTTGTGTAAATGGAGTTTTCGCAGCTTCTTCGATGGCCTCATCCAATTGTCTCTTTCCTCCTCCCCTTTTACTGTTCAGCATTCCTCTCATTTCTGCCAATTCTCTTAAGATTTGTTCATTTACATCAGAATTTGGATCCACAGGTCTTTTTAGTTCCGCCTCTCTTCTCCTACATTCATGTCTGCTTTGACTTTCTTGTTCATCATTCCCTTCTCGTCTTTCTCTGCGATCTTCTCCTTCATCTCTTTCACGAATTCGCACACCGTTATATCTATCATTTTCTCTTCTTTGCTGCCTATCGGTTCTCCTTTGTACTCTTTCATATTCTCCATTGATATTACCATTGTTGCAATTTTGTTCTCGCCTTCTTTCTCGATTATCATGATTATTCTGGCGAATTGATTCTTGTAACTCCTCTTCTTCCATTTCTGTTCTCAATCTTTCTCTTTCGCAAGGTAGACGTGCTTGCTCAACATAGTGTCTTTCAATTTCATCTTCAATTTCTTTTTGCTTCCTCTGCCTTTCTCTCCCATGTAATATTCTTCTCCCTTCTTCCTGATTTTCTTCGTCATTTGGATTATTCCGCCCCTGTCGCTGCCTATTTCCTTGATTTCCATCATTTCGCCCATTTTGAAGAGCCTCGGGACGTGGGATATAACGATTTTCTATTATTTTTCTTCTTTCGCAACGTTCTTCGTCTGGATTTTGCACTTCCTCTCGATTTTCTTCATTAACATTTTCTATAGGTAAAGTTCTTCTTCTCTCCTCTCTAACTGATCTTGAGCTTGACCTTGTAGTGCTTCTCGACCTTCTGTTTTGTAATCTCATATTTTCCATCCTCAACTCATGATTTTTCCTTGTTAAATTTGCACGTTCCTCTGCCTCTAATCGTCTTTCTTCATGTATTGTTTGTCTCAATGTCTCTAATGCTGCGACCTCTTCATTTCCATGAATTATTTCTCCAATCACTTCTCGATCTCTCTCCTCTTGTCCATTGTTTATCAATTGCTTTTCTTCTCCCCTTTCGTCCAAGAGTCTGATCTCCAAGTATGCACACTTACTCTATCATAATCCACAGTTCTATTCGGTACTGGTTGAATTGGTGATTGAATTTGATTTTCTTCATTATTTCTTGTGTTCATTCTTGAGGATTCCCCCATTTCATTTCTCCTTTCTCCAGCAAGTCTTCTACTCCTTCTAACAGTTTTTGGTTGTTCTGATGCATATCTTCTTCTAGCTATTTCTCAATTTCAGTAAGTTGTTGAGAATTATATGAAATTCCTTCCCTATTACTCCAAATTTTTTCAAATCACGGTATTAATCTTCACTCTCTCCCTGTTTCTAGCGCCAATATGTAGTTACAGGAAATCCTACACTACACCCCTCACAAGAATCTATACAATCAAATCATTTTAGGATGAACAATTGTAATTTTTATTGATTAAACTCTTAAAAATGCTTACCAGATAAAATGGAAATTAGTTAAAGAATTACAATCACTCTAAACTTTCTCTCTCTTAATGACTTGCCCAACACTCGAAAAAGATCCCTCCCTCAACAGACCTGTTCAACTCTTTATATAGGGTATTACATAGTGGATGACAGCTAAGCTGTCCTTTATTTTCGGGAATGACTTGCGAAATATCGCAAGTGTACAAATATATAATCTCGCAACTCTCCTAGATCTCGCTAGGTCTTCACATCTTTCTCGTGTTTTGGCTGTCGTCATTCATTGCGTCATTTATATTACTCATCTTCGATACCTTCGCAAAGTTGTCATTTATTGATCTCGCGAGGTATTGATATCGCGATATTCGGATCCTACATGTATCGACACTATGATTCTCATTTTGTGTTTCACAAGAATTTTCAGCCGAAGAACTAGTCTTAATTGCAGCTTTAAGGGTAATACCCTCTTCATTCTTGAATTGGTATTCAAGGTCAAAAATATTTAATTTACCAACTATAGCGCTTCTAGATAGTGTGGAAAGATCATTTGCTTCCATGATGGCATGCTTTTTAGATTCGTATCTTGGTGGTAAAGACCTTAGAGTTTTACACACAATATCTTTATCTGAAATAGTTTTTCCTAAAGCGTAAAAGGCATTCACTATTTCAGAAAGTTTTTGATCAAACTCATCAAAGGTATCGTCTTCATCCATACGAAGGTTTTCCCATTTAGAAGATAGGGTTTGAAGCCTAGCTTCTTTATCAGAGGCATTCCCTTCAAATACGATATTAAGAATATCCCAAGCCTCCTTTGATGTTTTACACCTGGTTACATGATGATGGAGGTCTCGAGTTACAGCATGGATAATGGCATTCAATCCATAGGAATTTTGCTTCGAAAGCAAATTTTTTTCATTATTGAATTCATTCAATTCCTTTAGTCTAAACTCAGTGGTTGAGTTGTTGACCGGTATTTTTGGGTGTTCATTCCCATCAATAACAAAAACCCAAGTGTTAAAGTCATGAGATTGAAGAAAAGACTGCATAGCCATTTTCCACCATAGATAGTTTGAGCCATCAAACCCTGGAGGTACGTTAACTGAATCAACCATTTGATTCAAAACTTATAGGTTGGATCACGCCAAACACAGATTGTTAGATCTTTTTGTGTTTTCCTGCTCTGATACCAATTGGAAAGACGAGGGTACCCAAATACACCACAATCTTTTATTTTGATCACAACCTATATAAGACCCACTGCGTATAAACCTCTTGGGGCAACAATCTCTCAAAGAATATTTCAACACAGTTTCCACTTGAAATAGGGTTTGTCCGAATTGGCCTAACACGTGAATAATTATATCAGACAAGTGGAGAAATCCAATACACTTTGTGTGATCGTCTATGGATATGAAATCGAGACAATATTACAACAAAGTGTTCACTTGATAATAGTACGGTATAACCGAAACCTTATAAGATAAATATCAAGTGCCTAGTTAACATACAAGTGTAATTACTTTAATTATAATATAAAAATAATTATAATGCGCAAAAAAAGTAAAGCACACACTAGAATTTTGTTAACGAGGAAAACTACAATCTTGTAGAAAAACCCCGGGACCTAGTCCAGATTTGAATACTCAATGAATTAAGAAACTACAAAAAGTAAACCTGCAACTTCATGTATACAATACTAAGTAAACTAAAATCCTAGTTACTCAGCTTCAGCAGTATTCTGTTTTTGATAATATCTAGCAGAACCGAAGTTCTCAATAGATATTTGATACCAGATATCCTATTAGAACATGCGTTCTCTTTAGGACTAAATCTAGTATATATCTTCTTAATGATTCACAACAACTTCTTCTTCAAATCTTCAAAGTCTTCAATCTTCGATTTAATCTTCAAAGTAACAACCTGCAAAAACAAATTTGATTCCTTATTGATTTGTCGCACAGAGCGGAGTCTGTTAACAATGGAAAATCAATGAATCTATCTTACGGATCTTGAAAAACTTAGATCCGTAGAAATTTTAAATCTTTGATCTAGTTTGAGTGAGCCTTATATCAGAAGAAAAGGTTCTCAAGAATAAACAAACTAGGTGAAATCAAAGATTCAACAACCGTTAGTCAATCAAATCAATAATCGAAAATAAAAGATAAACCGCAATTTTAAGCCTTTAAACTAAGCGGCCGTAAGAGATTTCGCCTAATCAGGTTACTCTCCTCTCCGAATAGGCGGCTGCACCAGTATCAGAACAACTGAGATAATTTTGCTGTCTCTGAGGATTAGTTTGCTCGAAATGCAAACTTTCATATTTATGGACCAGGGAAGTTTGGACACCAAGGAATTTCCAAAACCGAAAATATTCTCAAGATATGCAATATATTCCAGATTCGGTTTCCATAATTCCTGGAAATGCTTTGTCCAAATATTGAGCGAAAATCTCTTAGAAAATCTCCAACTAGTAAATGCACATTACTAATTTTCATTTTCCAAAAATAAAATTAAAAACCTTAAATAAAAGATTCTCAATTTATTTTATTCGATCCGGGATTTTCTTCCTTTATTTATTAATGAATAACTTTGAACAATTAAAGATTAGCGTTACTGTACATGTTCAAAGTATGTCGACATCCTTACTTTGTAAGTCCTCTTTCATACTTACAACCTTGAAACCGATTTGCCACACTTACAAACAAGTTTTGAATTGGTTCATCTGAATTTCAAGAACTACGTGATTGATCAAGAACACTCAATCACCAAACATGGGTTTCACGGTTCTACCAAAACACGTTTCGGTTCTACCTCCATGTGAGTACTTTGCATAGTCACGCTAGTTACCAAAATTCGGTTGACTAGGTACTAGGATCGGTTCCCCACACATATATGGTATCTAACTTGTACTTGCTGCACATGTCCATAGGATCGGTTCCCCTTTGCCTAAAAACGAGTTGCACATGTCCATAGGATCGGTTCCCCTTTCTTCTAAAAACTTGATGCACCTCATACGAGGATCGATTCCCCTTTGTGATAGGTTGCACCTCTTACTAGGATCGGTTCCCCTTTACCCAGAGTCGGTCATACCAATAACACTGAATCGATCATACCATCTCGGGTGATTACTTAAGATCGGTTTCACTAATAAAAGTCATACCAATACAAAAGTCAGGCCTTTGTGAATAGTTTTACCAAGAACATAAACAAGTCATGAGCGGTTATACTAACCACACATATTGGTAGTTCAAAAGATATGCAATGAATAATAATACCAATAATGCCTGGCGATTTCTCTTTCGATTCACAAAACAAGTTCATGAATTTACTTCCTTAAAAAAATGTAAAACATTGTTTCCTAGGATGAAATCTTCACCTTATACCCATACATAATCACAATAGCATTCAAACGATTATGTCGATGTCTTATATACAAAGTTTAATGGTTAAGCAATAAACCTCGTATTGTATTCCTTAATACTATGTCTAACTAGAGTATAATCATTCATGATTCTCAGTTTTGTTTTCAATCTAAAAGGTTTGAAAGACACAAGATAGATATGGAACAAGTCAAGTCATAGTTACTAACCTCAAGCTGAAGGATGATGTCTTTGTTGTCTTCAATCCATCTTCAGATCTTTGTGAGTAACTGGAGCACAATAATTTTATCATTTCTAGTCTAACCTATCGAAGTTGACTGCAGTTTACATATTAAGCGACTCGAGTTTTGGAACTAAATATGACAACCAATCTTGAGATACCAACGCTTGGTGGGTTCAACCGAGCAGCGCTCTAACACATTAGAACCACATTTTAAAAATATTTAGGTAATTGACCCAATTTCACTTTGTTTTATAATTAAAATTTGTAATAGAGAAAACGTTGATATTGAAGAAGCATATAGAACAACATCGATTTACTTATTGATTTTATTGACTATTCCCAAATCACTTGGGTATCAACAATCGTCATGATTAATATGAGCTCAAGATATTAAGTAAACCAAATGGAATGAATTTACATTCTAAATGTTCAGTTCTGAATCAGGCTTCTTTTCCGAACAATTCTCAACTAAGTCTAAGTATTGAGTTAGCACTTTGTTCATGTTATAAGCACTTCATTCATCCTAAAAGCTTCATCTGTCGTTGATGTTTACCGGTCGTTTCAGTGTGTACAGCCATGACTTCTTTTTAATCCCCGTAGCTTCCAAATCTGTACGTGCATTTGCACCATCTTTTGACTTACTATTCCCTATTACAATGTTTATAATATGCTTATCTATATTCTTCTTAATATGCGTAACATCTATAATGCTGGACAAAGTTTGAATCCCAATTTGGCAAATCATGTATAATGGACCTTCTTGAAAACAACGAGCGGTCAGATACCTCCTCTTCTTCATCAGTACCGCGTTCATTGTTATGGTCAGATCCTCTTTTATGTTTCTTTGCAGTGTCCATTATTTTCATTTGATATTAAGTACCATCTCTTGAACCTGCAAACTTGTTAGTGAAAATGGAGTTGTTGTCCTTTCTCTTGTTTGCCTTGGACGGTCGGATAACATTTTGAGAGACAAACGCTGCATCCGACCATCTCAGTTTGATCCCAAACAAAGACATCATACGGATGTAAGATTTGTAACCTCTTGCAATAATGGATGTATGCATTGATAACCCTCATAATTAGTTCCTCCCAATTAAAAAAATTAATGTACCAACAAAAAATCCTTACCAATTAAATGCTACAACTATGTAGCCCCATCAACCTACAAAGAATAATATTATAACATTTGCGGTTACAACATGTAAAACCCTTTTTTTTTGCCTTGAAATAAATAAATGTCTTTCATGATCAACCTGCAAAGAACAAAGAGCATTATGCCAAAAATACAAAAAATTCATTTTTATTTGACTCATTTTTTTTTTCTTTGAAACAATCGAAAAACAAAGATAAATACATACAGTAGAGATCTATCCAAATTATGAATCACCAATAAATTTGACTTCAATCAGAGGCCTAATTTTAATTTTAGTGAAAAAAGAAATGGTAATTTAAAGCTCATAATTGACCTAACTAGGACATGTATACTCGCACAAGCTTGCATTCTTTGCAACCTTGCAAATGGGTAAACAAGCTAGCTTGGAATCACACTGAAACCTCAATCTTTTCATAAAACTCCTTGACTTTTTGGGTGATTCATTTTTCCTCTGCGTCTACTAAATTTATTTATTTTATCTTCTTGATCCTGGTTGTGTTTTCCTCCATAACAACACGATTGAGCATCGTCATCTAAACATTCAATTATTGACCCATCACTATCACCAAATCCTTATTTATTATCATGATTTACCTTCAGCTTCTCAACTTCTGATCTGGTTTTGCAAATATCGAATATGAAAAACGTGGAGAGTGGTCTTATATCTTCATCCAGAAATGGTTGCAAATATCGGTGAAGATTCAGCATAATGGTTCAAATACAACACAAAATAATATCAAAGACCACCGATATTTAGGGATCGACTAAAAAATATTTTAGGGCAAAAATAATAATTTACGTGGCATTTGTATCAGAAATCGTTATTTTAATCAATTCGAAGTTTAACCGAGTTTATAACTATTTGGATGACAAATATCTAAGATTTTCATAGCCACAAGTTCTCATGGTTAAAATAAGTATGAGGGACAATCTGTGGACACTCTTAGATGCACACTATCATACATGATTGGCGTCATTTTCTCCACAAAACTCTAATTGCAATGATTTCAAATCAAATATTTTGATGATACGTTCCGCTTATAAGATTCTACATTCCTACCAATAATGATCACCGTCATCAATCGATCTTAATTTCAACCATTAACTTTGAACGGCTGATATTCAAAGGGGTAGATGATGGTAATCATTTTTGGTAGGAATGTAGAGTCTTATAAGAGGAATGTATCATCAAAATATAAGATTTAAAATCATTGTCGTTCGGGTTTTGTGGAGAAAATGACGCAAATCATGCATGATAGTGTACATCTAAGAGTGTCCATGGATCCTCCCTTAATAAGTATATATTATCATAGTTTGTAGTATTTATTTAAATTATTATGACCAAAAATCATTTCGTCTCATACCGTGCCGTTATGGCACGGGTTATTTCTAGTAATCAATAAAAGAAGACGAATGATACTCTTTCGGCCATTCCTTGTCGGGACTTCTAATAGGAATGTAATGTTTTGTATTGACTTTAGTCTTGTGAGTCAGAGGTCATTGATTGAATCTTAAACATACAGTATTTATTGTGTCTGAATACTGTCTGTCTGTTTGTAACAACTTTTACAAATTATAAACTTCATTCTTCTCTCATCTCTGTTTTACAATCTTGATTTCTTGATTATCATGAGAGCTCAATAATTCTCATGGTATCAGATTAAGTAATGATCCTGTTTTTATTAATCATCAAAGATTAATAATTTTGTCAACAAAATTCAGCTTCTGGGTAATACAGATTCAACAATTTTTCCCAATTCAATTTTAGGGTTCATCTTTATCTTTTTATGGTCACTACTAGAACAAGTACTTACAAAAGAAATCGAAACAACAAAAGCAATCGAAGCAACAACAACAACAAAAGAAATCCAATCAACATCAACAATATCAGCATTGTTAATCATACTGAAACTCAAGCCATTCTGCATAATATTTTTTCATACACAACAATGTCGACTTCCGCTGGATCTGGTACTTCTTCATCTTCACTTCCTTTTACGACTATAACGAATTTTATTTCCATGAAATTGGATGGGTCAAATTACTTGTTATGACGTGATTAATTTGAGGGTGTTTTGATCTCTACTGATATTTTTGGTTATGTCAATGGTGAGTTGCTAGAACCACCACAGAAAATAACTGTTGATGGAATTGAAACTGTAACCCATAATGGGTTTCTTGGAGAAAGTTATATCGATTTGTATCTACATGTCTTAAGGCTACTTTTACTGAAACTGTGAGTGGTGATGTCTTGGTCTTGCAACAGCCAGGGATATTTGGGATTATCTTGCTACAAGCTTTAGAACCCAATTTCTTGCTAGGAAAAATATGCTTAGAACTCAATTACATGGAATCAAGAAAGGTAATCAATTTATATTGTAGTTTATCTTTAAAAGATCAAGAAAATAGCTGATTCTTTTGCTACAATTGGAGAAAAGGTTAACGATGGAGATTTAATGATGTTTGTATTGAATGGATTGGGCGGTGATTATGATATTTTTGTCATCTCTTCACAGAATAGAGAAACACCATATACTTTTGGTGAATTGAAAGCAAAATTACTTTCTCATGAGCAATTTTTAGTTGAGAGACAACATCAAACTACAAATGTCTATGATGAGTATAATTCCACTGCTTTGTATGCAAGAAATGGTTCTACTAGTTACAATAGTAATAACAGAAGGAATGGTGGTAACAATAAGACTGGTAATAGTGGAAACTATAATAATAGTCAATATCAACATGGGTCTAGTTCAAATTCTTCTAATGGGTCAACCTCAAATGGTGATAGGAGACCTTATGTGGATTATTCAAAAATGTATTAGATTTGTAAGAAGAATGGCCATATTGCTACAAGATGCTTTTTTAGATATCATCCACCTCCAACTAGAAACTCAAATGGTGGTAATACATCTGGATATAGAGCTCAGGAAAATTATGTTACTTATGATACTCAAGTTAATTGCTCGACTGATCCAGCTGCTTCTTTTGGTACTACTCAGCATGCCTACACCAGTTTGAATGTTCATGATGATCCATCTTCCTCAAATACTGTATAGGTTTCTGACAGTGGTGCTTCCACACACATGACTAGAGACAGCACTTTACTACAACATACTATACTGGAGGCAGAACTTTACTACAACATACTTCTAACTACAAAGGCAAGGATGTTGTTATGATTGGAAATGGTAAGACTCTGTCTATCTCTCTTGTTGGTAATGCTCAAATTCATACCCCAAAAATCCAGCTTTATATTAGACAATGTTTTACATGTGCCAGTCATGAAGCATAATTTTTTGTTAGTTGCTAAGTTTATAAAACACAATGCATGTTATATTACTTTTGATCCTTTAGTTTATGAGATAAGGGACTTGCATAGTCATTCTCTATTAGCACATGGTAAGATGGTTAATAATCTGTATCCAATTACATTTCCTATGTTGTAATATGCATTTTCATCTCTTGTTGCTCATTCTCAAGTTTGGCATAGCAGATTAGGTCATCCTTCTTCCAAGATAATTCAAAAACTTCATCATCATAAAAACATCATTATTAAGTCTTCTAATTCTCAGAGTATTTGTCATCCATGTCAATTAGCAAAAAGTAAAAGACTTCCTTTTTCGTTATCTACCTCATGCTTTATCTCCATTTGCACTGATTCATTGTGATGATCGGGGTCCTTCTCCTGTTGTTTCACTAGCAGGATATAAATATTATATTCTTTTTATTGATGATTTTAGTAGATTTCATTGGATTTATACAATGCAACTTAAAAATGAAGCTTTACAATGTTTTCAACACTTTAAGAGTTTAACTAAAAATTTCTTTCAAACCAAAATTTTAGCTTTTCAAACTGATGGTGCTAGTGAGTTGGTCAAAGGTCATTTTAAAGGTTTTCTAGATTCTTCTGGTATTCAATTGAGAATTTCTTGTCCAAAGATACCAGAACAGAATGGCCTTGCTGAAAGAAAGCATAGACACATTACTGAGATGGGAAATGCATTACTTTTCAATGCTTCTTTTCCAAAAGAATACTAGTATGATGCCTTTTTGGCAGCTACCTAACTTATAAATAGAACTCCAACTCCTATTCTTCATGATAAATCTCCAGTTCAAGTTTTACACAATGAGGTACCAGATTATTCTTTTTTATGAGTGTTTGGTTGTGTTTGTTATCCTTTCTTAGGACATTCTAGAGCTGATAAATTGTCTCCTAAATCTGTAAATTCAATTTTTACTGGATATAATATTTTGCATAAGGGTTATAAGTGTTATAATCCTATTTCTAAAATAACATACATATCCAGGCATGTTGTTTTCTCTGAAACTGAGTTTTATTTTTCTTCTTCCACCAATTCTATTTATAATTCTTTAGTTGGTACACATCAACTTTCTTCTTCTTCTCTTTCATCTTCTGATTCTTATGTTATATAAGATATTTCAAAAGTTTCATCAGTTCAAATTCCTTTTTCCAAAGTTGTAACAAGATCTCAAAAAGGTATTATAAAGTCAAAAGTTTTTCCTGATCATGTTTCTTATGCATCTGTAAAATATCCTCTTCCATCAGCTTTTGCTTCTTTGGTCAATACTCCTCCATCTGAACCAAAAATTTTTAAAGAAGCAATCCAAATTCCTGAATGACAAATTTCAATGAAAGATTAAAATGATGCTTTAAAAAGAAATGGTACATGGGATTTGGTGGATCCTGAACCTCATATGAATATCTTGGGGTGTAAATTGGTTTACAGAGTTAAGTTAAAATTAGATGGTACAGTGGATAGGTGCAAGTTTAGATTGGTAGCTCAAGGATATAATACACAAGATGGAATTGGATATGGAGAGACTTTTAGTCCTGTTGTCAAGTCCACCACAGTTAGAATAGTTTTGTGTATTGATGTTACAAGAGGGTGGTCAATCAGGCAATTGGATGTTTCCAATGCTTTTTTTGCATGGGGACTTAACTGAGAATATTTACATCAGACAACCACCGGGTTTTATTAGTATAGAATTTCCTAATAAAGTGTGTCATCTGAAAAAAGAGCTTATATGGTTTAAAGCAAGCACCAAGAGCATGGTTTCAAAAATTCAGTTCTTCCTTACTCTCTTATGGTTTTGTCAGAACAGTTTCAGATTTTTTAATGTTTGTATATGTTGCTGGTTCTCAAATGATGGTGCTGCTTTTATATGTTGATGATATTCTTTTGACTGGTACTTCAGCTGCTTTGCTTGATTATCTAGTTCAATTTTAAGCTCTAAATTTTCAATGAAACAATTGGGTGATGTGAATTATTTGCACAAAGGACTGCTAATGATATTCTACTGACACAGAAGAAATATACTCTTGGGTTGCTCAATAAGGCTCATATGACAGAATGTAGTCCATGTAGTACTCCAGTTGCTAAAGGACCTAGATTGTCTATAAATGATGGTACTTTATTACAATATGTGTCAGCTTATAGGACTATAGTTGGTATGTTGCAGTATCTGTGCTTAACAAGACCTAATATATGTTTGGTGTTAATTATGTGAGTCGGTTTATGCATGCTCCCACAGATGTTCATCTGTTATTGGTAAAAAGGATTCTTAGATATTTGAAGGGCACTATTGGTTATGGTATTACTTTGATGAAAGGTGATATTCATGAGTTAACAGCTTACACTGATTCTGACTAGGGTAATTGTCCTGAGACAGCTAGATCTACTTATTGTGGATATGCAATTTTTCTTGGCAGATCATTAATTTCCTGGTCTAGTAAAAAGAATCCTACTGTGTCAAGATCAACAACAAAAGCAGAGTATAAATGTTTATCTGTGGCAACAACTGAATTAGAATGGCTTTCTTCTTTATTGTCTGAACTTCAGATTACTTTAAAGTTGCCTATTACACTCTATTGTGATAATACAAGTGCTCCAGTTTTGTTCATTCCAGGGCAAAACATATAAAGATACATTATCATGTGGTCAGAGAATTGGTAACTAATGGATTCTTGAATGTTCAACATATTGCCTCAGAACAACAGTTAGCAGATTTGTTTACAAAAGGGTTATGTGCTCCAGTTTTTACTTCTCTTCTGCAGCAATTACTTGGTTCTTCTGCAAGTGTTTCTACTACTTCTACTGCTTCTTGTCAGCATTCACATATTGCTTCTCCAAAAAGTTGTCAGTTGGATGTGTCTGGGAATGCTTCTGCTTCTACTTCTAATGATTCTTTAGTTTTTTGATGATGTTTTGTATTGACTTTAGTCTTGTGAATTGGTTCTTTTCAAACTGATTCTTGTATGAATTAATGTTCTTTTCAAACATTAATAGGAATGTAATATTTTGTAATGACTTTAGTCTTATGAGTCAGAGGTCATTGACTGACTCTTAAACAGACAATATTTATTGTGTCTGGATACTGTCTGTCTGTTTGTAACAACTTTTACAGATAATAAACTTCATTTTTCTCTCATCTCTGTTTTACAATCTTGATTTCTTAATTATCATGGGAGCTCAATAATTCTCAACTTCTTAGGGTCATTCATCATCAATTATTCAAATCCTGCTAAAGAGGTTACCGAAATTTCTATCTAAACAATTTCAACAACAAAAAAGAAAATTTTATCAAAACCTGGCCAAACTTGACAAACCAATTCCGGTTGAGCTCCATTTTGTATATAGCTTACTTTATGGATTTGTCATTGGTAACAGGAGACTTGCGTGGTCGAATAAACACATTTTGAAAAAAGAAAAAGGCTTCTCTTAAATATAGGCCACACATTTATTAACCATAGCCCATTTAAAATAAGTGCTTAAGCTAACCAAACACACCTTTATAATCATTTAACATAGCCCACAAGATTATATATAATTATTATATATAGCCCAAAAAAAAATAAGACAATCATCAAATTCTTAAATCAACATCAACAACAACAAAAAAATAAGCTAATTATCTAATTAAATTTATGTAAGATATTTGACATAATTAATGTTTTTGAAGAATAATCAATACCCTCAATAAATCTTAATGTACTCATGATTGAGAAGAAAAAAAAAACATCATCTTAGAGATTTTTTTTTGTTTTATGGATTATGTTTATGGAGTTCTAGGAGAATGGTAATGTAATCATGATTAAGAAAAATTATTTTGGAAAAAATTAAGAATTAACTTTTATTTAGTTTTGGGGAAAAATTAAGAATTAGGGTTTATAATAATTGTTCAATTTGTGAGATTACTAAAAAACATAATAATTAATTTCAAGTATGATTAACAAAAAAGTTAGGGTTTATTTTGATTTTGTGTAAAAAGGAGATTTAAGTTCAATTGTTAGTAGAAAATTATAACTTGTTTGGTTTTTCATTTTAATTTTTGACTTTTCATTTGAACTTAAACTTTTTGGGTTATGGTTAATAAATGTGTGGGTTATATTTAAGAGAAAAAAAAAAAAAACTTACCTAAAATTTAAAATCTTTAACTAAAGGACCCCATTTTGACAATCATGGGTTACACATTCGAGAGTCCAACTGGTTGAGTTAGCATCTACTAGACTATGAATTTCATATTTCGATCAATCTGCATCATGGTTTTTGCAATTTTTATGTACATACAAGTTTATATTGCGCAAATAGCTTCTTCATGGCCTAACATCTCGCGATCCTGCTTGTAAGTCTTATACAAGGGGATATACAACAGGGAACTAAGAGCAAACGGAACAGACATCACTGAAATAAGCCCTCTTGACAGAGCCAGTGCCTGTTTTGTTGACCCTGATCCTGCGTCCACAGGCTGGGGATCATAGCCAAATATCTTTTCTGAGAGGATACCAACAATTGGGGATGCTAACGAAGACAAGGTGCCTTCAAAGGCACGATCAAACGCGTATACCATAGTCCTATGCTTGGTGGGGACTACATCGGCAAACATTGGGTTGTTTGCACAAGTAGCACACCAGGTGATGGTGAGTCCCATAAAGAAGAGAGTGAAAGCAAAAATAGACCAACTATTAACCGAATGTGGAATAACCATGAGGAGGAACCATGAAAACGGTATGCCCATGGAAGCACTAAACTGTGCGCCCATGATACGTCCAGAGTGTGGGTATATGAGTGACACCTGATCTCCAATAATTCCACCTAGGAAAGATCCAATAGCACATCCTATGGCAAATAAAACAAGGAGAGCCGCTGTACTGTTGTGATCGAAGCCTGCAAGATTGTATGTCAAATGTGAGGACTTGAACAGAGAACAAAACTTTGATGTTCTTGTTTAATTAAAAGTAAAATTTGAAGATATTCAGCCAAAATAAATCTGTAAGAAAATAACGATTTCATTATTCCCACCGATTAACTCAAACCACATGGTTAAGAATGCCACGGCTGCCCAGGGCAGTGTACCAACAATTCCCTGCAACACCAGAAACTGAAATGTTGGCACTTTCGCCACAGCTTTCATGGCTGTCCATGACTCTGACCAAACTGATCTCAATGGTGTGTTGTCTCCTTTTTGAAGCAAATTGTCGCTACAGCAAAAGTAAAAGCTCTTAGTTGCATAAATTGTCGCTGCAGAAAAGGAATAGAATCATACTGATGTTTTAGATAGCCATAGAAACTCTTACTTGACAGAGGCAGAGCTCTCAGCAATTTCATGAGAATTGTAAGATTTTCTTGGATCAATAACAAACATAAAGACGAGAAGTGCAATAAGTGAACTCGATAATGCCATCAGAAAAAATGCACATCTCCAACCTGGTATCCCCAAAAAAATTTGACCCGCCATAATCGTTGCTAAAGCACTGCCACCTATTCCACCAACAGTACCAACTAGGCTTAACATACCAAATCCTCTACCTCGGGCGCCCTCCTTGTAACTATCGGCTACGAACGACTGTAGTGCCGGCATGACAATAGCTAAACCAACCCCATTTAAAGCTCTCCAAAACACAAGCTGTGAAAACTGATAACTAGCACCCATTCCGGCCGTTGATATTGCCCAACACAAAGTTCCCATAGACAAAATAGTAGGTCGGTCATAGCGAATAACTAAAACTCCAGCTAATGGTGATGAAAGTGCCTGAACAAATTTTAGTACGAACGAAAGATATCCCAATTGAGTAGGTCCAACATTGAAAGCTTCACCAACTTCTTTGTAGACGGATGGTAGGAGATTCTCATCTGCTCTTTCCATAATTGCAGCCATATTGATGAGAATGAGAGATAAAGAAATCCCAAAGATACTCCATGATCTGTGAGATGATATAAAACATAACAACAACACAACACTTTATTTAGCTCCGAAAATTGTATTTAGCGCAGTGACGACTATTATTGGGCCTTCCGAGTCCTTTTTATTCCCTATGTCCTATTCTTCCTTATGTATCCTATTTTTTCAGGGGTATAATTGGAAAGCAAACTTTAATATATAATATATCTAAAAATCGGTGCCTTGGAATTTTACAAATTTTATCTCGTTGGAAAGGTTATAAAAAAAATCTACGCAATGAGTACAAACAACAATATCAAATTCAGAGTTTTTACGAAAAATTCAGAGATATTTATCATTTTAGGCACAATTTTAGAAAATTAAATGTATATATATCTATTATGCAAACCACCACAAAGGATACATACTACTTTATGTAGCCATATTTTGGATTATGTATCAACTAATTTTCCGTTGCAACAATAAAACGATGTACTCCCTCCGTTACAAGAAAAGTGATACTTTCACTTTATGCACAATTTTCGAAAATTGAATGCATAACCATTATGCAAACCATCACAAAGGATGCATAACACATCATGCAACCATATTTTGGTTTATGGATCGACTAATTTTCCGTTTCTGGATACTTTCACATTCCGTTTCAGAAAAAGTGATATCATTTTTCCTAAAACGGAGCGAAAGTATCACTTTTTTCTGAAACGGAAAGTATCACTTTTTATGAAACAGAGCGAAAGTATCACTTTTTCTAAAACAAGGCGAAAGTATCACTTTTTCTGAAACGTGGCGAACGTAGTCGCTGACAAACCCCATCTTCAGATTCTTCTTCGGTCGGCCCTCCCACCGTGACAACGGTTGTACTAGTATAGAAACCTATCATTGGGGCCGCAAGATTTCTCTTTGAGGGCTGGGGTGTGATTTTTTTTTTTGGTCGAATGTGTTAGGAATGTCCCTAGATATGGATACGCGACCTAATACATAGCAATGTCAAACTTACCCTTCCTCCATAACCTAATAAATCCAATAATTATTCATAAACAAATAAAAAAACACCTAAATCTATCACAGTAAAACTTCGATAAATTAAAAAAAAAACACCTAAATCTACTACAGTAAAACTTCGATAAATTAATAACGTTGGGACCAAGAAAAATTATTATTTTAGCGAAGTTATTGATTTATCGAGTTAAGATTTAGCTTATCCAAACCAAGTTGGGACCAGGGAATTTATTATTTTAGCGAAGTAATTAATTTATCGAGGATTAATTTATCGAAGTTCTATTATTCTTCTATTTCTCTTATCCTCCAAATCACCACCAAATGATGAATTGATAAATCAAGAAGTTGAGTTACGTCAAAAACCAGGTAATCTTTTCCAGCCATGACCTTTATTAGCTAAGAATCGACATACCATTATATTTTGCTGCTTTTGGTCGCTTAAATAGATCACATTTGATCGAATTAGAATTCAATTTTTAGTTTCTGAACTACCTGCGACTAAGAATTGATGGATTCCAAGGCTAAACAACACATGACGGCTGAGAATTCATGAACTCCCAACAGTAAGTTAGATATTTTTAATTATGGAAGGAAATTGATGAACTCCCAGCCGTGGGTGATTATGAAAATCTTTAGGTCACCAATTTTCTAGTCGTAAGTAATTTTTCGTCCCAAATTTTCTGGTTGTAAAAGTAAAAACCTTACTCCGAAAGCCAGTTATATATAAGCTACTCTGGAGTAATTTCATTGGTTTTTTGATAGGCTTTTTTTACATTCTTCTTTTTATGTTTTTTAATATTTATTGGTTTTAGCAATCACCTTTACTCTGGTCCTCAATATACTTTAAGCAAACGGTTGAAATCTTTCTCTTGGATTTTTATGTTGCAAGGCCAAGCACTATGGGAGAGGGCATTCCTTCCCTATCCCTCATATAAAGGGAAGGGATATGGCTCAACAGGCATCCTCACTATGGTCTGTTTTCATCCCTTCCCTACACTGCACGGAAACTTAGTTTCCGTATGAATAGTGCCAAACGGAAACTCAGTTTCTGTTTTGTTTTTTTTCCAATTTTTTTTTCTACGGTTTAGATAAATATTTACTATGAGTAAAAAAAACTGAGGAGAAAAAAATGGAGATATAATTGGAAATAAAAGTGTTAAAAGTGAAAACCAAGAGTAAAATAAAGTTTCTCAAACGGATACTCAAAATCACATGGAAACTCAGTTTCCGTAAAGTAATTTCCTACTACCCGAATCAGATGTGATCCACCTTGTAGGGAAAGGGAGGGATATCCCTACACAAGTAGGGATATGGGAGACCATAGTGGTTAGCAATTCGTATTTTTCCCTACATACGAGGGATAGGGAAGGGAAAAAGGGCACCATAGTGCTTGGCCTAAATAAACAAACCTTGCATTTTTAGGGGTGACACTGAAAAAATTAGGGGCAATTTTTTTAAGCACAATCGGTAGATAAAATCCACCAGTGTCTACCGATTGTGAAAATAAATAAATTCAAATTCCATTGGTTTTTGAAAATTTTGAATTTGGGAGCTACTACTACAATCGGTAAATAATGAACATCACGAAACTACCGATTGTACAATCGGTACATAATAAACATCACAAAACTACCGATTGTGAAAATAAAGAAATTCAAAATTTCATTGATTTTTGAAAATCTTGAATTTGGGGCTTCTACAATATCACGAAACTACCGATTGTACAATCTGTAGATAATAAACATCACGAAACTACCAATTGTGGAAATAGAGAAATTCAAATTTCCATTGGTTTTTGAAAATTTTGAATTTGGGGGCTACTATAAGAATCGGTAGAAAATGAACATCACGAAACTACCGATTGTACAATCGGTAGATAATAAACATCACGAAACTCAAAATTTCGTTGGTTTTTTTGAAAAATCTTGAATTTGGGGCTACTATCACAATCGGTAGATTATGAACATCATGAAACTACCGATTATGTTTGTGTAGAAAATTTGAAAATTTAAGAATTTTAGCAAAATATAATTTTGAGGTTACTTTGTAATCGGGAAGTTAAATGAACTTCATTTACTACTGATTATGCTAGTTCATTTACTACTGATTGTAATCGGAAGTTAAATAAACTTCATTTTACTAACGATTATGTTTGCGTAGCGAATTCGAAAATTTTAGGATTTTGGCACAATCCAATTTTATGGCTACATTGTAATCAGAAGCCAATTAAATGTCAATATCTACCGATTATAAATATTTTTTGGCCCAGTAGTTTATAATCGGTAGATATGGTACTCCATTATCTACCGATTATATACACCTTAACTACCGATTATAATTTTCGTAATACAAACTAAAGTACATCAAAATTAACTACCGACCGTAGTGTTATCTACCGATTATGGAGGGCATATTTATCATTTCGAAAAAATTGAAATAAGGGGAGACTTTATTTTAGGTTTGGAGGACCCATTTTTATCTTATTTTAGGGGCATATTCTTACAGGATCGCCCCTAAAAATGTCAGGTAAACAAACGACTAATACATGAAAAATGTCCGATCAAAGCGGAAAACCAGTACGAACCAAATACTGTTGCCGGTGTTTGATATAATATCTTTTTCATTTTCATTTGTTTGGTAACTAGATGCATCAATGATGACAAAAATTAATATATCAATGGTAACTAATAAATCATCATAATCCCTGATTAACTGATAGTAAAAAGTGAAAGGTTTTTCTTTTGAACGACATCTTCTTACACAGTACTTATAAAATCTGAAAATGATCAAAAACATCATTTCTTCAACGTGATTGGATTTTAACCTATCAATTTGCAAGTTTAGAAGTGAAACTAGTTTTCAGAAATTGAAAATCATAAACTTACTTCATTTTATCCGGATTCCTTGAAGGGAAAATACCATTCATTATTTGCTAGAAGAAGAGGATCGATTTAGAGAAAGCTCTAGTTACCCCCCATCAATTGAAGGAACATTGATTCTTCAGTATTAGCGAAGGAGATCCAACGCGCAATCTCTGTGGTGGTTCTCACAGAAAATTAAAAACAGACAGTTGGTTGTACAGTATAATTAAGCTTGAATCTGAAATACTTGGCACTGTCAGGAGTGCTTCTCCATCTGTGTTTTAATAGTACTATTTTAAAGTCAATTTAAAATCCAGTGGGTCTGCACAGAACGAGCTGTCACCTGGGATGCATGGACGCGTGGGTCGCGTGGAATTTGGTGCCGAGTTCGCGTCTGTGCAACGAGGATGGACGCAGTTTTCATGTTTCGTGTGATGGACGCCAGGCTGGTCGCAGTTTTCATGCGTTGGACGCATATTTCTTCACACAAAAATAAATGTGCGTAGCCAGTTTCGAACCTGGAAACTTAAATTCCTTATCCAGATCCCCTAACCATAGCACCAATCCATTATTTTTGATACTAGTTATACATATTTTCTATATAATCAATTTCTACATTATTGAATCCACTGTTCCTACAAACACATGAATCCTATTTTAAATTTGCATAATATTTAGATATTATTTATTTTTTGTACATGAAATTTATACTCACATATATTTATAATAATTTATATTTATATTTATGTATACGTGTCCGCGTCCTAATATTTTCAGTATTTGGTCATGTCCGCGTCAGCGTCGTGTCGTGCCCGCGTCACCGCGTCCGCGTCTGTGCAACCCACGCTGTCACGGATTTTTTTTTTAAAATTTGCGGGTCCCAGTGGGCCCCGCCCCTCGGGAGTTGTGCAGGGGCAATGCATTGTGTCTCTTTTTTTTGGTGTGGTTTTTATTCTTATAAATAGAGAAGGAGACAGAAAATAGGGAGAAGAAGGAGAGAAAATCTTATTAGATGTGTATATTAGACTAACATTAGAGCCTCTATTTATAGGGCTAGACACAAGGGCATCCCAGTAATAAACGGGATTTGCCCTAGATATTCTTAACATAATTACACGTTTATAACACTCCCCCTGATGACATTGTGTCTAAGCTAATTACAAACGGACCAGGAAAACTCAAAAGAGAAAAACCTGAAATTGCATAAGCATGTAAAGACTCGAAACATTGTTGGACACAAAAATGTTGCCTCGTTAAAACCTTGACAAGGAAAACCCATTGGGACAAAACCTTGACGACGGAAAAAGAGTACAACTCGATAAAGTCTAGTGAATGCACCTTAACTTGATGATGGCGCTCCCCCTGATGAGTACTTCAGTAAATTATTGGCTTGCAAATCTTTGAGTCGAGACTTCCCAATTTCGGTGAACGAATTTCTTGAATGTAGAAGATATTTGTTCTGATGAAGTCTTCTTTTGTGTTAGTCTTCTAATAGTAGTGTACTTGAATCTTCAAGCTTCTTCAAATTCATTGAGAACTTATGTCTTGGTTTGCTATCTTCGGAGATGATTTGCATATGTAGTTGACGTAGTTTCTTCAACAAGGTGCCAATATGTAGTTACAAAGACTAAAGGTGAACAAAATTTGTGATCATACCTTATATGGATCAGAATGATATCCAAATTCATAGGAGAAGTTTATGTTGATGTGGTCTAACAAAATGATCTAGTTAATGGTGGGAATCCACCAAATAACCGAAATTGATACAACTCCCCCTTGGATGACCACCATGTTGAATTAAATTGCCTCGCTAAAACCTCTTGAGTAAAAACCCAATGGGAAAAAACTTGGACAAAGGAAAAAGAGCACAAATATCAACATTTTGAAATAAAATAAAATAAAATGTCATGTTGCCTCGTTAAAACCTTGTCGGAAAACCACATGGGATAAAACCTGAAACAAAGGAAAAAGAGTACAACTTTTGACGTAAATATGGATGCTAACCCAACTATACGAGTCTTACATAAGACAAACATCAAAATAATAACTCTAGTCTTTCTCAAAGACGAGTTTAAGCTAGCATAATTCCAACTGCAGATTTAAGAAAGAAAAAATATAGAATTGATCTTTGCTAAAGCGTGGATTTTTGTGTTTTTAAGGACTCCTCAAGAGACCCATAAAGTTGATAGCATCAACTAATTAATCCGGATTTTGGTTTTGTACCAAATTTCTAAAAACACATGAAGGATTGTTAACTTGACATAATCAAGTCAAGTGGCTCTTGAGAATATACTTTGGATCCTACAAGGATAACAAATTTGAATATGTTCTTCAAGCACATACGAGTCCTTAAAGGACTACCACGCCAAATGTGTCCTATAAGAAGAACAATTGTTGAACCAATCCTAGGGTCTGAGCAAAAAGAAAACCCTCAAATCGTTTTCACAACGAACGTATTTCTCGTATAACGCAATATGACTACACCATTCTATAATTAATGGGCTTGGCACTTTTAAGGTGTTAAGTCTTGGATCCAAAATTGCGTTCATCGAGAAATTAGTCCAATCTAAATTGGATTGTATGCCAACCAATCACATATGTCGATATTTCTCTCTAAAGAGGTTAACAACAACCATCTTTTATTATTTATGTAGCTACTGTAAATGAATATTCGACAATCATTAGTTTATTATGACCCAACACAATTCTGGGTGTATACACACTTTGAAAAATTCAAATTTTCTCGGGTATTAGCCAGTACGCGTGCATTATAATCTCCTCCTCGTCAAATGAGGAGATATTAATTTTGAGAATGTGAATCATATTATGATAGACTCTATCATAGCACTATCTATAGCATGTAGCAAATTTCTACATTTTTGCTAGAAGTGATTGGATTTGACTTTTCAAACGACACTAGCTAATGGAAAAGCTAAATGAGATAATTTCACGCCTATTATTTAATGGCAGCATTTATCGATTTGATTTAATGGGAGAGAAATTGATATAACTTTAGTTAATTAACACCACCTTTTGATAGTGTATATAGTCTCCCCCTGATTATGGCGGAAATAATTGTATCTCATATACGAAATCAAGTTTCGTAAAGTATTATCCGATTAATTCGAGGACATATACTAAGAATAATTTCTAGTTTTTAACAATACCTGGTTGGAGAGTAGATACTGAATCCAGGAATCACTAAAAATTATCCGAAAAATGTAATCCACTTGATATACAAATTGAACAAAGCATGGATTTTATTGGTTACAACCCAAAAGATATAAAATATGCAAATAAATCTCCAAATAATTCCATGACCTCAACGACATGAAATTGTGGACACTTTATTTTTCAAAAAATAAATAAATTCAAGATTAATATAGTCACTTCAAGGACTAATAATATTGGCTAACAAGTCAAAAGCACCCAAATTAATCTTAAGTCTCCAACTATATTCCAAATTCAAGTGGAACGGTTCCAAAATTTGGAGAGAATTACCATGAGGAAAATTATAGCTATCAATACCATAATAACAATATCATAACGATATCCTATTTCTAGGATCGATAGAGAAATCCAATTCCAATTGGTTTATACGATTCTTATGAAAAAAATAAAGAAATCATTATCGTTATTCTTTGTAGAGAAAAATCTACTTTTTGGTTGATGAAGATTTCTTTGAAAGAACATAAATCAATAACCAATATTGGCTAAAAGTTCTTAAAATGCCAATTTTTACATCTTATTAAGGAGAATTGATGAGGGAAAACCAACATCAATTGGTTTTTACAATTAGCAAAATTGTATCGACAAATTAAAAAAATAAAAATATTGTCGTTTGCAATATCGCATAGTCCTATTGACGGATGGTTTCTTACAAAATAAAATAAAATAAATAGAAACCACTAATCACATGATCTTCGTCTAATGGACGAAGATACCAATTAAATTGGACGGAGGTTTTTCAACCATGCATGTGAATAATTACTGTGAAGGTAATTAAATTGCGATAATACCCAAAAAAAAATTGGTGATTACAGTTTCATTAGGGGAATAGAAACCGTAAACCATCTTTCGATGGATTTTTTTTTCTTTCTCTATATGAAAAAGATTAGAGAAGAAAAGAGATCAATTATACTTGATAAAGATTGATCACCCATAACTTAATATGCACAATATAATTAATTAAAAAGAACTTTAACAAAATATTAATAAGCAATACATAGAGACACCATTGAGATTTTAATGTAAAGTGGTTGACAGCCGCCACTTTTAATTGGTACCTATTCGCTCATGTAGATGGAAATATATAGACGGAATTTTGTGACCACAAAAATCCATCCACGGAATAGTTTTGGTTTATATCTCGCACACCAAACAAGAGATTAGGATCGAGAGAATGAACATCTCCCTAGCATATTGTGAGTGCTACGAGTGGATCCGATTTGACCTACAAAAGAACAAATAAAGTTAGTTCTGAAACGATGTGAATAAATCTTTGTTATAATCAATTTAAAAACAAAGATTAAGATATCCCTCTCATATCTCCGTATTGTGTTGTCCTATGCGATGGAAAGTTTATCCGTCTGATCACACCATAAAGAGAACGAAGAAGAAGCTTAGTCGGTAGAGTTACGTCGCTGATAACGTCTTATAAATAGAGAAGGAGACAGAAAATAGGGAGAAGAAGGAGAGAAAATCTTATTAGATGTGTATATTAGACTAACATTAGAGCCTCTATTTATAGGGCTAGACACAAGGGCATCCCAGTAATAAACGAGATTTGCCCTAGATATTCTTAACATAATTACACGTTTATAACATTTATCTCGGTTCATACAGACTTTTTGTTTAAAATCTATATCTTATTGTTGAGAAGCAGCTGACGAAAGAGTTTTCTGCCGTGTTAATTTGGAGGGCATCATCATCCTGGTGTCTTTCCTGCGAGGTGCATCAACAAAATTAGTTGGATTTATAATAAACTAATAATTTTGATGGTCGTAGAATTTTCTTTTTCCTTTTATCACAGCAATTAACGATGATAGATTAATCGATTAAGACATCTATACAAATATATAATGCTTCGAATAAACAAAAAAAAAAATCATTACATATACATATATAATACCCGGAGTAGACTTTGGATGCCAGCTTCGTTGTTATGGATCAAATATTCCAAGGGGTGGTTCCGCGGACCTCCGAGGCCAATTCAACATATACTGTATAGGAGAAAAAATATCATACTGTATACCGAGAAGAAATATCGAGGAGTTAGACAATATTGAAGGGGAAAATAATCGTTTGGTCCATTTATATTCGGTACCACAACAATTTGGTCCAGCGGGAAAACACGCTTCCTGTTTGGTCCATAATTATTTAAAAATATTAAATGGACCAAAATACCTTCCGTGTTAATTCCTACTTATTTTTTGTAGCAGTTCATTCTGTCTGATGAACTCCGGAGTTTATTCTTTCAAATGAACACCTAATAAAACCAAACTAAATCACATATGAAAACAGAGTTCACTGGGTCAACTGGACCATACTCGCTCTAATATATTATTCCTAAGACCATATGGTATTGCCTACATTTTGAAAGTGGAATTTTTTTTCATTTCTTTTTAATATGAAAAGAAATTGCATTAATCAAAGGGTCGGGATCCCTTGACGAAAGGTATTGACAAAACCTTTTAACAAAGTTTATTAACCGTGTGATCCTATATATCTAACGGCTTGCTTCTTCGATGACGAGGAACTTAATTTAAGGTTGGTTTGTGTTTGGCTCCTTCGTTCAAATAAGGGACCAACGTAAATTTAGGAAATATAATAACTGAATAATACAGATCGCTCATTTTTGTTAATATACCTTTGAAGGTTTTTATAATAAGTGTTAATTATTTCATATTAAAAACCTTAGATACATAAGTGTTAATAAGATTTTTTAAATGCACCAGTTGGTAAAGTCCCTGATACATAAGTCAATTGTGTCTACAAGGGCTATGCTTCCATTATAAAACCTTCAACCAGTTGGTAGAGTCCCACGATACATAAATCAATTGTGTCTACAGTGGCTACGCTTCCATTATAAAAACCTTCAACCAATGACGATGCATTGTCCAATAGATGAAGGTATAGATTCTATGTTTTTAAGGCGACATATTGACTTCAGATAATGTAATGCTCTAAAGGAAGTTATTTGAAACATTCATTTTTTCCCCCAAATTTGAATGTTAAGTGGGATGGATTCCACTTGTTAAACTATAAAGAGACAATAACTTCAACTAAAATAAGTTGCAAATTAGTACCTCAGTATTTGTGAGAAATTCACAAAAGTTGACATGAGGCATAAAAATCTTTCCATTTTTGTCTTTTCAACTTCTTTCATTTATACTATAGTACCAGTAGATATTGAAGTATGATAACAAGAGATTCACGGTCTTTAGTAATTTATCCAACCTAATGTAAATGGTTGGAAGCGTGTGAGATTAAAGAAATTTCTCAACTTAAGGTAACTGTGGCAAGGATAAATATGGACAGAACATCGAAGAACAGAGGGTTAGACGTGCTAAATCATACCAATATTGGTGTACTAGAACATGTGAAAGAGTTGGAAATGAACCTTGTTATAGGTATTGGTACAAGCAATGTATTGCGGGTATCATAGCAGCAACCAATTTTCATCTGTGTAGGAAGTTTTAAAGAACCACAAACTCATTGTGTGTTAGAGGAAAGTCATACTGTAGACATCAAATTTAATGGCAAGAAGAACTTTGCCTTCCCAAATTTGATTATCTCATTCAATTGAACTAGATCCACTGTCTTTACTTATGGAATGAAAAGTATATCATTACCACGCACGAGACAGAAATACTCTAAAGCACTTGAGGTATAAGGATCATCATGTGCACTTCATCCACATGAATCGTAACACTCTAAAGTACTTGAATAAATCCCCTTTTGTTACATAATAAGGCCACTACATCACTTATTAAATCTCTCCGGAAAGGACTCGATGTCTAACTGATAATGGTTTCTCCTTCCCCTAACTTAAGGAATATACACTAGTTATTAAACTAATTCTTTATAATTTACTGTAACTACAATGATTGGATCATCGAGTGAAGTTCTGCTCAAACTTTGTTGCCAAGAGGGAACAAAGATTAAAAGTCACAAAAGCTCTATATGTACCGAGAGTTAATCACACCTTGTTATATTCCAAAGAAACCCATGCAAGTGGATATCATATATGGAAACTCATTGTGGTGACAATGTAATTGATTGCAATGTGGAAGGAAGCATATTCTTAGAAAATTTTATGAGTCAATTTGGTGAAATGTAAATCACTAGTCACTACACCTTTTCGACCATTTTGCAACGTTTATACTTTGATTTCAGTAGTGTTTATATCAGTTGCAAAAGTGGCGTAGCAAATATTTGCTATGTATTGCGCAACTTATACATCCGTGGCTTAATAAATTAAGTAACGAATACATGCGTTGCTTAAACAGGTTAATATATGTTGCTCTATTTAATAAAAGAAACGGATAAAGGAATTTAAGAAACGTTTACACTACTTTATTTCGGTTAGAATAACGTTCAACGGGGTCCCGCCACAAATGATATTTGATTGATGCATTTGGTATACCAATTGATGAGTACCAAACTCATCAACCAAATATCATTAGAGAAATCAGACGAATAAATAGATAAAGAGAGATGAAAACGGATAGAAACAAGAAGAATTCATAGAACCAGGGAAGAGAATACAAGCACAGAGATATTCAAACCATTTCATTCCACATACATAAACAGATAAACCGCCACCATATATATATATATATATCAGCACCCATAAGTAACCATCCTAACTACCCTAACTACTCCACAAACTGTACGTACATATCATGCATACTACAATCAGGGCCTATCAATTCATCCATCAATATTTGAAACACAATAGAATGAACAAATCTATCTGCTAAATCACGAACAACTAAACCCGCCTAGAAATCAATCAAACCAAAAATTATTATTTTTTGAAATATCAGTTCATAAATCTAAAACCAAAAGAAAACTCATGCCTCAAAACTCTTTTAAATAAAGTACACAAAAACAAAATCTCATAATCTAACAAAAATATTATCTCATAAAAGATACTATTTACAAAAAAAATAATCTCAAAATCAAGCAAAAATGGTCAAAATCAGGTTTTACACCTGAGGATATGTTTTTTTAGAGTCTTCAGCTGTATTGCATATGAGATGAGGGTTTTCTTTTGATTTTAGGAACAAATCAGCTAGATCTAGGGTTACAAAAGAGGGGTTTGCTTTTGTATTTGACACGTGGGTTTTAGTTTTGAGATAAAGGCTAGGATTAGTTTCTTTGTGAGAGTTGTTTTTTGGCTTTTGATCTGAATAAATAACATATCAAGAGTTTTTTTCTCAAGAAAAAAGGAAGGTGGCGTTGAAAGATGGAGAGAGAAATCACGGTTATATTTTTCAAAAATTCTATATTGACTGTGGAAAATCCACCCCAATATACACCAAGTGAAACATAAAAAATGGACCCCTATAAATTCCTAGGTGGTAGGCCCTGTGAGCATGTTCCACTCAAAGACACGGTGAAAAATCACGGTGAGTGTAGAATCGCTCTATATTTTTAGGCTCTTAAAAGTTAAAACTTATTCAATAATTGGGCCAACCGAGCAAAGCGAGGGTGGGCCCTATATATGATGACTTTGTGTCAGTGTGAAGCATGACTTTTTTTCTAATTTGACACAAAAGGATTGGATTTGGTGTAACCAAATTTTTTTGGTTCAACGATGAAAAGACGACATTGCCCCTCCCTTTTATTCCAATTACTATAACTCCTTATGTATCCTATTTTTTCAGGGGTATGGAAAGCAAACAAGAATATAACATATCTAAAAATCCGTTCCTTGAAATTTTACAAATTTTATCTTGTTCGAAAGATTTTAAAGAAATCTATGCAATGAGTACAAACAACAATATCAAATTTTGAAAAATTCGAAGGTGTTTATCCTGTTAGGCACAATTTTTAAAAATTGAATGCATCGCCACTATGCTAACCACCACAAAGGATGCATAACGTGTTATGCATTCATATTTTGTTTTATGCATCAATTAATTTTCCATTGCAACTAATAAAACGATGTTCTCGCTCCTTTTAAGGAAAAGTGATACTTTCATTTCAGGAACAATTTTCGAAAATTGAATGCACAACACATTATGCAGACATATTTTGGTTTTTGCATCAACTAATTCTCCGTTTCAGGAAAAATGATACTTTCACTCCATTTCAGCTTTCAGGAAAAGTGATACTTCCACCCCGTTTTAGAAAAGAAATACTTTCACTATGTTTCTAGAAAAGTGATATTTTCACTCCGTTTTAGAAAAAGAGATACATCTTCTTGCTTTACAATTTCGCTTTAAAAATTTACGGGTCCGACTCCATGCCATTATGGCGGAACTAAATTGTGAGTACAAAATTTAATTTTGCGTCAATTTTTTCGATAGGCCGTCCCACTGTGGCAACGGTCATCTAGTATTAGATGAAATACAAACATAAGTAGAATATTCTCTTACTAAATAAAAATAGAACAAAGTTTTGAATCAATCAGGTAGAAGAAGCGGGGGAAAGGAAAATTTGATTCAAGTTTTGGGAGGGAAATGGATTGGTGTGTGAAAAAAGAGAGGGAGATTTTGGGGGAGATCAATTTCTCAATTTTCGTACAATTTTTCGAAATAAAGTTAAACCTAGATAAATAATAAGGATAATTCATTCTAAATAACCTTTGAGAATACGATTTTTTACAACAATACCATGAATTTAAACATATATAATATTTTGAGATATTCCTTATTTAAAGCAACATATATTCGTTGCTTTTAGGTTTGCAACGTCTATACGTTGAAAAAAGAAAAAGTTGCAAAATAGGCCATATGGTGTATTTGGATTATTGAATCCATATTGTCTTCGACAATGAAATATTGGGTATTGACTCATACATACTTTGGCGTAACCATAGAGCCACTTTAATATAATTTAGTTGTGACATGATGATTGTTTTGAAAGGACCCATATGTGCATCACTTTATTTGTGTGAACGAGACAACGAGAAAAAGATTGACAGAATACGAAGCGACGGCATATCTCTAAATAAGTGTTTTCTAAAATACTAGATGCACCCCCCACCCCACCCACCCACCCACCATCCCATTATGCTTTTAAGTAAGAACGCATATCACTTATTTTACAAAGTTTTCAGTAAAACAAGATCGAGACCATCCTAAGATGCAAATGGTAAACAATACATATTACAAAGAAAACAAGGTGATATTTAGAAAAATATCCGTGCAGAATGCAGACCATTAAAGTTACTTATGGGTCTGGTGGATGATTTGTCATTTTGGACTAGTTATAGTTCCCAAGAAATTTTGCGTTTGGAAAACTACTAGCACATATTATACATATAAGGGCTCACCACCCCTTGTCAATGCTAGAGAGTGTACATCAAAAGGACTTGATGGTTATTGCATGTTTAATATGATCAATGCAGATCATCCTATACCTCATGGCCTCGCAAAGACTATCATCAAAGGTTACAGATAATGTCAAAGGCATGATTATGCGTACCAACCTATCTTTAACTCCTGGGGATATGCAATATTAAACGCATCTTCACTTATTCATTTTAGACCCACTATTGGTCAACCGTTCTTTGTGTACTAGTAGGTAACTGGATATAAGCCTGATATTTGTGTTCTTAGGCATTTTTTGTTGCACTATATATGTGCAATTACGAGTCCACATCGTACTATGATGGGTCATCAAATGATTAAATGACTATCCACAGTTTTAAAACTTTTAAAAAGCGATCTCCCAACCGCTGATCTGTAGATAGTCACTCTAATGAGATAGTCTTCACGTCGTTAGGGGGAGACAGAAAAAAGTATTTTTCAAGGGAATGACATGGAATTTAGTGGTGTATTCCCAATTTGTCCCATATAGACTCATATAAATACTCCACGGATGGAAATGTGAAGTGAAAAAGGATTATCGATTTTCAGAATGTACATTGATATCGCTAAAGTGACAAGATCACACATACCAATTGCAAACGTGCCTGTAAGGTTAAAATCCTTTGTAAAGGATATGCACTGTAAACTAAGGTGTCGCAACTACGCTGTGTGGAAGTGTAGTTGAGGTCGTGGCTCCATGAAGGAAGATGGAGAGACCACTAGGTTAGATCAATTCTCACCTAGAAATGAATTAGGTGAATAATTAAGGCACAACCTAATTATTCATATCATCCGAAATCATCTCATAATATTGTCTCTGAATATGTCCATGAATCAAACTGGAGGATGCTCCGAAGTTTTAAATGATTATAGAGAACAATGAAATACTAATGGGTTATGAGAATGCACATGAGTCAATGGAAGGATCATGCGTGCATAATAATGATATAATTCATAAATAGTTGTTTCAGAAGTAGAGCACAATGAGATCGAACCATGCTTTATTTTGATTAGTATCAAACAAAGAGCATTTTTGTCATATACAATCTAGGTATAACTTGGTTCTTTGACGAATATACATGAATTTAGAGTTGTAGTGCTAACCAACTAAGTGTAAAGCCAGTGGGACATATATAGTTATTTTGTCAGAACGTGTAATGAGAAGAATGAGGTCCTAAAGTATAAAGACTAACCTTGTGGCGCGAGGTTTCACACAAACCCATGGATGGATTACTCCTTTGAACATCATAATTTTCTTTTAATTTGTTTGCTTGGTGTTAGAGCACTGCTTGGTCGAACTCGCAAGCGTTGTTATCTCAAGCTTGTTTGTCAAGTTTAGTTGATCAAAACTAGATACTTGATTTCTAGTATACTTATAGCTATGTCTCGGATTAGTATAGAATGTTTAGTAGAGCTTTAGACTTCACGGCGTTCACCAATTGAAGACGAAGATCTACTGAGGAGCTTGGAGGAACTTCATAAACAAAAGTTATGTGGAGACTAAAACTTATCTATCACTCAGAAGTCAATTCTATTCTATTTTCTAATGAGACTAAGTCGTATAAAATATACACATTTAATATTTCGAGCTGAGTTTATCTCGCTTATCTATTTCTCGAAATATGTGTTGGAAGCTTTTTGCTTTAACTATGTTCATCATATTCTTGACGAGTTTAGTTGGAGACAATTTATTTGTTGGAAACTAAATATTAATTCAAAAGATGATCATGTGAAAATTACCTTGAACATCTTATATTTTTTTGTGTGAGACAGTCATTTGATGTTAGCTTGGGAAGTTTCGTATTGATCATTCGATCACTTGAAAATTACTTGAAGCTAATGATATGTGTGAGATTACCATTGTCGTCTTCCAAGGATGTTTCAATGATTGAAATGAGAGTTTAGAACAATTACATATGTCTGGATACAACACGGTATGCATACCTAGTTGTTGATGGTGGATTTTCATTTTAGGCTAAAATTGTAAAAGCCAAAATTATACGTTAACATCTTGCAAAAGATAAAGCCATTGATAAGTGATGAATACTTCTTCACTTTACTAATTCACCTAGAATAGAGAATGTGGCAACAATCCCAATATTCTGTGAATTAAATTCACAAAATTCATCCAGGTTGGAGCATGTAGCAACAATCCCATATACCTGTGAATTTACAGCATTATTAATTAATGCATGACCAGCCTCATATTATCCTGTACTCATTACCGGTGCGGCATGACGACTGAGTGTTGTTCTCAGCAGAGCAACACGAATCTCCAAGCATTAATAATGAAGCATGTACGAAATACCCATTCAGGCTATGACTCTCGGTGTGTTATACTAGCCCGATTGAGCATATTTGAACCTGAACTGACCATATCAGTCTCAGAAACGATCACGACGATCCAACTTCACCAGCAAGATTGGATGGCTTAGACTGAATCCATGACCCCAAGCAGGTATTTGAATATTCACTACCGACCCAACGCGGGCCCGCATGGTCGGTCTCCCCAAAAGGGTGGCATAACTTGCTAAACCGTCCAAACCAGAGCTATATGGACAAAAAACCCTAAATTAGGGTTTGCGGCACATTACATGTATCGCAAAATAGTCTCAACCATCCATCTTCGCAGGCATAGATGGAGGGTGTAGATGTAGATTCAAAAGGCCCAGAGCATGTCAACACAAACATCGTGGGCCCGCCTACATACATGGCCGATCGGTCAGGACCAACTATAGTTGGTCGTTCCAGTTCGTGCGCCCAAACAGGGTATGACACATGGCCGACAAAACTTAATTAGGGTTGTGTCACGATCACGAGCGTCCATCTTCTCCTGCACGAATGAAGGGTCCAGGATTAGACTAAGCAGGTCTGGTGCGCATCAACATGACCACCGTGGGCCCATCTATCTCCACACCCGATCGGCCAAGGCATATCATGCCTGGTTGCCTCGATTCGCACGCCCGAACTAGGCATGGTCGCACCTCCCGATTACAAACTAATCTCGACCACTCAACTTTGCCGGACAAATTGAGTGGCTTAGATCACGTTTCTATGGGATGTTGAGATATGTACGTGTATACCAGCTCGCCGTCTGTATACCAGACTAATCGAACAAGACCGACCAAGCTTGGTCGTCTTGAAACGCGCGCCCGAAGTAGGCATGATGCGCGGCTTTTGCGGCACCAGATTTCTGTTACAAATTGATCTCGACCACTCAACTTCGCCGGACAAATTGAGTGGCTCAGATCACACTTTGACGAGACAATGAGATATGGGCGCCTACACCGTCATGTCGTCTACACACATGCACGATCGGCCCTATCAAAATTGTATCCCAAGCTTGGATTCGACCAAGTCAAGAAGAGTGATGCTTGCGCACTTCTTCAAAAAACCCTAATTCCATCAACGGTCGCAGATGAGTGTCTCAAAGATCATCTCGTCCGTCCAAATTCACCGCTTGGTTATACAACCCCGGTCGGAGTTAATTGGTCGGTGAGGCGTCATGGTGATCACCTAATTGTCACTCTACCACACCATGATGCAAGCATGCATAGAATACACACGATACTTCACAAGTATCGACTTCCTAAATAACTTAGTTATTTAGTCTAGCATTACATGCTACTTTCTGTGGGTCCCACGAGCCACACACTCGAGACATCAATCATGTCACAAACTGGGGGATATATACTGGGGTATTGGTCTGGCGGTTTACAGCGTGCAATGCGCCATCACAAGAACGTGTCAGGAAGTCATAGACAGTTAGAGATGACAGGATAAGTGGGCAAGACCGGTCGTGTAACACCAACACACAACTCCACTACTCAGGCTCAAATGACTTGTATAAATAGGTTTTCCTCCCTATTTCCAAAAACAACAGAACAAGTCCAGACAACAGAGGCAAGTGTTGATAGCATCATATTCAAACACCGGAACTGATAGCTTACATCCTGCAAGCCAGTTCAACTTTCTGATACAAGTCATACATAGCCAACACCTTCACAATCTCAACACCTTCTTCGCTTCCCTCCCTAAGATCAACTCCATCTCCTTTACTTTGTGACCGAAACAAGTCTGGAACGACCATTTCTTGGTTTAGGCCGGATTTGCACAGATTGATTTCTCTAATCTACAAGCACTCCCGTGTAATGCATTTGTTTAAGGTTTAAACTCATTTCTCATCCACACACCCCAAATTACCAAAACCGACAGAGATAGTTTTCACCCATAAACACTAGTATGCGAACTGTACTGTTAAGATTCATATCTGGAACTCTTGTTTGCGTACCTAGTATACGAACGGATTTACCTGAGAAGGTAAGGAACTCTTGTTTGCGTACCTAGTATGCGAACGGGTTTACCTGAGTTGGGTCCGGAACAGTTGTTCGCGAACCGGGTTTGCGAATGGCTTGACTAGGCCAAGGTCCAGAGTTGCTGTTCGCGTACCCAGTTTGCGAACACGGTAGTTAAGTTCTAAAATCGGTCATGTATGGTTATCATACTCATGAACTAAAACATTTATGATTTAAGGAATGCAAATTAGCTTTACAAAACGTGGCTTAATGTTCATGAATTGATTATTGTATAAGTACTTTGTACGATTACGAATCAATCCGATTTTGTTTCAATTTGTTGATATATATTTCTATTTCTATGAGATAGTGAACAGTTGAACAAATCTATTTGAACCCAATTAGATTCATTTGATTATCTTTCATGATTGATTGATCATCATATTTGATATAGAAGTGTTAGATGAATATGGTTAAGTTAAAAGTGTTCATATGGCTAACTTCGGTTATTAGTTATTGAGCCAACTCAATATACACGTTTAGGTACGGTTACCCATATCTAAATATAAGTATATTTCATTTGTGGGTAACAAGCTAAGACCATGTAACGGTGGAGATTAATTGATTAATTTCTAAGCAGACTTAGCTTGAATCTTAAATCAGGAGTTCATCTAACGGTGAATATTGAATGCTTTGTTACTAAGCTATCTTAGATTTGATTGTAAGCAACCCTGCTTTGAAAGGCTATATAAGGGAGAACTCTATAAACTGGAAAACCTAATTCCGGCACTTTCCTGTGTCTTAGTTGCAAACTAGAGTCGATTCTCCTTTAACCTAGGTTTTTCCATAACCATTATTAGGTTAACGACTTGAAGACTTCATTTGGGATTCGTGAAGCCAGATCCAACTATTTTCCATGTGGTTGCGTATTCTGATCTTACTTGTTCTATCATATTAAGTTTTATCTTCTCTAAGATTTACTCGAGATTTATCTCCGATAGGTAAGATATAAAAAGTAATCACAATAGTTCTTCGTCCCAGACTCTTGTGATTCCGCAATAACTTCTTCTGTTAGTCAGTTAGGTTATTGTGAGGTGACTAATATTTCTAGGTTGCTCTTCGGAAGTATAAGACCGGATTTTTAGTTGGTTCCTGTTCATCTTGATCTTTGTATCAAAAGACGGAATAAAAAACTGAATAAAAAATAAACATATCTGTGGGAGATAGATTTGTTTATAATTCTTCGACTTTGGGTTGTAGCAACTCTTAGTTGTGGGTGAGATCAGCTAAGGGAATCAAGTGCGTAGAATCCGGCGTGGTTCTAGAGGCGTAAGGAACACGACTGTAGCTTAATCGGTGTGAGACTTGGTTAGGGATCAACTACATTCCAGTCTGAAGTTAACTTGTAGTAGGCTAGTGTCTGTAGCGGCTTAATACAGTGTGGTGTTCAAATCTGGACTAGGTCCCGGGGTTTTTCTGCATTTGCGGTTTCCTCGTTAACAAAACTTCTGGTGTCTGTGTTATTTCTTTTCCGCATTATATTTGTTTATATAATTGAAATATCACAGGTTGTGCGTAGTTCAATCAGTTGATAAATCTGACCTTGTTTGTTGGATATAACTTTATTGACACTTGGGCATTGGTCTTTGGTACCGTTCAAGTTATTTCTCATATCAATCAGGATCGCGGATTTCTATCTGTTTGATTTGCTGATTGTATTGAGATAGAGATAAACTCTTTGATATATTTCTTGATTGAGTCTCACTTTTAAGTTGGTGCTCTCGGAATTATATTGGAGTTTAGTCCATACAGATTGCCGAACGAATTATTAGGTGTGGTTGTTACACCCCCGCTTTTTCAATTGGTATCAGAGCGGGTGTAGGATCAGAATATCGCAACATCAATATCCTTGCGAAATCCTTGAACGACACACTGCGAAGATATCGCAGATTGGTAATAAAAATGACTCAATGGATGACGACAGCCTGAACACGAGAAATATGTGAAGACCTAGCGAGATTTAGGAGTGTTGAGAGATTTAACATTTGAATACTTGCGAGAGTGTCGCAAGTCAGATCCGAAAATAAAGGACAAACTTTAGTTTGTCATCCACTATGTAATGTCCTATATAAAGAGCCGAATAGGCTTAAGAAAAGGAGAGAGATCTTTTTCGAGTGTTGAGCAAGTCATTAAGAGAGAGAAAGTCCAGAGCGGTTGTTAATTCTTTAGTTTATTTCCTTTCCATCTTGTAACATTTGTGAGATTAATCAATAAATATTATGATTGTTCATCTTAAAATGACTTGATTGTGTGAATTCTGGTGTGGGGTGTAGTGTGGGATTTCCTGCAACTACATATGGCGCTAGAAATAGGGATTGAAGATTAAAGATTAGAGATTGTTATTAAGATTGTTCAAATCAAGAAGACGATGAAACAAATTGATAAATCAGTTAAAATAGAGAAAATTAAAGTCAAGGAATGTAATAGAAAGTTGGAGTGTAGCTTGATTACAAAAACAATGATTAATGAATTCCATGAAAATATCAGAGGGAGAATACATAAACGAGATTTTGAAGGAAAGAAAATCATGACAATGGAGAAGGCATCACCCTTGAAAGATTGGGAAAAACAAGATTACATTCACAAAGAAAGCAGAGATACCAAGAGAAAATTTAAACCACACATCTCCTTTGGTAATCACGAGTAACCACACTAAAGAAAAGGAAAAATCAGTAAAAAACTATAAAAGAATGGGTGGTAAACAGAACTCTAGTTGATACGGGGAGTTCGGCGAATATAATATTTTACCATGCATACAAAGGAATGGGATACAAAGATGAAGAGATGTCTCCTTCAACTTATCATATTCATGGCTTTGGAAAATCTACAACAAAACCAAAAGGAGAAATAGAGGTGTGAATTTCGTTGGGAGAAATTGAAACACAAGTGGCACTATGCGTAGTGGATATGGAATCACCGTACAACATGCTGTTGGGAAGGCCATGGATGCATGCGATTAAAGCCGTAGCATCAACATTACATCAATGCATCAAATTTCTTATGCCAAGTGGGATTGGTGAAATTAGAGGGGAAGCTGATAAAGCGAGATTATGTTATCAAATTGAAGTGAAACAGTATGAAGGACGTGCAAAGAAGCGAAAAAATCGCAGGAAAATGGAGAAGGAGGAAAAGAAAGAAGAAGAATTTAGAGCTTATATGATAAAAGCAGAGGAAGGAAAAGGAATACCCAGCCAAATTTCGGGAGAATAAACTGAGCCTGCGAAGGAGATAAAAGAACCCACACCCATGGGAGAACCAAAGACCAGTTACACTGCGGCGAAACCAACAAAGGAAGTGAATGTTGGAACTGAAGAAGAACCCAAAATACTAAAAATTGGGACTAAGATGGAGGCAGATGAAGAAGAAAGAACTATATATTGGTATGTTGCGAGAATTTAATGATATTTTCACGTGGAACATGGACGAGATGCCTGGAATAGACCCGTCTGTGGCGTATCATAGGTTGGAGATTGACAAAAATGCGAGGCCATTCAAACAAAGAATCAGAAAAATCGCAACAACATATCATCCTCAAATAGAAGAAGAGTTGCAGAAGATGCTTAATGCGGGAATCATAAGACAAGCAAAATATCCGGAGTGGATAGCAAACATGGTTGTGGTTCCAAAGAAGAAAAAGGGGATAAGAATTTGTATAGATTTTACTGATCTAAATAAAGTTTGTCCGAAAGATATTTTTCCGTTACCAGATATTCCACAAATGGTCGAATCAGCAGCAGGAAATGATAGAATATCTTCACTAGACGGATATAAAGGCTACAATCAAATACCTCTCACTTAAGAAGATCAGGAGCATACTGCTTTTTTCGCTCCAAGAGGGTATATTGTTATACAAAAATGTCATTTGGTTTGCGAAATGCTGGAGCAACATACCAAAGGATGGTAGAAAAGGTGTTTGCTAAATGGATACACAAAACATTGGAAGTATATGTGGATGATATGTTAATAAAAAGTAAAGAAGCAAAAAATCATGTCCACGATCTGAGGGAATTTTTTGAACAAATGAGACATTTTAACATCAAAGTAAATCCAGAAAAGTGTATCTTTGGGGTTGCATCGGGAAAATTTTTGGGTTACATCGTATCAAAAGAAGGAATACAAGTTGATCCAGAGAAAGTGCAAGCAGTTCGTGACATGCCAACACCAAATGACGGTAAAAGATGTACAAAAGTTAAATGGGCTCTTAGCTTCATTTGGGAAGGTTCATTTCGCGATCATCAGACAAATGTAAACATTTTTTCAATATACTCAAAAAAGGGGCGAAGTTTAGATGGACAGATGAATGCGAGAAAGCTTTTCAAGGAATAAAAGAACATCTAACGAATATATCTATTTCGCAAAAAGCAGAACCAGGAGAAGAACTATTAATCTATCTCAACTTCGCATGCATTAAGTGCTGTGTTATTACGAGTAGACGCAGGAGTTGAAAAACCAATTTATTATATCAGCAAAACCTTCAATGCCGCAGAGAAGAATTATTCAAAAATTGAAAAGCTAATTTTGCAATTAGTTTATGCAGCATTTAAACTTCGCATATATTTTCAGGCACATGAAATAAGGGTACTGACAAAAATACCAATCGAGTCGGTAATGAAAAATTCAAAAAGATCAGGCAGAGTTGAGAGATGGAATGCACAAATAGGACATTTCAAAATCAAATGTGAAATATTATCTTCACCCAAATCGCAAGTTGTTGCGGATTTCTTAGCAAAATTTCCTTTAGAAGATGATGAAGTTGTGGAAGAAATGATGGATGTAGAAGAAGAACATAGAAATCCAAGAGATCTATTAACATAGCCAGATAGATGGGAAATATTGGTGGATGGATCATCAAATGGGGAAGGTAACGGAGTTGGAATTGTTTTGATTTCGCCAGAGGGCAACAAAACGGCTTTTTCCTTCAGATTGGAGTTTGCATCCACCAATAATGAGACAAAATATGAGGCTGTGATACATGCCCTGAAGTTCGCAATAGAAATGAAGTTGGAAAATGTGAGAATCACCAGTGATTCGCAATTGGTCATTCGTCAAATAAAAGGAGAATACACTACAAATGAATCATCCATGAAGAAATACAAAAAACTTGTTGAGGAATTGTCAGCGAGAATCCCAAAAATTAAATGGAGATACATATCAAGAAAAGATAATAGAATCGCAGATGCTTTTTCTTTTATCTCAAGTATGATGACAGACCCAACTGCGAGATGCATAAAGATACAGACACTTTTATCACCATCAATCAAAAAGAAGAAGAAGAAGAGGTAGATGTAATGATAATAGAAGGTGGAGAACAAACACCTAATATCGAAGATTGGAGAGCAGAACTTCATGCATACCTGATGAGAGGAGAAACACCAAGGAATAGATTGAGGCGCACAAATTAAAAAGTCGTGCGACAAATTATGAACTAAGGGATGGGATATCAGACTCGAGATCCTTTAACGAACCTTCACTCGGATGCTTAACGCGAAAAGAAGGAGAAGCGGTGTTAAAGATGTTACATAGTGGGGATCGGCAATCACAGCGGCGGAAGATCTTTGGCATACAAAGCGAAAATGCAAGGTTATTACTGGCCATATATGCATGAAGATGCGAAGCAAATATCAAGGCGTTGCGAAGATTTTCAAAGGCACGGAACTCTTTGCTCAGTTCATTTAGCTGAGTTATTTTTATATTCACATAATCAGTATCTTCTTTATCATCATGAAGTGATTCAGAATCAGAGTCATTGATTGTGAATACATGGCTTAACTTAACTTCGTCTTGAGAACACAGGGGCATATTTTCATAAGAGTAAGTAGAACTTGTAGAAGACATCCCTTCTAAAAATTTTCAAAAGTTAAACCCGAAACGATTTTTACACAAATCTTGTGATACGTTAACAGAGTCTATTTTCTGCTTTGCCTTACCTTTTTGCAGACTCATTTCTTATAGGTTGGATTGCACCAAACACAGATTGTTAGATCTTTTCGTGTTTGCCCGCTCTGATACCAATTGAAAAGACGAGGATACCCAAATATATCACAATCTTAAAATTTTCCACCTATAAGTCTTCTTACCAAAAGTGATTGTCTATGGACTGAGTCGAGACAATACAGCGAATCGGTATTCACACTTTGTGTGATCGTCTATGGATACGAGATCGAGACAATACAATAATCAAAGTATGATTACTTGATAATAGGTTCGGACTTAACCAAACTCTATAGGATCACTATCAAGTAATACGGAGTTAACGTTTGTGTAATTTACTTTAAATTATAATAACAAAAATTATAATTACGGAAAAACAAAAGTAAATGACACAACAAGATTTTGTTAACGAGGAAACCGCAAGTGCAGAAAACCCCGGGATCTAGTCCAGAATTGAATACTCTCAGAATTAAGCCGCTATACAAAATCAAACCAACTTCATATAGTTGAGACCAAGCAACTAAACCTATATATAGTTCACCTAGTTTCTTCAGTATCCCTGCGCTTCCGACATTCGATAAGTGCACCCACTGGAACAATTCCTCTGGATCTAATTCCAAACAGTAAAGGAACAACAAACTGTTTCGCAGAATAACTCTATTCAATCTCAAATGATATGAGTTAGACAAGGCTCTTCTATTTAATCCAATAAACTCCTTTGTCGGGTTTAGATCTATCTATCCAACAACTACAACCGTTAGTCAATCAAATCAAATCGAAAACTAATAATACCGCAATTATCTAGTTTCCCTACCAACGGTATCAGAGAGCTTTTTGATCCCATAGAAGTTTTTAAACGAGTTGTCGTAAGAAATTTAGCCTAATTAGGGTACTTTCCTCTCCGAATAGACGGCTCCACCAGTAACAACATAACAAGGTAGTTTTGCTGGATCTTAGGATGGTTTGCACGAAATGCAAACTTGGGTATTTATAGACCAAGGAAGTTTGGACACTAAGGAATTTCCAAAACCGAAATATTCTTAAGATATGCAATATATTTCCAAATCAGTTTCCATAATTCATGGAAATGCTCTGTCCAATATTAACCGAAATCTCACTAGAAAATCTCCAATTAGTAAATGCACATTACCAATTTTTATTTTTCGAGAGATATGCATTTTAATTGATGGTAATTAAAAGCATATAAAATTAACAAACTTAATTAAAAGATTCTCAACTTATTTCGGTCCGAGATCTCCTTTAGTTATTAAGGAATATCTTTGAACAATAAAAGATAAGATTCTGAGAACATGTTCAAAGTATGTCAACATCTTATTCTTTGTAAATCCTTTTTCATATTTACAATCTTGGGCCGATTATACCACACATCCAAACAAGTTATAAATCGATTCGATTTCCAAGAACTATGTGATTGATCAAATATCAATACACTAATCATGGGTTTATGGTTCTACCAAACACAAGGATTGGTTCTACCTTAATATGGTTCTTGGGACCTAACATCGATTACTGTGATCGGTTAGGTCAATTACTGGATCGGTTACCATATTCCCATGGTATTATTTGTGATCTGCTACACTAGTCACTAGGATCGGCCACATCAATTACTAGGACCGGTTACACCAATTACAAGGATCGATTACAACTTTTTGTGATGGTCATACCAATTACCGGGGATCGGTTACACCAATTAAAAATATCGATCATACCATCTAAGGTGATTACTTAGGATCGGTTACACTAATAAAAGTCATACCAATACATAAGTCAGGCATTGTAACTAGTTTTACCAAGATACATAACAAGTTATGATCGGTTCTAATAACTCACACATATTGGTAATCCAAAGATATGCAATGAATAACGATACCAATAAGCCTAGCGATTTCCCTTTCGATTCATAAAACAAGTTCATGAATGTACTTCCTTTAAATAAATGTAAACATTGTTTCTAGGATGAAATCTTCACCTTTACCCATACACATAATCACAATAGCGTTCAAACGATTATGTCGATGTCTTATATACGAAGTTCAAAAGATAGGCGTTATACTTCTGTTTATGGGTAAAAACTATTCCTGCCGGATTTGGTAATTTGGGGTGTGTGGATGAGAAATGAGTCTAAACCCTAAACAAATGCACTCTTGGCAGTGAGTGCTTGTAGATTCGGAAATCAATCGTGCAAGTCCGGCCTAAACCAAGAAATGGTCGTTGAGACTTGTTTCTGGTCACAAAGTGAAGGAGATGGGGTTGATCTTAGGAGAGGAAGCGAAGAAGGTGTTGAGATTATGAAGGTGTTGGCTTGCTTATGACTTGTAACGAGAAGGTGAGCAAGGCTCACGATTGATGCAAGCATGCTCTGGGTGTTTGAATACGTTATGTAGTAACACTTGGTTTGTGTCAAATGCTGACTTGTCTTGTTTTCTCACGTTTGAAATATTGTTGTAAATAGGGAGGAGAACCTATTTATACAAGTCATTTGAGCCTTATTCACGTCTCGTGGGAAGTGGAGGAAGTGGAGTGATGTAATAAGTGGAGTTGTGTGTTGGTGTTACGACCCAGTCTTGCTCACTTCTCCTGCCACCTCTAACCGTCCATGACTTCCGACACGTTCTTGAGATGGCGCGTTGCCACGCCGCACTTTGTAAACCGCCCGAGACCAATACCCCGCATGTATCCCCCAGTTTGTGACATGATTGATGTCCTGAATTTGTGGTTCGTGGGACCTACGTAAAGTTGCATGTAATGCTAGATTAAATAACTAAGTTATTTAGGAA